>OX422213.1:519255615-519765615 GCA_949130495.1 Sambucus nigra | reverse complement strand
ATTTTATTTTCAGAATTTTATTTTTATAATTTGTTTGGAGCTGTTTTTAAAATGTTTTTTAAACAAAAATATTTTTTTGTTTTAAAGTCGTTGGAACGACATTACTAGTATCGTTCGAATGAGTTTATCCGTTCGTTCAAACAAACTTCAAATGAACATCAGACGATAATTTTCTGTTTATAAAAAAATATTCTTCAAAACTCGTTTGAAGCGGGTTCGAACAAGATTTTAAGTTCGTTCGAACGAGTTAGCATTTTCATTCGAATGAGGTCTTGTTTACGTTCGAATGAGTTATCTTGAAAACGATATTTTCTATATAAAAGGGTTCAAGAATTTGTTTATAGAGACCTTTTATTTATTTTTATAATATACGTATCCAAAAGCTCCCAAAGCCTAGTTTCACCCAAAGTGTTTTAATATCCAAGTTTCATTATTTTATATCTTTTGAGATCTTATTTTCTTGGCACCAAGAAGTTTATTCTCTCCATCTTGTTTGAGAATAATTTCTTACAAAGGATTTTATATCAGGTTTATTGTATACACATGGTGGACTTCGTATTATGGTGTTGAGGTAAAGAAGATGTGTATCCGTATTCCATATTCGTAGATGGTTTCTGAGCCTATTTGGTGGATAATCAGGCGTGTTTGGACTCACACATTGTGTCACTACCTAAGTGAACTCTTATGTGCACTGTGGAGGAGAGTTGATGACTAAAAAGCATCAAGACTTATGAGGGCATCGAGTTTATATTGTAAGTATACTATCTGCCTTGTGTAATTCCTCATTATAGTGATTTGTATGGATGGATCGTACGAGATTCTTCCCTTTGTGAGTTTTCCTCCTACATTAGCATGTTGTATGATTGATCTTATTTTATATGCAGTCGCCTAGATGCATGATTTAGGATAAAGATGAAATTAATTAATCCGTTTAATTACAAATATTCTGTTTAAAGCTGATGCTAAGTTTTATTTAGGTTAATTACATTTAAGTTAATATATTTAATGAAAAAAAGTAAAAATTGACTTTTTTTGTTTAGACCATCCCTTTGTAATGGCTAGCGAGTTGAAATTGGTATCAAAGCGAGAACACTAAGTTTTTTGTGCTAGACCTATGTTTAGGAATGGGTTTTAGCAATTTTTATTCAGTGGGTCAATCGGTTTCTAAGTGATGTTTGATGAGTTTAATTACACATACTGAAAAATGGTTATGAAATTAGCACTTAAGGCTATAGATGAGTTGGTATTGCAAAAGGTTCTTAATGGTTGGTCTCCACTCATAACTTTAACAGGTGATTATAGGATTTCCAAACCCGTAGAGTCATGGGCTGAGGAAGAACATTGGCTAGAAAATTGTAATCTGCATGGTTTAAATGCTCTGTTTTATTCGGTCACACTGGAGGAGTTCCACCGTATTACGACACGTGAAACATCTAAAGAGGATTAGGATATACTTTAACTCACCCATGAAGGTACTAGTGTTGTTAAGACTTCCAAACTCTAAAACCTCACCACTCAATTTGAAACCACTAGAATGGAGGAGAGTGAAATCTTTAATGAGTTTTATGCTAAACTATCAGATATTGTGAACTCGTCTTTTAACTTGGGACAAAGAATACCCAAAACCCATGTAGTTAATAAAATCTTAAGTTCCTTGCCTAAAAGATTTAATTCAAAAGTGACAATTTTAAATTCCTCGGGTACTTTAGACTCTACGAAACTCAAAGATCTTATAGGTGATCTTCAAACTTAGGAGCTCGACATATTTTCCTCTGAAAAGCCAAAAAAAGACAAGAGCATTGCTTTGAAAAGTCAAAAGAAGGAAACACATATTTCAGATGATGAGTCTGATATCGATTTCGATGATTTGGCCATGTTTGCGAAGAAGTTTAGAAAATTTCTCAAGTTTTAAAAATAATAGAAAGATGTAAAGTAGTTTGAGAAAAATAAGTATAATAAGGCCGATTAATTCCCTAAAAGTCATAATGATAATTTTGAGATGGATGAGTCAGATAGATGCTTTACGTGTGTGGTTTATCTCCATAAGGCAGTTGGATGTCCAATTAAACTAAGGAATGGGGGAAAGAAATCGAATGTGTACAATTCAACCCTTTATGATAGTGATTCGAAAGATGGACCCAATTCCCCCATTGAGCGCGACTACATTATGTTTGTGGTCAGTCATCAGAGCCAAAATGAAAAATATTCCTATGAGGATATAATTATGAGGATGAAATTTCTGACGCCAATGCTTATGATTCCCAAGTGAGTGATGGTGGAGAGAGTGGAGAAGAATGAATTGAGGAAGAGGAGGAGTAGAGTGAACTCCAAGTTGACTTATGTTAGTTGTATGCAAAAACGTTAAAATTATAAAAAGGCAAAGTTGAATTTAAAATCTAGGTTAAAAGAATGAGCCATAGGTGATAATAATGCTAAATTGATTCATGGCCTTAGGGAACGTGAGATGACTCTTAAGGAGAAGCTCGAGTATATTGAAGGTGAGAGAACGCCTTCGAGGTTTGATGGAGGTTATGAAGAAGGAGCTTCTTAAATTTTAATAGTTTCTAAATTTTTTCAAGTCTAGGACTGTAGAGTTAGAGGAGTAATCAGGCGACTTGAATAATGTAAAATTTGATTTGAAGTCTAGGTCTAAAAAGTTGAATAAAAAATTAGGCACCGTCCAAATTAAAGATGACATGTGTGGGATTGGCTTCGATGATCTAGATGCTTTTGCTACTAAATACAAGACCACACTTTTGAGAGAGTTAACAATTGCTAGAAATATAAGAAAAGGTCAACCATTAGGTATAACTCCTTGACATGTCTACACATGGACACATTGTGGTAGAAAAGGTCACCTTTCATCTTAGAAACGATCCTAAAAAGTCTAAGTCTGGAGTCGCCACGGTTCTGAAAACATTAAAGCATTGCGTCACACCTATGTGGGTTTGGAAATCTGATTTGGAGGCTTTACATGTTAGACTTGTTGATTCTCGAATGCTTGCACATATTACTTTTCATGCTAAATCTAATGGTTGAGTGTATTCACTTATTTTCATACTAGATTTTGTTATTCATGTTATATGTGTTTGCTAGTTGTATGTGGTTTGAGTCTTTTAATTTTGAATTTTCATTTATTGGGTATTATTGAGAAAATTACAAAAAGATTTTGTTTGTCTTTTGATTTTTTTTTAAATTGGTATCATTTAAAAAAATATTTAAAAGCTGATTTTTTTTCTAGTTTATGTGTAGTTTAGTTTTACACATTTGGTGTGGAATATTGATGTATTTGAATTCAATTCATTCCATATTTCCCCATTCCTAGGTCATTTGATTATTATTTTCAATGCTTAGATTGTTCTCAATTATGATTGCATGAAGTTGTTCGACTTTTATTTACTTAATGGATTCACTTTGTATAGGTCTCCACACACACATGCACGAGCTATTTTGAATTTTACCTTATTTTGTTTTATATAAGATAAGTGAGATGTTCTCCCATCAATCTTGTTATCTACATATGTTGTGACTATGGGAAATTTGTGAAAGTAAGAATCGTTTCCCGTGAGTATGTTGATTTTTACTGAATATATGAGGGTGCACGAGAAAGAGCTACAAAATGAGCAAATCTCCTTTATGGAAAAGTCACCGTTGGCTAGAGCCCAACAAAATTAAAGGAAAAACGAAAAGATTAAAGGCCCAACAAATTTGTTTGATTGATTTTCAAAAAAGGTACTTTCAAAAGAATTGAGTAAAAAATATATATATATGATACTTGTTTAGATTTTAAGGGTGTTACAGTTGAAGATCAACGGGTTTGCACAGTAAATTCTAGTTATGGTTATCATACCCCAATGTTATTGATTTATAAAATTATAAAAAATCTAGGCTTGTGTGAATTGTTCTTATTTGTTCATTGAATTCACTTTATATGTCAGTTGAGGATAAATCTTAGTTTGATAAAGTTTTGCGGTCAATTAGAACTCCATGGACATTTTTGAGTGATTGAATCACAATTCATTTATATCTAGTTCACGCCCCTTCACTCCATCCCACATGTTGAGACACATTCATACTATACTAATGTATAAATATTATGTGTTTTGTGTCAGTTTTATGGCCGCTTATATGTGTGTGTGTGTGTGTGTGTGTGTGTGTGTGTTGTGTGTGTGTGTGTGTGTGTATGTGTGCGTTATTGGTATATTTTGCCTATTTATATACATGGTGTCATTTTTTTAGTCTTTTTATTTGCATTTATCCATATTTGCCATATTCTTTATCCGTGGATCCAATTGGCATGCTATATGATCATATTGGTATCTCTTGTTTCTTGTTTATAATGGTATATAATGCTTCATTATGTATTCAAATTGGTATCATTTTTGCATCAATATTGGTATTAATTGATTATTGTGTGGATTATTTGTGCTTGTGTTGACATGTTGGGTTAGTTACACCTTACACCATTGCATGATCATATACTTTCTTCCTCAATTTTAATTATTTTCATATGTTCTTCCCTTTAAGGGGAGATATGCTTTATGGAGGAGAAATTTTTTACTATACATTCCTACATTGTCTATTTCTATACAAAAAGGGGGAGAAATGATATCTTTCACTTTAGCTTTAGGACGACATCTTTATCTTAGGGGGAGACGTCTTACCTAAGTAGTGATTATTAGACATCGGTAGTGGAGAGTTTATTCTTATGCAGTTTATATTGTTATATATTCAAGTTGATTTTGAAGGTGTGTTTAAATGTGCAATTTTACAACATATGATAAAGTTTACAATCGTGCAAAGCTACTCAGAATATATGTGTGTCGATCGTCTGTACTTTTTTTCTTTTGGGATTGAGAATTGAGTCTTTTAGAGAGCTTGGCAGCCCACAAATTTTTATTTTGTGTCTTGTCCCTGAATAGCCAAAGGGGGAGATTTGTATGGACAAATTTGCAATTTAGGCAATTTGTATGTATGGGATTAATTCCGAACAAAATATTTTGATTCAGAACTTAGAATTTCAATATTGACCTTTCAAGCCTATTATGCGTTTTATTGAAGATGTAGTGGCAAAGCTTCAAAGATTGCATTATTGTGTCATGTTTTGTGTCACATTTCATCTTTATGTTTCTAAGAATCTCTTAGGTATGAATGCATAAACATTTTAATCCTTGGAATTTTTTTGAGGGGTGTTTATTTTTATAAATTGTTTGGATATGTTTTTAAAAAGTATTTTACATAAAAAAAAAATTGTTTTAAAGTCGTTTGACTGACTTTATTGGTTTTGTTCAAATGAGTTTAGTCGTTCATTCAAATGAACTTCAAATGTACATCAAATTACTTTTTCTATTTAAAAAATAATATCTATCGAAGATCGTTCTAAGCTGGTTCGAATGAGATTGGCTATTCGTTCAAATGAGTTAGTGTTTTCATTCGAATGAGATCTTATTTTTTATTCCAATGAGTTTTCTCGAAAAACATTCTACCTTGAAAAACATGTCATCTATATAAAGGGGTTTAAGCATTTTTTTAGTGAGACTTTTGGTAAAAATTATTTTTCTATACATATCCAAAATCTTCCAAACCCTAGTTTCACCCAAAGTGTTTTAGCATCTAAGTTTCATTATTCTATATGCTTTGAGATCTTATTTTTGGGGCATCTCGTGCGTACGATTTCGTATCCGATTTTTTGTTTACACACGGTGGACTCCGTGTTGTTGTGTTGTGGTGAAGAAGTGGTTAACCTATGTTCCATACTAATATATGATTGTTGATCCTATTTGGTGGATACCTAGGCGTATGTGAACTCACGCGTTTTGGTACTACATAAATGGACTCTTACTTGCACTGTAGAGGAGAGGTTGAATACTGAAGATCGTCAAGACTTGTGAGGGCATCGAATATGTGTTGTAAGTCTTTTGTCTATCATGTTTAATCCTCATCATAGCGATTTGTGTGGTTGGGTCGTCCAAGGTTTTTCCCTTTGTGAGTTTTTCTCGTACATGGGCGTGTTGTGTGATTGATATTATTTTATCCTCTATCAGTTAGAAGCATGCTTTAGGATAAAAATAAAATCGATTGATTTGTTTAATCACAACAGTATGTTTAAAGTTGGGGCTATGTTTAATTTGGATTAATTCTGTTTAAGTTTATATATTTAATTAAAAAAAATTAAAAAATGACTTTTTATTGTTTTGATCAACCCTCCGTACTGCCTAATGACTTTAGAAATTAATGTCCCAGTCTTGTAGATGTAAATAAATAAAGCTAGGTGGTAACCTCTATAAGAAAAAATTATTTTTGTTAAGGAAATATGGACAATCTTATTTATGGATTGACAATAAGTAGACTACACTCTTACACCCATATGAACACACACAAGCGCTTGCATGCACGCGTAGAGAAATTATTTAATACGACAAATTTCATAAACAAGTTTAATTTTATGTATTCATTTTTATTTCATGTGGTTTACACATGTTAAAAAAGACTTATTTATATTATTCATAAAAACATAGTAGTGTCGGTTAAAATAAAGAATGGTGAGTACTATGAAATTAAAAACTAATTGTAATTTATCTTAAGTCTATATTGAATTGTTAACTTTGTCCATCTCTCTCTCTCACACACACACACACACACACACACGCTCACACACACACTCAGAGACACATACTTTTTTTTTTATCAAATATCTTTTATTAATTTTAGTTGAAAATTTAAAATTTTATTCCAATTCCATTAATGTTTTCTTACATGTCATTTTTATTATTTAAGTAACAAAATTTTCATTTAAAGTCCCATTTATAGAATTCATGTGCATTGCATAGGTGATTAGGCACATATTCTTCACATTTATCCCCTTAATTTTGGTGATTTTAATATCTCGAACAAGGTAATTGAATCATTTTTAGTCCATATCACTCTATTATCTGTTTTTAACAATATTCCCTAGTTTTTGTGTAATTGTGATGAAGTTTTCAGGAATGGAATGCAAGAAAGGAAAATAAGAAAATCAGAAGAAAAATCAAATGGTAAAAGAGTAAAGTTCCACTCAAAAATCGAAGGCAACACCCAAAGTGAAGTTGAAGAGCATGAGTTCACAAGAGCATAGGAAGAAACGACACCCAAATCGGAGTTCTAGATCAAAAGATACGGCTAGTCAAAGTTGCAAGGAAAAAGTCAAAGTAGAAGAAAACCGGACCGATCCGGTAGGAATAAAAGTACCGATCCGGTGGATATCGGACCGATCCGAGGGTAATCCGGACCGGTCCGGCTGTGAGAATTCCTGGCATTAATTATGCAGATTTTTGGCATGCTGGATGGTAAAAACTTGTGCCACAAGCAAATTGAGCTATCAACTTCGAATCTTTGTGCTATAAAAGCCCATGCCCTACATCATTTGGAGGAGGCTAGGTTAAGGGGGATAGGTTAGGAGTAGCTAGGGAATTCTAGGGTTAGTTTTCGAGAGAGTAATTCAGATGTTTTCAATTTCTTTCATGAACTCTAGGTTGTAAGGATTTCGGGCTTCCAATTACTTTCTTGTTGCTAAATTCAAGTAAAATCTTTCCATTCCCTAGTTTTATTATTTGCAAATTATTTACAATGTCTTGTAGATCCATAATTTTGTGTATGAATTTTTTCTTGAACCAAACCATGAGTAGCTAAATTCCCAAGGGTTGGGGTACATGAACTCAATCCAAGGCAAATTATTTATGTAGAAAATGGAGGTTAAATTAAAATATTGATTGAATCGTGAAAGAAACTCATACAAACATTGTCAATCTTTTAATCTCTCTTGCCCTAGGTACTTGAGATGTTTAAGAACGCTTTGCGAGTATAAGTTATCATTCACCGCTTTATATCTATCTTTTATTTCATATGATGCGGGCTAGATCCCTCATATATGTAATGCTTAGAATTTATAAAGACCGGATCTAGTCAATAAGTTTAATTTACAATTCTAGTATTCTATACGGTAATTTGTTAAGGATTGAGGGATTGTACCCTACCCTATTTCTCCCATTTGTCAGATCTAATTTTTTTTTTTGCAATTTTCAGTTTGTTTTTCTTAAGTAAATTTTTATTTCACTAGAAATTTTCCCAATCATCAATCATATTTTTGTTTCTTTTAAGAAATCATTTCAAGATTTAATAATTTTTCTTATCACTATTTGTCAATCTCGATCCCTGTGGATACGATCCCGACTTACCGGGTTATTACTTGAGCGACAGGCTTGCACTTGAGCCTAGAGTAAAACGCACTTTTGAGACAAATTCTTAGTCGCGTCAATAGGAAATAATTTTTATTAAAAAAAGAATATATAGATACCATGGTTTTCCATTGGATATATTTTGAATCTATAATAAATCTCATTTCCAAAGTGCAGTTCTTCTAGAAATCTCACTCAGGGAATAAGATATAATAAAAAAGTTAACAACTAAGATTTTAATTAAAAATTCAACAATTTCACCAATAAAGTTTGATTAGGTGTCTTTGAAGCTACAAAGTGCTGGCCGCTAATGTTCTAATGTGTGGTCGGGGCAAGGTTTGGCCTGAACCAAATGAAGGTAGTGAAATCTCCATGGCCAACTCCAAGAAAAACATCTGAAAGCTGGTCAAGGATGGCTTTATTATCAGGAAGCCAATCAAGGTTCAATCACGAGCACGGGCACATCAAATGAAGGAAGCCAAGAGGAAGGGTCGACATTCTGGATATGGTAAGCGAAAGGGTACAAGGGAGGCAATGTTGACCACAAAGATGTTATGGATGAGGAGGATGAGGGTGCTCAAACCTTTTCTCTAAAAGTATCGGGAGTCTAAGAAGATTGACAAGCATATGTACCATGACATGCACATGAAGGTGAAGGGTAATGTGTTTAAGAGTAAGCGTGTGCTGATGGAGAGCATCCACAAGTCAAAAGTGGAGAATGCTAGAGAAAAGACTTTGTGTGACCAGTCCAAGGCTAAGTGGCAAAATAACAAGGCAAGCATGGAAAGAAAGTATGCCACGACATTTATCCCATAACCAGTAGAGAGAGCACTACCACCACCACCAGCTGCAGCTGCAGCTCCTGCTCTATCCCAACAATCATAGGGATATAAGAAATCTAAGAAGTGAGAAGGGCTTTCCATCATTTTCATGTCTTTGTTATGGTTGTTTAGTTTTTTTACCTTTGTGGGATTATTTTCTTTGGGCAACAATGTTATTGATATCTAGATGGATATTTAAAATCTTGATATTGTGCTTGAATTTTAGTACGTTTTGTTATATGTTGATTTGTTACCATCTCTTATAAAAAAAAAGTTTGATTATGGGGGAGAAGTGAAACTGTGACTGGTTATTTAGTTTATGAAAAAATTTAAAAGAAAATAAGTTTTTAAGTTCAATATTTTACAAACAAGTATTTTGCTAGAAATTAAAGAGGACTTGATAATAAAGTGTATTACTATGAAGTGTGTTTTGAACAAGAGGGTTATGTTGAATCTCACTAAATGACTGCCAATAAATTAAAAATTTGGGTTAGCAATAAGGGCAATTAAGAGAGTAACCAATTTCGACCCCTAAGTTTTGAGATTCTTTTTAATCGTCATTTTTTTATTATCTCAAATTTGAATAAAAACACTCATAAAAGTAAAATTAACTTAGAAGACTAAAAAATTTAAAATCTTAATTATGTTCTAATATGTCATAAAAAAGTACCAGCTATACATTCAATTTGTTTATTTGTTTCTAAATAACAATATATCATCTTCTTCGTATGACTAATCCTTGCATAAAATTATTAGCCACTCGTTATGAGATGAAGATTATATAGAAATCGTGCTCCATTAATGGCATCTTCAGTTCCTTATCTCGTAGTGGTTTAACATGAACAAAACAAATATCATTTTCGAGTCTCTATATCCAGATGAAAGGTTAGTGATAAATATAAGGAGGGAGGATACATATAATTATAGAAAGATTATTTTAATTTAGAGCCAACTTATGACTATAAGATCTTATGGCATCTCCGTTCCATGAAGAGATTACTTCTTGGTATGACTATTTTGTAATAAAGCAAGACATGCATGAAAAATGGAGTTTTTGTAGTGTGTTGGCACTTCAATACTTATAAAGGGGCTTCTGAACCCATTAAAGTGCTCAAGCTCTGTGAAATAAACTTTGTGGGCCATATATTTTAACATTTGTAAGGACATGTTTGTCCATTATCAATTGTTGTGTCATACGCCGTTACACTGGTGAAGAAATTCAAGATTCATATCGTCATCAACGGATCCGAATATCAAAGAAAAGAAGGAATCAAAAATCTGACAGGCCGGACCGGTCCGCCCAGAGAAAACGAATCGATTCGATCCCGGACCGGTCCGCCCATCTACCGGACCGATCCGCTTGCTTAAAAGCCAGTACACCCCGGATCGCAAGCGAACCTATAATGACAAAATTTAAAAGAACCGGTCCGCCTCCTCGGACCGATCCGCCTCATACCCGGACCGGTCCGCCTGGGATAATTTCAAACAGATCGTGCAGAGATTTTTTAGGCCAAGTTACTCCTTTATAAACCCACTACGGGAAGGGGTTTTGTAAGACTTCCATACACGATTTTCAGAGTCCATAAACTAAAAGTCCTCATCTTTGTGAGTTATCAAACTCATGTTTAAATTCACACAAATTACCAAATTATTTGTGAATCGTTTTGAAACCCTAAAACACAAATTTTTTTTCTGTTCATACCCTTATGGAGAAGACCGACCTTCTTCTTCATTGCAGCCCTCCTGGAAAGGGAAACTTCCAGCCGCTGACTACAGATCCGATGCCTGAGGGTAATTCTGTGTCACCCTTGTATTTCATTGTAATCCGTGTAAATTGTATTTTACAAAATTATAGTGAAATAAATGGTTTTGCCCCTTTGGGGGATTTTTCCTCATTTGTGTGTGTTTGAATGCTCTTGCTTGCTTTACATCTTAATTCAATCACACCTAGATGCATGTTTAGGATTTAATTGGGTTAAAATGTGTTTAATTATATAATTTCTTAATTTGAACGCACGCGCAACTCTTTCAAATTGGTATCAGAGCAGGTTACGCAAATCTATCGCGTATTCCAAGTTTTCGCAAAATTTTTCTAAGATATCAATTTTCTGAAAAATTGATTTTTGAAAAGGTGCGTGTTCAATGGAGAAATCATATAATAAAATGCCAGTTTTTGACGGGACAAATTATGCATATTGAAAAGCCCGCGTGAGGTCTGCTTTGAAGGCGATAGATCAACGTGTTTGGATTCTAGTTGAAAGAGGGTGGACACCTCCCTCTGTCACTGTTGAAAATGTGACCAGTTTAAAACCTGTCACTTCTTGGACTGAAGAAGAATTTAAATGGTCATCTTTTAACTCTAAGGGTTTAAGTTCTATTTCCGGATCCATCACTCCTGATGAGTTCCGACGTATCATGACGTGCACCACGTCAAAAGAGGAATGGGATGTTTTGCAACTCACCCATGAAGGAACTAATGCTGTGAAAGAATCTAAATTGCAAAATTTGACAACTCAATTTGAAACCATCACCATACATGAGACTGATTGTTTTGATTATTTTTATGCTAGGCTATCTGATATTGTTAATACTAGCTTTAATCTTGGTGAACATATTCCTAATGCAAGAGTTGTGAAAAGATTCTTCGATCATTGCCAAAGCGTTTTATCCCTAAAGTCACTGTGCTAAATTCTATGGGTGATTTAAATACACTAAAATTGGAAGAACTTGTAGGAGACTTGTAAACATATGAAATAGACATGTTTCCTAATTCTGTGAAGCCTAAAGATAAAGGAATTGCACTTAATGTCCAAGCGAGAAAAAGTGAGGGGACGACAAGAAAGAGAGTAGATTCGGCTAGAAAGGGGATAGAGTCATCTAGAAAGAGAGAGACTGACACATTAGATTTTGATTGTGCTTTTGACTTAGATGATTTGGCTCTTTTTGCAAAAAATTTCAAGAGGATTCTAAAATTTAAGAAAAATGGCAATTTTAAAGATAAAAAGAAATTTGAGAAAAATAAGTTTGAAAAGAAAAATGAAAAAGATTTTAAAGATCCTCCTAAGAAATAAAGTGAGAGGTACTTTAAGTGCGATGGTAGAGGTCATAGAGCCTTTGAGTGTGCCACATGTCTGAACAGAGAGAAAGGGAAAGCGGTCCTTAATGCTACCCTTAGCGACGACAGTGAGGTCGAGTCGGTGGACTCAGGAGATAAGTCACCGCATGAGTGTAACTTCACCGCATTCATGGCTAGTCATGTGAGCACGTTGAGTACTTCTCACGACGATGAGGATGTTGTATCACAGGGACACCTCGACACTGAGATCGATGTGAGTGAGGGGGAGGATGACTCAAGTAAGAGCGTGAGTGATATTCAACGTGCTTACATTGAGTTATATTCTGAGTCATTTAAAACTAAAAGGTGTAACAAAGAGTTCGTTCTTAAGATCACTGGCTTAGAAGAAGATTTAAGAAATGTGAGAGAGTGAGAGAGTCATCCACCTGCACCGCCCTGAGAGAGAGAGCGAGAATCTGCCTATGTTGAGAAAGAGAGTTTGTTTAGAGAGAGAGAGAATATTTTTGAGAAAGAGAGAGGGGACTTGACTAAAGAAGTGTCTAGTCTTACGAGTGAACTCCATTCCTCCGTGGAGACTCGGAAGATACTTGAAGCCCTTGTTGCCCAACTGACTTATAATCTTGAAAAAGCACGGGAAGTCAAGGTACAAATCGAGGATAGAACTGGGAAGATGGGAAAGATGCTCCTCGGCCCCACTTTAGGTTTTGGTGATAGGCAGGGAATAGGTTATGATGGTACCTCCACATCCCAAATTTCATCTGGACCAGTTTCGGAGTTTACTACGACTCCTTATGGCCATCGTTAAACACCTCGAAAGAGAGTTCGACCAAGAATAGCAAACCAAGGTCCGCCTTTGACTGTGTTTTTTTGTACTTATTGCAAAAGAAAAGGCCACCTCAGGGAGTTTTGCTATAGTATGGGTCGGACACAACGTACTACTGCTCCACATCAGCATACTGATGATTTTACCAGTCTGAGAGAGCGAGTTGAGTTGTTAGCTGCCACATCTCAGAGTTTGATGGAGGAATTTCGACGGATGTCTTTCCCGTCAGTGAATGCTTCTCACATTCCAGCTAAAACCAACAACAACAAAGGAAAACAAAAGGTCACCACTTCTTGGGTACCTAAGAATGACAAAAAGGCCTTTGTTGTTCATGTTGCTCTCAAAGCACATAATACCTCACAGTGGTATTTTGACAGTGGGTGCTCCAGACATATGATAGGTGATGCCTCATTTTTTACATCTCTTGAGGATTATCAGGATGGCAGAGTCACCTTTGGAGATGGGAGCAAGTCTAGCATTATAGGATGAGGTACTGTCGAGTAACCTGGATTTCCTAAGCTAGAAAATGTTTTGTACGTCAAAGGTTTGAAAGCAAACCCTCTCAGCACTAGCCAGCTGTGCGACGCTGACTTTGCCATAAAGTTTGATCGGGACGCTTGTAAGGTCTATAATCAAGCCGGTAAACTTTAGTGCAAGGGGTGATGACAAAGGATAATTGATATAGGACTGAGCCCATATCCTCACTTGTCTGCAACAGCGCCACGATCACTCCTATGGATCTGTGGCACCAACGTCTAGGTCATGTAAATATTAAAGATCTCACTCGCTTAACTAAAAATCACCTAGTACGTGGCTTACCATCTCTTGGAAGGCCAACTTAGACGGTTTGTGGACCCTGTCAGTTGGGAAAACAAATTCGTAATCCCCATAGGAAGTTTCATTCCATTACCACCTCTCGTGTTCTTGAGCTTATACACATGGATCTTATGGGTCCCACTCGTACCAAGAGTCTAGGTGGTAAGAGGTATATCCTCGTGATGGTAGACGATTTCTCTAGATACTCCATTGTAGGTTTTCTGAGAGAGAAATTCGATGCTGTAGAGTTTTTAACGACCAAGTGTCGTGTCCTGCAAAATCAACACGGAGTCACTATTAACAGGATACGTAGTGACAACGACACTGAATTTAAGGAAGCAAAAGTAGATTTTTATTGTGATAGCCATGGGATCAAACATGAGTTTTCTGCTGTGAAGACTCCTCATCAAAATGGGATTGTTGAGAACAAGAATAGGACGATCCAGGAAATGACTAGATCTATGCTTCTAGGTCATAATGTTTCTAGGAAATTTTGGACAGAGGCAGTGTCTACTGCTGCCACACGGTGAATAGGGTACTTGCGTCCACACACACTTAAGATGCCTTATGAATTGTGGACTGGCAAGAAACCCAACCTGGCATATTTTCGTGTTTTGGGGAGTAAATGTTACATCCTACGGGATAGAGAGCAATTAGGAAAGTTTGACTTCCGGAGCGACGAGGGAATATTGCTAGGATATTCATCGAATAGCAGAGCGTACCGGGTTTTTAACCTGAAGAGATCTAAGGTTATGGAATCAATAAACGTCACCGTGCAAGATGATGAACCTCCTACGGTTATTAATCCTAACTCTCAGTGGGAGGATGAGGACTTGTCTGACAGTGATCCACTTGTCCCTCACCCACACTCTGTGGTCCCCACTCCTGTGTTAGGGGACACACCCACTTGGGTTCGCAAGAGTCATGACCCGTCTGCCATTGTTGGCGATCCCACTCTAGGGGTCAAGACTCGTGCTCAGCTAGAGAACGTTGTTAGCCATCTTTACTACACGTCCAAAGTCGAGCCCAATAATCATAAAGAAACACTCAAGGATGAACACTGGATATCTGCTATGTAGGATGAGTTACTTCAGTTTAAAATGAATAATGTCTGGGAACTTGTTCCCTGACCTAGTGAGACTAATGTGATAGGTACCCGATGGATTTTTAAGAATAAAATGGATGAAAATGGTACCATAATCATAAATAAGGCTAGGTTGGTCGCTTAAGGCTAAACACAAATAGAGGGTGTAGACTTTGGGTAGACATTTGCTCCTGTTGCGAGGCTTGAGTCCGTCCGTCTACTACTCGCCATCGCATATCATCTGTGCTTCAAGTTATATCAGATGGATGTCAAGAGTGCCTTTCTGAATGGCATTCTACAGGAAGAGGTTTACGTGGAACAACCAAAAGGGTTTGAAGACCCTCAGCACCCGGAGCACGTCTACTATCTGAGGAAAGCCTTGTATGGTTTGAAGCAAGCACCCCATGCTTGGTACGAGAGGCTTACTTCCTATCTCTTAGCCCGTGGCTTCAAGAGAGGGGGAGTTGATATGACGTTGTTCGTCAGGAGAGATGATGGTGCAATTTTGGTTGCCCAGGTTATGTGGACAACATAGTCTTTGGATCCATGTGATCTCAACATGCTCATCACTTTGAAGAGGAGATGAAAAGTGAGTTTGAGATGAGCATGGTTGGTGAGCTTACTTTCTTCCTTAGTCTCCAGGTTCGTCAGCTAGAGAATGGGATGTTAATCTCCCAATCCAAGTATGCTAGAGACCTAGTGAAGAAATTTGGTTTAAACTCCGCTAAGCATGCACGTACACCTATGAGTACCACTACTAAGCTTAGTAAGGACACTTCAGGCAAGGACGTAGAGCAAACCTTGTATAGGAGTATGATAGGTAGTTTTCTCTACTTGACTGCCAGTCATCCCGACATAGCCTTTAGTGTTGGAGTCTGTGCGCGATATCAGGCGTCCCCGAAAGAGTCACATGTACTTGCTCTAAAACATATTATTAATTACGTGAGTGGGACTCTCTCATACGGTATTTGGTATTCCTTTGATACTGATGACCGTTTGTCCGCCTATTTAGATGTCGATTGGGCTGGTGATGTAGATGGTTGTAGGAGCAATTCTGGTGGGTGTTTCTATTTTGGTTCTTCTCTTGTCTCCTGGATGAGCAAGAAGCAAAATTCCATCTCTTTGTCCACTACAGAGGCTGAGTATATAGCCGCCGAGAGTTTTTGCACGCAACTCTTGTGGATGAAGCAAATGCTAGAAGATTATGGGATTTCACAGGACACCATGACCATTTCCTGTGATAACACGAGCGCGATACACATATCCCGCAATCCAGTCCAGCATTCGCGCACAAAGCACATCAGGATACGTGAGCACTTTATACGACAGTTAGTTGAGGAGAAAGTCGTATCCCTGAGTTTTGTTCCCACCGACCGTCAGTTAGCCGATATTTTCACGAAACCTTTAGATGCCCTTAGATTTGAGAGTCTTCGAAAGTCTTTGGGGATTTTCACAGTTGACTGAGGGGTTGGTCTATGTCTAGAATATGATGCTTTTTCATGTTCATATCATATGCTTCCTATTGCTAGTTTGTTTTATATGTATTATTGCTTTGTTGTACAGCTATTTATTTATTCTTTTACAAAAAATCCAAAAAGATTTTTATTTTTGTATATAAACAAAAAAAAAATCAGAAAAGACCAAAACGATTTTGGTATTTTACACCTTTTATGGATGAACATTTAAGATAGCCAAGTCACAACTTCATTCCATTTATCCATGTGACTGTTTGATAGAGATTTGAGACGCTACATCATTTCATCCATGTGCTTTACATTGTTTGGAGTCTTTGAGATGTGATTAGTGATATCTTTCTACATGTTTGACTCCTATCTCCTTTATTGCACACATGCACGGCTTTATTTGACTATTGCACTTGTCTATCACATGTTGGCTTGAGTGTTTCCATCTCAATTCTATCTATACAACTAACAATATGCGATAAAACTTGACAAGATTGGAATGCATGTAAAAACGGTTTTGGTAAGACTGTGTGTTTATTTGAAAAAAATGGGGAAGGACCTAAAAAATTGAGGAATTTTATTATCCGGGGTCCAAAGAGGTTAAAAGAGCCCGAAAAAATGTAAAGGCAATAAAAAGCAATACATGTCAAATATGGGCCACTAGGTTTCAACATCAATTCTCTAAAGTTTGAGAATTTAGAATGCCTCTATTCAAAATTAAAATCTAAGGGAGTTTGGTTGGAGAATATAAACGGGTTTGCACTTCCTTGAAAGTCTTGAAAAAGCATGAAATAGTTTTGGACGTTATTGGTGTGGAAATCACTTTGAGCTTTGATTGGTTGAATTGATTGAGTCAATGTCCTATATTTCCATCTTTTTACACCAAAGGAAGACTTTGAGTTCATTCATTAGGAGTATCCGATATTCATCGTGCACATATGTCATGTTTTGTATGCATTGATTTTCCTATCGAATTTTATCACACCCTTTCTTTTACGATATCACCGACTTGGTTGTTTTGGGTTCATTCATGGTATTTTTCTTGTTTGTTTGAAATAATTTTTTATTCCTTGTGACACCCTTGTTTTGACTGTTTGATTCATTTTTCCATTTGTCTATTTGGGGACATCATAAAAAGGGGGAGAATGAATGATCATATTTGGGGGGAGTTTTGGTAAAGTATGCTTTCATCACTTGATATCTATGTTTATCTCATTTCCAACTCAATACGTCACTTGATATTTTGCTTTTATCTCATGTGTGTAAGTACTACATGGATTATCATTTGATTGCACACCCTGATGAGAAAAGCGTTGAGATTCCTGAAGATTCGAAGAGCAAACGATGAAGTCTTATTCAATTGTATCTTTCCAGTTTTGGGTTCATGGAAGGGTAGATTTGTATAGGCATTTTTGTTGGTTGATAATTCGGATGTTTGTTTTTATGTATGTACCGACATAGACATAGGGGGAGATTTGTAAGGACATGTTTGTCCATTATCAATTGTTATGTCATACGCCGTTACCGTTGAAGAAATTCAAGATTCATATCGTCATCAACGGATCTGAATATCAATGAAAAGGAGGAATCAAAAATCTGACAGGCCGGACCGGTCTGCCGAGAGAAAACGAACTGATCCGACCCCGGACCGGTCCGCCCATCTACCGGACCGATCCGCTTGCTGAAAATCCAGTACACCCCGGATCGCAAGCGAACCGATAATGCCAAAATTTAAAAGAACCGGTCCGCCTCCTCGGATCGATCAGCTTCAGACTCGGACCGGTCTGCCTGGGATAATTTCAAACAGATCGTGCAGAGATTTTTTAGGCCAAGTTACTCATTTATAAACCCACTACGGGAAGTGGTTTTATAATACTTCCATACACGATTTTTAGAGTCCATAAACTAAAGGTCTTCATCTTTGTGAGTTATCAAACTCATGTTTTGATTCACACAAATTACCAAATTATTTGTGAATCATTTTGAAACCCTAAAACACAAAGTCATTTGCTGTTCATACCCTTGTGGAGAATACCGACCTTCTTCTTCATTGCAGCCCTCCTAGAAAGGGAAACTTCCATCCGCTGACTACAGATCCGACGCCTGAGGGTAATTCTGTGTCACCCTTGTATTTAATTGTAATCCGTGTAAATTGTATTTTACAAAATTATAGTGAAATAAATGGTTTTGTCCCTTTGGGGGATTTTTCCTCATTTGGGTGTGTTTGAATGCTCTTGCATGCTTTACATCTTAATTCAATCACACCTAGATGCATGTTTAGGATTTAATTGGGTTAAAATGTGTTTAATTATATAATTTCTTAATTTGAATGCATGCGCAACTCTTTCAACATTCACGCCTTTGTGACTCCATAAGAAATATTTCCTGAAGCACCTTATACCTTTGACTTGCTTAAGTCTGCATTGTATAAGTGCTCAACTAATTTGGAAATATTGACAAAATTGGTAGTCCATCCTAGAAACCAAAAAGCCTCAGAGCCTAACTCTCACTAATCCTCTTCAAAGATCAATGATGGTACAAAATGAATCACACAACACACATTTAGAAGTGCATACATGTGTTAATATTTCCTAAAATTGAGTGTGTGTTTAATTCCCCTTGAATTGGAGCTTTAATATTTTTGGGGAATTTTTTAATCCTTTTTAAACATTTTTAAACATTTTTGAATAAACGTTTTTATTAATAAAATGGGTTTATAAAATGTGTGGGGTTAATATACTATTTTGGAAACTTCATTTTTCACTGAAATGTTTGGTTGGGTACGATCTCAAAGCGCTAGAGACTTCAGGGTGATGTTTTGTAATTAGTTTGATGCGCGTGTAAGAGCCTCTTACCAGCCAACACCTGTCATCCTTTTGGTGCGTTAGTTTGTGTTTGTTATGTGAGAGGATAGCCAGGTGCATTGGTGATCGTTGGATCTTTCCTTATCAAGGGTCTGCATGCGTTCTTGGTTAATCCCAGTGCAAACCTTTTGAACCAATCAGAACCATCTTAATCCACCACTGTTTTATAACCATAGGATCAAGTCAAACCTTGCAAGACTTCATCACAGCCATTGATTTGCCTCGATCATCCAGAACCTTCCCCAGGCACTATATATACCCTTCACTTCTCAGCCTTAGAGAACTTTTGGTCATTCGTCTTTCTGAGAAAAAAAATAAGAGAGAAGTGAGAGAGAAAGAAAAACCTGTTAGCCAAACCCTAACCCTAACCCTAACCCTAACCCTAACCCTAAACAGTTCACCTTCTCTGAAACAAACCTTCGTATATTCAAACCAAAACACAACCTGAGTGTTTGAGATAGAGAGAGAGAGAGAGAGAGAGAGAGAGTGGTTTGTTCATATCGTTGCTGTAACCTCTTGATTTTTTGATCTTGTACACAACTTAAACATTTGTGTGAAGATCTAGTTTCTTTTTCATAGAAACGTTAGATCTACATACTATATGTTACATTTTCACTAGATCTGCATTTTTTATACTTGATTTAAGAAAATCTTACTGATTTGGTTTTAAAATGTTTTCTGGTTTCTTTTCTTACGAAACTTAATCCTGACCTAGTTGGATTCGCACTTGGAGGGTTTTCAATCTCATAAATGTTTTCAAAAGAGATTGATTAAGGTATTGACCGATTTCTGAAGCAAGATCTCCGTGGAATCTAGGTTATCTTTAAAGGTCAAAAGGATTTGAGTTCTGTGAGGAAGAAATAAATTAAAATCACTGCATATAGACTTTATATGTAATTTTACTAGGACTGTTTGTAAATCTAAGTGTGTGTGAGTTCATACATGTGTATAGGAATCACTTCACAACACTTAACACACTACTACACTGGAAGTGTTGTGTTTAAGATCTGAAATCATTGAGTCGACGTAAGGAAGCTAAAGCAAAGGAAGTTAGCAAACTGGAGAAACATCAACAACAAATCAGATCTATCAGAAGTTAGAAGGACACCAAGGGGGTATATTCCTAAACTTAGAATAGGTTGATTTGTGTGCTTGCATGTTGTATAGTTTGTAACTAATTTTTGTTATTAGTGGATTTTTGCTTTTGTGACTTAGAAGTCACCGTGGATGTTTCCTCTGTTGGGAGAGGTTTTACCACATTAAAATCTTTGTGTTGATTATCTTCATCTACTCACCTCATTCTTTAAGTGTGCTGAATTTTTGAAACTGCCTTGGTTTTAAAACTGATTACATAATCTTAATTACTCTCGTACATAAGTTTCTTTGTAAACACATCTTGTTTATAATTTTTATTTTCAAAAGAAAAGGGTTTCTCCAACAAACATTCGGAGTTGCTTATACAGTTTAACCATGTGTTAAACGGCATTAGCGACGTTTTTCAATTTGTATCAGAGCCCTGTTAACTTTTTATTTCTAAAGATCTTGTGTTTCTGAAATCGTTTTCTGAAAAACCTAACTATGGACGAGAAGAATGAAAGGTTTGGTAATCTGTCCAGACCTCCACTCTTTGATGGAAACAACTTTGCTTATTGGAAAGTAAGAATGGTTGCCTTCATCCAAGGGACTTTAGGAGATGATGTCTGGGACATTATCGAAAATGGATACACTTATCCTACAAAACCAGCCACTGAAGGAAGTGATGAGAGGGTAAAGAAAATCTTAAGTGAATTTACCCAAGAAGAAAAAACTATTTCTCCTAATAATAATAAAGGGAAGAATGCCATTTTTATGTCTATTAATGAGTATGAGTTCAAACGAATCTCATCTTGTGCCACTTCTAAGGAATCTTGGGACACATTAATCACTGCCCATGAAGGAGACTCAAGAGTTAAAGCTGCTAAAACCCAAATGCTTATCCAGCAGTACAACTCTTTGATCATGTCTGATTCTGAGTCTTTTGATGATTTTTACATGAACTTAACTGATATAGTCACTAAGTTGCTTGCTAATGGTATTACTTATGATAGAAATGAAATTGTCTCTAAAATTCTAAGGTCATTACCACAAAAGTTTGACAGTAAGAGGTATGCTATTGAGGAAATGAATAATCAAAACCTTACCCCTGAGTTACTCAGTAGCAAACTTAGGACTGTGGAAATGGAATTAGACTTTAAGAAACAATTGAATCATTCTCAAAGAAAACAACCTAACTCTAACTTGAGTTTTGCCTCTAAGATACCCAAACTTGAGTCCAATTTGACCAACTCTGACTCTGATGAGGAGTGTGATATAGACAAACTAGATAATCAGATTGCCTTAATGTCTAAATAATTTAAGAAAATTGTCAAATTTCGAAACAAACAGGCTACTAAAGAAGGCAAGCCTAATTATCCTACTCTGTCTAATCCCAAACCTCATGAGAGAGGACTTGACAAACATCCTAAGGACAACAATTCCAGACCCACTAGAGACCTTAAAAATATTGAATGTTTTAGATGTGGGAAACTAGGTCACGTTGCACACGACTGCAGAGTTAATCTGAATAAAGCCAACACACACAATAGATCCAATGTCTATAAAACTTGGAATGATTCAAGTGACTCTGATGAAGAGGAACTTGAGTCATCTAATGTTCTTGACCCTTGCATGTCTTTTTATGCTAAGATCATTTACAATGATGATACTCATGTGTGTGATAATGATGATCCTACTCTTGATTGTGTGAATACTCCTGTGATTGGCCTAGATGCTTTATTGTCTGAAAATGTTGCTAGTTCTAGTTCCGTGTGTGTGAGTCAAAGTGATCTCGATAATGACGATGCAAATGGGTGCGTGAGTACTAAAACTGAATCGTTAGGGGTCACTACACACACTTCACTTAGCGACTCAGACACAGATGACCTCCCTGATATCCATACCTTGTATGTTAAAACTCTTAAAAAAGGCACTAGACTGGAGAAGATTGTTAGAGACCTGACTAAGAAATTAGATGATCTAAGTCTTATAGTGAAGTTGAATGCTGAAGAGTACACTGACCAGTGTCTGACTCATCAATCTGAAATTGAAACTTTTGATCAAAAATTAAAAGAGTTGACTAAAACTAATGAAATCCTGGAAATGAAATATAAGGGAACATTATTAGAATTGGAGGAAGCAAAAACAAAGACAACTACTGTTTTTAAAAAGTTTTCTAAGTTTGAAAACAATTCAAATTGCTTTACTGACTTTGTTGTTGACTCCAAGACCAATTCTGATGATAGAACCGGTATTGGATTTTGCCCTAAGAACAAACCACAAACTACTAAAATTGAACCTATTAAGTTTGTGTCTGGGGGCAAAAGACCAATGGAAACATGTCCAGACTTTCATTTGATTAAAAATGAATTTGATCAAAATCAACAAGAGAAAGACATTGGAGAGTCTAGTACCTCTAAAGCTGACACTACACTTAAGACTAAATACGTCTGTCCTTTGATCAGAAATGATGATTCTACCTATAAGACCATACCTCCTAGGAATAACACTTCTGAACAGAATGCTGTCAAACCTATCTTTAGAAGTTTTCCTAAGGAAATTCATCCCTCAAGCAATCAATATTGCACATACTGTGACATTTATGGTCACTCCTTTGAAGGTTGTTATGCTAGGCGTCTAAATACCCCTGTTTACAACACTTCTGTCTACAAGAACTTTAACTATTCTAGGCAAAGTCGTAACAATTATGTCCTTCCAAGACAACCTGATAAGAACTCTAACTACAGAAATAGAAAGACCAAAACTAAAAGTTCATTTAAGAGAAAGGCTCCCAGAAACTTTCCTAAACCAAAAGCTCAACTTTTTCACAACAATCAGTTTGCTGCTCCAAATGTTTCTCGACAAAAAACTGTGTCTCGAAAATTCTATCAAATGAGAGCAAACTTGCGCAAAATTAAAACTAGAGCTATTTGGGTTAGAAAAGATGATCTTTTACCCCAATTGAAGTGTAACATTGTTATCACTGCCTTAAAAGCTGAACACACTTCATCTGATTGGTATTTAGATTCAGGATGCTCCAAACATATGACAGGAGATGAAACCAAACTTTTAAACAAAACCAGATTTGCTGGTGGGAAAGTAGTTTTTGGTGATGGTGTTTCATCTCAAGTCATAGGTAAAGGAACCCTAAAAGAAGATGGAATGCCTGTTCTCGAAAATGTTCTGTTAGTTAAAGACCTTAAAGCCAACCTCCTAAGTATATAACAATTTTGTGAATCTGACCATACAGTCACCTTTTCAAAGAATAATTGTAAAATTATAAATGATAAAGGTGAATGCATTATTACAGGATTTAGAACACCTGACAATTGATATACTGTCAAGACTAGTTCTGAAACCTGTAACATTGTCAGAATGGATGTCAATGAAATCTGGCATAATCGTATGGGTCACTTAAGTTATGATATCCTTGGTAGATTGTCTAATCAAGAGATAGTTAGAGGTATTCCTAAAATTAAACCTATTTCAATTGTTGTCTGTGGTCATTGCCAGGAAGGAAAAATAGTTAAGACTTCGCATAAAAAGGTTAAAGACATTCTCACCTCTAGACCTTTAAATCTCATCCATATGGACCTTATTGGTCCTTCTAGAACTGTTAGTCTTTGTGGACACATTATATCCTTGTCATGGTTGATGATTTCACACGATTCACTTGGGTTTCCTTCTTAAAACATAAATCTGACACGTTTCAGAACTTTTTGAAAATTCTTCTAAGAATTGAAAATGAGAAGGACACACAAGTCAATCACATTCGTAGTGATAGAGGGGGAGAGTTCATAGACACAGGAATAGTTGAATATTGTGACTACAACGGTTACAAACATGAATTTAGTGCCTCTAAAACTCCTCAGCAGAATGGTATTGTAGAAAGGAAAAACCGAACTCTTCAAGAGATGGCACGTGTCATGTTGCATGCCAAATCCCTACCTAAATACTTTTGGGTAGAATCCGTTAGAACTGCCTGTCACATCACTAATAGGGTTTATCTTAGGAAAAACTCTAAACAAACCCCTTATGAGTTGTGGTACGGTAAGAAGCCTAACCTGAAATACCTAAGAACCTTTGGAAGTCAGTGTTATGTCTGTAAAGATAGAGAACATCTGTCTAAATTCGAAACTCGTGGTGATAAAGCCATATTCTTAGGATACTCTCCAAACAGTCGTGCTTATCGTATATACAATCTGCATACTAAGGCTCTTATGGAATCGATAAATGTAATTGTAAGTGACACTATTGTCGAAAATAAGATATCTGAATCACCTATTGTGGTTGAATCTGAAAATGATTTCAAAACTGATTCACCAGAAATAGATGACTCATTACCTATTGAGAATCCAGAAGTACCTGGCTGGGTATCTAAAGATCATCCCATTGACAACGTGGTCAGTAATCTTAATGAGCCAGTTCGTACTAGATCCCAGTTAAGAAATTATGCTAATTATGCATGTTTCGTCTCCCTTGTGGAACTAAAAAATGTTAATGAAGCATTGAATGACAAACACTGGATTTCTGCTATGCAGGAAGAACTTTTACACTTTGTCATTCACGATGTTTGGTATCTTGTACCTCGGCCTCAAAATAAAAATGTTATTGGAACACGTTAGATTTTCAAGAACAAATATGATGAAAATGGGGTAATTCTTAGAAACAAAGCTAGACTAGTTGCTCAAGGCTACTCTCAAATAGAAGGGATAGATTTCAGCGAGACTTTTGCCCCTATCACTCGTCTTGAATCTGTTCGACTTCTTTTCGCCATAGCGTGTTACTTAAAATTCACACTTTATCAAATGGACGTCAAATCTGCCTTCCTAAATGGGATTCTGTCCGAAGAGACATATGTAGAACAACCCAAAGGGTTCATTGATCCTAAATACCCTAACCATGTCTTTCGTCTGAAAAAGGCTTTGTATGGCTTAAAACAAGCTCCTAGAGCTTGGTATGAACGCCTTTCCAACTTTTTGTTGGATAAGGGTTTTAAGAGAGGAGGAAATGACCAGACTCTATTTGTCAAACATTTTGACAAAAAAATTATTATAGCCCAAGTCTATGTAGACGATATCAGTTTCGGGTCAACTTCAAACTCTGAAGTTAAATCCTTTTCTGCTAGTATGCATAAGGAATTCCACATGTCCCTTATGGGGGAGCTACAACTTTTCTTAGGATTTCAAGTGAAACAAAATTCTGATGGTCTTTTTGTATCTCAAACCAAGTATGCCTTAGACCTTGTTAAGAAATTTGGCTTAGAGAATGCTAAAGTCGCCAAAACGCCTATGAGTACTACTGTTAAATTATGTAAAGATGAACATGGAAAGTCAGTTGATTCCACACTTTATCGAAGTATGATTGGTAGCCTACTCTACCTAACTGCCTCACGACCAGACATAATGTATGATGTATGTCTGTGTGCTCGTTACCAGAATAACCCTAAAAAGAGCCATTTATTGAGTGTGAAACGTATAATAAAGTACATAAAAGGCACTCTTAATCTTGGACTTCGGTACACTAAGGATACCTGTAGCACCATCATAGGGTATACTGATGCTGATTGGGCCGGTTGTACTGGTGATAGTAAAAGTACATCAGGTGCCTGTTATTATGTCGGCAATAATTTAGTTGGTTGGAGTAGCAAAAAACAGAATTGCACATCATTATCTACGGTTGAGTCCGAATATATAGCAGCAGGAAGTTGCTATGCTCAATTGTTATGGATCAAACAGATGTTAAGTGATTATGGGATTAAAGAAGAACAATTACAATTGTATTGTGACAATCAAAGCTCCATTAACATATCTAAAAACCCGGTTCAACACTCGCGAACTAAACATATTAAAATAAGGCATCATTTTATTCGCGAACTTGTTGAAACTAAGGAATTGGAAATTCATTACCTGCCTACTGATCTGCAACTTGCAGACATGTTCACTAAACCTTTGGACTATAACAAATTTCTGTATTTGCAAAATTCTATAGGCATGGTATGCGCTGATTAAACTCTTAAAACCTTAAGTTTTACCCTTTGTTCATTTGAGACAAAATGGGGGAGAAATTTGAGTTTTATGAGTTCATTTTTTTTTTGTTCACATTTCATCTAAACTTCTTGATCTTAGTGTGTATATTTGCAGGAAGCTCTTCTTCTGATTGTCTACCGTTACTAGGGTAAAAATTTGTAAATAGTTGAGTTATGTAATTTTTGACTTTCTAGGAAATGGGTAGATAGTATTTTTTGTATAGGACTAGGTTTTTATTTTTTTGGTTCCCTGCGAGTTTTAAGCTAACTCAAAGGAGATTTTGCCTCATATTTCCAAAGGGAGAAATTGAAGCACCTTATACCTTTGACTTGCTTAAGTCTGCATTGTATAAGTGCTCAACTAATTTGGAAATATTAACAAAATTGGTAGTCCATCCTAGAAACCAAAAAGCCTCAGAGCCTAACTCTCTCTAATACTCTTCAAAGATCAATGATGGTACAAAATGAATCACACAACACACAATTAGAAGTGCATACATGTGTTAATATTTCCTAAAATTGAGTGTGTGTTTAATTCCCCTTGAATTGGAGCTTTAATATTTTTTGGGAATTTTTTAATCCTTTTTAAACATTTTTTAAACATTTTTGAATAAACGTTTTTATGAATAAAATGGGTTTATAAAATGTGTGGGGTTAATATACTATTTTGGAAACTTCATTTTTCACTGAAATGTTTGGTTGGGTACGATCTCAAAGCGCTAGAGACTTCAGGGTGATGTTTTGTAATTAGTTTGATGCGCGTGTGAGAGCCTCTTACCAGCCAACACCTGTCATCCTTTTGGTGCGTTAGTTTGTGTTTGTTATGTGAGAGGATAGCCAGGTGCATTGGTGATCGTTGGATCTTTCCTTATCAAGGGTCTGCACGCGTTCTTGGTTAATCCCAGTGCAAACCTTTTGAACCAATCAGAACCATCTTAATCCACCACTGTTTTATAACCATAGGATCAAGTCAAACCTTGCAAGATTTCATCACAGCCATTGATTTGCCTCGATCATCCAGAACCTTCCCCAGGCACTATATATACCCTTCACTTCTCAGCCTTAGAGAACTTTTGGTCATTCGTCTTTCTGAGAAAAAAAATAAGAGAGAAGTGAGAGAGAAAGAAAAACCTGTTAGCCAAACCCTAACCCTAACCCTAACCCTAAACAGTTCACCTTCTCTGAAACAAACCTTCGTATATTCAAACCAAAACACAACCTGAGTGTTTGAGAGAGAGGGAGAGAGAGAGAGAGAGAGAGAGAGAGAGAGAGAGAGAGAGAGAGAGAGAGAGAGTGGTTTGTTCATATCGTTGCTGTAACCTCTTGATTTTTTGATCTTGTACACAACTTAAACATTTGTGTGAATATCTAGTTTCTTTTTCATAGAAACGTTAGATCTACATACTATATGTTACATTTTCACTAGATCTGCATTTTTTATACTTGATTTAAGAAAATCTTACTGATTTGGTTTTAAAATGTTTTCTGGTTTCTTTTCTTACGAAACTTAATCCTGACCTAGTTGGATTCGCACTTGGAGGGTTTTCAATCTCATAAATGTTTTCAAAAGAGATTGATTAAGGTCTTGACCGATTTCTGAAGCAAGATCTCCGTGGAATCTGGGTTATCTTTAAAGGTCAAAAGGATTTGAGTTCTGTGAGGAAGAAATAAATTAAAATCACTGCATATAGACTTTATATGTAATTTTACTAGGACTGTTTATAAATCTAAGTGTGTGTGAGTTCATGCATGTGTATAGGAATCACTTCACAACACTTAACACACTACTACACTGGAAGTGTTGTGTTTAAGATCTGAAATCATTGAGTCGACGTAAGGAAGCTAAAGCAAAGGAAGTTAGCAAACTGGAGAAACATCAACAACAAATCAGATCTATCAGAAGTTAGAAGTACACGAAGGGGGTATATTCCTAAACTTAGAATTGGTTGATTTGTGTGCTTGCATGTTGTATAGTTTGTAACTAATTTTTGTTATTAGTGGATTTTTGCTTTTGTGACTTAGAAGTCACCGTGGATGTTTCCTCTGTTGGGAGAGGTTTTACCACGTTAAAATCTTTGTGTTGATTATCTTCATCTACTCACCTCATTCTTTAAGTGTGCTGAATTTTTGAAACTGCCTTGGTTTTAAAACTGATTACATAATCTTAATTACTCTCGTACATAAGTTTCTTTGTAAACACATCTTGTTTATAATTTTTATTTTCAAAAGAAAAGGGTTTCTCCAACAAACATTCGGAGTTGCTTATACAGTTTAACCTTGTGTTAAACGGCATTAGCGACGTTTTTCATTTCCCTCTAGTTTGATTTGATGGGGGCATTTGTTGAAGTTGCATAGCATCATGTAGTATCTTTTCAAGATGTATTTCTTAATTGTACGAGACATTGAAGAATGATAAAAGAGGCATTTTTTCATTCGTAAATCATCATATCAATAAACAAAAAAACTTACGAAATTTTAGACTAAGAAACTTAGAGATATTTGTCCCACTTTGAAGTCTTCCTTTGTGGGTAGTAGTTGCATTAAAGGAGGCAACAAGAGCTGCCCAACTGTAATCGCATTTAACTGGAGCGATCCTTGGCTTCGACATCGAAGGTAATTCTAGAGATGGCTCCGGAACCAATCCTGGAATGGGCTTGTTCTCACCATTCACATAGGATTACAAAGTTACGTTCATTCTAACCTCAGAACACATTCATCGGCCTACGAATTTAATGTGTGCTGAGCATGTTACTCACAAGTGTGAGATGCTTATGTGTTCCAATCGGTGTACACATTCATCTACTAGATAGCATGTGAACGTTGTCGTAAAGTTCGGGATGAACGCTCTTAAAAATGACGCCAAATTTGGAATCACTCACAACTTAATATGAGAAATAAATTATGAAATATTAGCAGCTAGTAACGTGACATTTAAACTGTTGCGCTAAGGGTTCCCGTGGCATTCAATTATTGCACATCTCTCTAAAATGCCACACCGAGTGGTGAATCAAGAGCATTTTGCTCACAAATTTGTCATTTTTTTATGAAATGATGTTTTTTATAAATGCTCTAGAATGACATCTCTAGTGAAAGCATCGTGAAAAATTAAAACATATTATTTTGTTATGCTTTAAATGGTCTAACTAATATAGAACCCAAATCACTTGAGAACCATAGTAGAAAGTACCTAGACGAACCCACCATGACCATTTCCAAGGCATTGGACAAAATAATATAATATTATTTTTCACGATACTTTTTGTAAAATTGGCACTTTAGAGCATTATGCAAAATAGCATTTCCTAAAAAAATATGGTAAATTTGAGAAAGAAATGTCATCAGATTATCCACGCACCAAGTGTGTTAAATGAGCCCTCTTACCCAACATTTAGATTGCTCTCCGAGCACTTTTCTTTATCTTTTTGGTGATTTTTAGCATTTTTTTGTCTTTTTTGCTTGTCATTTGGATTATTGCGCGAGCACTTTTCTATATCTTTTTGGCATTTCGAGATTTTTATTTTGGGAACAGCTAAAAATGCTCCAAATATTCTGCAAACACTCCAAAATTTTGTGAATGGACAATATTACCCCCTTTATCCTTTACCCTTATATCATACTAGCCCCCCCATTTCACTTCTACCTTTTCTTCCACCGTTCAGCACCATTTCAAGAGAACAAAGATTTTTTTTGTTTTTTTACTTTAAATAACAATTATTAACAACTTAATCATTAATTAATTTATACTTTAGTGCTTACTTTTTTTTTTAACAAATATGAACCCGATCCAGTTAAAATGCGACACGACACAACATTATACGAAATCTTATTTTTTATATAATAAAAACACAACTCAAATAAAAATGACATGACATGAAATCTTATTTTTTTTTAATCTTAAACGAACACGAAATATTTTTTTAACTAACTACGAACACAATCCAAGTAAAAGAGACTGTGATTGTCTACGGTGAACCAAAAAATATATTTTTTTAAGTTATAAAAACCATTGTTATTTTTATCCAATACAAACTCAACCCTTTTAAAATATGATAAAGCATGATTGGTTTCTTACATAATACGAAAACGATCAAATTAAAAAACTAAACGACACATTTTTGTTCGTGTTACATAAAACAAAAAAAAATGTGTCGTGTTTGAATTGAATAGTGTTTTCGGTTAGATAAAAAAATACAATTAATTGAGTCGTGCTCATGTTTGAATTGCTTTTAGTTGCATTTTAATTGGTTTGTGCTCATGTTAGGTAAAAAAGACGATTTCTTGTCATGTCACGTTTTATATAATTCGTGATCATTAAAAAATTCATATTCTGTCATGTTTTACTTGGTTACTGTAACATATAAAAATAAAATTGTGTCATAATGTGTTTTAACACATAGTTTTAGCGCGTATATATATATATATATATATATATATATATATATATATATATATATATATATATATATATATATATATATATAGAGAGAGAGAGAGAGAGAGAGAGAGAGAGAGAGAGAGAGAGAGAGGCAGGCTAAGGTACATCATGCTCTATACATCACTCATGCATTACACCTAATTCTAGGCCCTAGAAAACTTTTTTTTTCAAATTTTATATTTTTTCCTTGAAATTAACCTTTCAATGAACCCATATGCAAAAAATTTGGTCAAAATACATTTTTAGCTATTTTTTGAGCAGTTTTTTGTGGATTTTTTAAAAATAGCTACAAAATGTATTTTGACCTAATTTTTTGCATATGGGTTCATTGAAAGGTTAATTCCAAGGAAAAAATATAAAATTTGAAAAAAAAAGTTTTCTAGGGCCTAGAATTAGGTGTGATGCACGGTGTGATGTATATAGCATGATGTACGATAGAGAGAGAGAGAGGAAGGCTATGGTACATCATGCACTATACATCACACCGTACATCACACCTAATTCTAGGCCCTAGAAAACCTTTTTTTTTAATTCTATATTTTTTCCTTGAAATTAACCTTCCAATCAACACATATGCAAAAAATTAGGTCAAAATACATTTTTTAGCTATTTTTAAAAAATACACAAAAAACTACGGGCGCAGACCCTTATAAAATAAGGTATTTTTAGCAGTTTTTTGTGAATTTTTAAAAATAGTTACAAAATGTATTTTGATCTAATTTTTGCATATGTATTGATTAGAAGGTTAATTTCAAGGAAAAAGTATAAAATTTGAAAAAAATAGTTTTTAGGGCCTGTAATTAAGCGTGATGCATGGATGATTTATAGAGCATGATGTAGGTGAGTTTTCTCCTATATATATATATATATATATATATATATATATATATATATATATATATATATATATATATATATATATATAAGCATTTTATTATATATATACAATACTATTCTTGTGCGGACTATCCTGTATTTTAACAGTGCGGACTGGACATGTGTCACCTGGCGGTGACCCATAAAACAGAGAGTGCATATAATTTAACCGATAATTTCTAGACTCACCGTCAGGTGACACATCGATAATTTAGTCCAGCGGATAATATATATATATATATATATATAATGCTCCTGTGCGGACTAGTCCGCATTTTAAGAATGCGGACCGAACATGTGTCAGCTAATGGTGCACCTAAAAATTATCGCCTAAATTATAGGCACACTCTCTTTTCTGGGTTCACCGCCAGGTGACACATGTCCGGTCCGCATTCTGAAAATGCGGACTAGTCCGCACAAGAGCAAGATTGTATATATATATATATTAATAATATATCCGCCAAAACTATGTGTTTAGACACATCACGACACAAAATTGTATTTTTATATCTTACAGTAACCAAGTAAAACATGACAGAATATGAATTTTTTTATGATCACGAACCATATAAAACGCGACATGACAATAAATCGTATTTTTTTACCTAACATAAGCACAAACCAATTAAAATGCACCAAAAAGCAAAATATTTGTTGTTAACTTAACAAGAACCTGACGCTAATATATCGCGATCGACTTGACTTGAATTTTTTGCATCTAATACGAACAATTTTTTATATAACAAGAACACCACACAATTACTTATATTTTTTTTACCTAACCAGAAACACTAACCAATTCAAACACGACATGATTTTTTTGTTTTACGTAACACGAACATGACTCAATTAAAACACGAAAAAATGTATTGTTTTATTTTTTAATTTAATCGTGTTCGTATTATGCAAGAAAATAATCATGCTTTATCATATTTTAAAAGAGTTGAGTTTGTATTGGATAAAAATAACAATTATTTCTATAACTTTAAAAAATATAGTTTTTGTTTCACCGTAAACAAATTTGAAGGCAAAGAAGGAACTTGAGTGAGCCTGTTAGGAGGGATGAAAATTAATGTTGCTAAGGATTGTTTTGTCATTTTAAAATGTTAGAAAGAAAAGTGGAGCGCATGAAGATTTTCAAGGAGCGCTAATAGACATACCCTTTTTTTTTTGTATGTCAATTGGATTGGCGCGGGACTTTTTGGTAATATTATATTTTGTCATTCTATTTTCTAATTGAGCAAAATAATATATTGGACTATTTTGATTAGGCAAAATTTTTTAAGGGTGTTTTTAAATGAACCTACTATTCCTGTCTACACCCCCGCTTATGTCTCTGATAATTTAAAACAATAAAGTTAAAAGAAAGACTATATTATCCCTAGTTTAAGACCCCGACAAACGGTAAAAAGCTAATAAATAAACACAACTGAAAATAGTTATGTACAGGGAGGACTAAAACCAATCTTGAACGGATTAGATTTCTATACCAAATCATATTTTGTTAACAACTTAACGATTACATTTTTATACAAACTCAAATTACGGTGACCAAACATCCTAATTCCGTTGTCAACAATAATCTCAGAGGAAAAAGTAAATATGGACTGTTCATCTCTGTCATTTTATAAGCATGCCACCATTATAGCACATCTTCATCATCACATAACCTGTATTAAAACAATCGATAAAGTGAAATTTGATAGCAATAGTGATTTATACTGAATTGTTGTAATTGGTAAAAGGCAACATTCAATTGTTTAAAAAAATGAACTAGAGTGATGTTTTGTAGATGTTACACCATATCTAAAGATTTGAGAGAAAAAAATAACTTTTCGTTGTAGTTGCAACCGGATCTAGAACCAGTGACTTCTGGGTTGGATAATGTGTTTGAAATTGCTCGAGTTGGAAAGATATCTGAAATGGGTTTGATTGGATTACAAATGGCTAACGTTGGAATCGGTTTAGATAGGTAAATTCCTATTTTGATATTTTCTTCTATACACACAGGTGATACGGTATATTAAATGTATTTCCACCTATTTGTGTGGATTTAATAATAATTGGGTCTCTATAAAAAAAAAAAAACTGGGGTTCAAATAAGAACACCCTTTTTTAATGCGATCTGCAAGAGCTCTCTCGGGCTAATTGGGTCATTTTCTCACAAGTAACACATAATTCATTGAAGTGAAGCTTTTAGGTGCAAATTTGACCCAAACCGTAAAAGTAGTCGGCTCATGAGATTGCAGACTTTTCAAGGTGATCTTGCCCTGTATTGTTCATCTACTGGACCACTTTACTGTACATGAACACATAGGACATAGAGTTATGAAGTAGGTCCATATTGATTGGCTTTAAAAAGGGAAGATGGAGATGCGAAGTATCAATTTTAAGAATAAATCTACAGGGACCCTCTAATTCGACTCTCTATCCTGAATCAGTGATGTAGTACACTAAAAGGCAAGTCTACCTGAATTTTTTTTTAAATACTAATTAAAAAGTTGTGTTTTCAATAAAAACTGTATTTAAAAAATAAACAGTTTTTTTTAAATGTTTTTAACTTTTTATTACAGTTTTAAAAAAGATGTTTATAAAAAGAAAAATGTTTAAAAAACTAAAAATTTGTATTTTCAATAAAAGCCATTAAAAAAACCCTCACTAAATAACGTGAGTCCACACCAGCGGCACTAATCAATCGCAATGATGATATGGGTTCGCGTCAGCAAACTAACCAATCTCGATAACGTGGATCAGCGTCTGCTTTTAAAAAATTATTTTTCATATTTTTAATAGTTTTTAAAAAATTAAAAATTTATATTTTCAATATAAGCTGTTTTAAAAAAAAAAACTCATAAAATGGCGTGGGTTCGCGTCAGCAGCACTAGCCAATCGCGATGATGACGTGGGTTCGCGGCAGCGACACTAACCAATTACAATAATGATATGGGTCCGCCTCAATGACACTAACCAATCGCGATAATGTCGATCCGCCCCCGCTTTTAAAAAATAGTTTTTCACATTTCTAATAGTTTTTTAAAAACTCAAAATTTGTATTTTCAATAAAAGCTATTTAAAAAAAAACTCATTAAATGACGTGGATCTGCACTAGCGGCACTAACCAATCGGGATGATGAAGTGGGTCCGCGCCAGCGACACTAACCAATCGCGATGATGATATGTGTTCGCGCTATCGGCACTAACCAATCGCAATAATGTGTGTCCGTGCCAGCTTTTAAAAAATAGTTTTAATAGTTTTTTAATAAGAAACTGTTTTTATGAAATTAAAAAAAAATGAAAATAAAATAAAGTTTCAACAATTTTTGAACTGTGTTAAAAAAATTGTTTAAATTTTTTTTCTAATTTTTATTTATAAAAGAGGTATATTTTTTTTTCCATGAATTTAGTATAATTTTTTTAGCAAAATCCTATTTACAAAATTAGGTTTTACTTTTTTTTTTTGTCTTTTAACATGACAAATGAGAGTAAGTCGGATGAGGGAGTTGGTACTGAAGAGTCTCTGTAGAAGCGCACTCCAATATAAATAAGAGAAATTCTAGAGCGACTCCCTCCAATGCCGCACACTTACGAGTCTCTCCATGTGGCACACAACCATTGGTTCAATTTGTTTGTTTGTTTATAATAAAAAGTAAAAATTTGTATTTTTAATAAAATTATTATTTTTAAACGGTTTTAAAAAATAAAAAAAAATAAGCGCGATGATAATGTGGGTCCGCGTCAGTGGCACTAACCATTTTTTTTTCAAAGTGTTTTTAACTTTTTATAGCGGTTTTAAAAAACAAAAAAAAAAACATTTCACTACTTTTTAAAAAAAAGACTTTTATTGAAAAAATTTATTTTCAATAAGTCTTTTTTTTAAATAGTTTAAATGACGTGGGTCCGCGGCAGCTACACTAACCAATTTCAACGATAATGTGAGTCTACGCTAGCGGCACTAACCAATCGCGATAATGTGAATTCGCGTCAATTTTTAAAAAATAATTTTTTCATATTTTTAATAAAAAAATATAGTTTTTTTTAATAAGAAACTATTTTTAAGAAATAAAAAATTGTTTTTTTAAAAATAAAATAAGGTTTCAACAATTTTTTAAGTGTTTTAAAAAAATTGTTAACAAATTTTTTCTAGTTTTTATTTATAAACTTCATATAATTTTTTTATTGAATGTAGTATTTTTCTTCTTCTAAATATCTTATTTATAAAAAAACAACAAGAAGTTTTTCCTAAGCAAATTTGTCATGTTCATGCTTTTGTCCATTGACAACCAAACGGACCCTTAATGAACGAAGGAGAGAGAGTCGGATAGTGAAAGTCGCTGTAGCAAAGCTAATATTAATAATGATCATGCGCTTGGGGATGCTGCTCATGTTAGACAGAGGATCATTTCTTAACATACACAAATATGAAACACGGCAATTTCTTCATTTACCGGTTCTTATATCAACAATATATATTACTTGTGAAACATGTTATTTCCTAATCAAAACCGTGTCCCTATGGTTTGTTATTCATTTACTTTGACGAAGCAGCCATTTTTTTTTTATTTTTTATTATCGTGAGAACTTTTTCGGTCGGTATCATTTTGTGAATACTATCGGTTAGCAAATTCACTGATTTTGTTTTCCCGAGCCCACGATAATAGTAATAAAAAAAATTAGCTGCGCTTGGTGTGAAAATTAATTTAGAATCTTTCTAAAAAAATATTGTACAAAAATATTAAATATTTAAAAACTCATTGAAAATAGTTATTTTAATATTTCTATTTGCAAAATCAAACTAATAAAAGAACATAGTTTTAAAAATCAAATTAATAAAAAAATTGTTTTTTAAAAAATATATATGTCGCCAAGAAAAAAGGTGTAAAAAAAAGAGTTTTCATTAATAAAAAGAACGTACAAAAACTTTGACCGGGACTTGTTCGGATCCTGATGTGGGTTCATTTCTATCATATATATCACCATCATTTGGTTGAGTAATTTTAACCAAACTATATTTCGGTAGAAAAAAGAGGATGTAAAAAAACAATGTGTAATTACATTGTTTACAAAAAAGAGGATGAAGTGGACTAATAAAGGTGTAATACCATCGCTGCAAAAAAAAAAAAAATAGAACTAGAGGGGTGTCAGAGAGAGAGAGAGAGAGAGGAGGGGTGGGGGGGGGGGGGGGGGGCGGAGTGAGTGAGTACCAAAAATATTTTGTGCGTATTTGAAAAATGGATTAGAAAAAGGAAGATTTTATATAAGTTGGGTGAGATTTTTGGACAGTTAAATTATTCTTTGTACAAATTGTTTTTGAGTAGTTAAAAAAATAGGCCCTGAAAAATTAAACTTATTTAAAAAATTGACATTTTTAATATATATATATATATATATATATATATATTGAGCTGATTATTTTTTTATGGTCCTACTAAAATGTTTAAAAATCATAGAAAAAAATCAGCTCCAAAATATTTTTTTTACTATTTAAAAAAAATGGACCTCACTTGATCCGCTCTTTATAAATAGGGAAATGATCAAGTAAGATCTCAGTTTGAGGACCCTGAATGAGGTTCATTTTTTTAAAATAGTAAAAAAATATTTTTGAATTGATTTTTTTATATGGTTTTTAAACATTTCAGTAGGACCATAAAAAAATAATCAGCTCAAAATGAATTTTTTTGCTCTTTAAAAAAATCAGTCAAAGTGTGTCGATTTTTTACAAAATTTTTAAGCGCTTAAAAACTGACAAAATTTGACAAAAGTTCATGAACAAAGGTGCTGCCTGAAAGATATAACGCGAACAACAAACTAAGCAATATTAAATGCCAGTTGCATCAGTAACATGGTTTTGATTTGAAAGATTTGGTAGCTATAAATCCATACCATGTGCATGCGTATACCCGAGGCGGAGTCAATGAGTAGGGGTGTGCAAAAAAACCGACCGAACCGAACCGGCCCGAACCGAACCGAAATCGGCGGTTTTTTTTAGCCCGGTTCGATTTGCGGTTTAAGGATTTAAAACACCGACAATATCGGTTCGGTTGTCGGTTTAGACAAAGAAAAAACCGATTCGAACCGAACCGAACCGACATCAATATTATATATTAAAAAATCCTTAAATATCTTTTATTTTTATATCCAAACACCATTAACCAACCTCCAAAACCGACCAAAATCGAAAACCGACCTACAAAAAACCGACCAAAACTGAAAATCGGTTAAAACCGAACCGAAACGAAACCGATGTGAACCGAAACCGGCGGTTTTTTTCATCGTCGGTTCGGTTTCGGTCTGATTTTTTCCAAAACCGAACCGATCGGTTCGGTCTGAATTGCGGTCCAAAACCGAACCGAACCGATCCGTGCACACCCCTATCAATGAGTGTAGCCAGGGCGGAGTCCGGATTTCACTCCGAAATCGAATTTTTTTTAGATTATTTTTTAGCATTCATCAAATAAATATTGAAAAATAATTAAATATTATTTTAATTAACAATTACATAAATATCTAACAATTGATATTATAAACTTATAAATTCCTAACAATTAATACAAAACAGTTAATACTCAAAAGGTAATGTAAGATGAGAAATAATTTGAAAAATCACCAAAAGTTCTATTAGGGGTGGGATGAATTTAAATTTAAAAATAAATTAATTATGTTTTTTTTTAGACGATTTTCATTATGGAAGATTATTACTTACCCTTACCCACAAAGTTAGAGCCAGAGTACATCTTTTGATACATACACTTTGGATACCCATTGTTGTGTATTATTATTACATCTTAATCCCTTTAGTCCTACAATAAAGACTCCAGTAAGTACCGAAAAAATATGTCTGTTGAACTTGTACACTTCATATTCAAAGCTTCATTGTCCATTTGTTCCGAGATAGCCTGCCCAATACATGAGATAGGTGAAATTGGCAGCAAATATTCAGATTTTTTTTTACAAAAGTAGAAGATTAAATTAAACTAAGGAAATCTTACAAGTAATGTTAGAAACTGCAAATCGTATTACTAAAATATTACACATATCGTGGTGAAAAGATAGAAGTAAAAACCCCGGAATCTGAGCATATAATGTAGAGAGAAAAAACATTGAAACCGAGTGGGTAGCAAGAACATCGACACAAGTATTAGCTTCCCTGAAACGTAAACATAGGGTAACATGTTGAAATCTCTGGAAGCCGTCACGTATGGCCTGGATCAGATTCATGTGATTTGGATGTTGGTTTGGTTCCTGTGGATCATATTAAGGACACTTTGATAATCGGTTTCCACTTCGATACAAGTAATACCCTGAGCAGATGCAAGATCCAAACCAATTTTAATGGCCCAAATCTCCGCTAACACTGATGATGCAAAACCTATATGGTGGGTAAAAGCGCATACAAACTTTTCTTGAACATCGTGAATAAGCCCACCACGTACGGCATGACCCGTAAGATGCAATTTGGATCCATCCGTATTACATTTGAAAAAATTAGGTGCAGGTGTGACACCCCGCCTAATTAAACATCGGGTGATCGGGCCTTTATTAAATTAAAACAGGTTTCTCAAATGGTTCATTCTTATCATCACTGTCGAAAACTTTCTAATTACTAATCCCCTAAGTAAAATTAAACCGGTGCCAAATTTTATCTTTCTTAAAACAGATAAATCAACCATGCGGAACAAAGTACAAATAATCATGTACTATAATTCAAACAACAAAGTAAAAGTACAACAGAACAAAAGTATTACCGAATAAACCATCGGCTAAAAATCTCAAACAATAATAGAATAACCACTAGTCTAAAACTAACATCTGAGACTAATACCGGACCACAAGTCCATACATAGAATAGTGTGAGATCCTGTAATAGATCTGAATGAGAGATATCGTCTAGTCAAATTCCTGTAAGCATCCACTGTGCTACAGCTTCGAGTCCCTGGAAGGAAATCATCATACATGGCATCCCTGTGGCTGGACACCTAAAAGGTTTTGAAAATATTTTATAGCAAGAGTTAGTACTCAAAATATTTTGAAAATATTTAGCAAGCGTTTATCACAATATAAAATGCGGTTATTGATTACACATGTTAGGTTCTCGTACACTCTCTTGAGTTTACTCACCCCTCATCTTTTGTACACACCTAACGTTCTACACTTAGTATATCTAGCCATACCTCCCAAGCTAACTAAAATCAAAGTAGTCAACTGAACTTATCTATTCCCAAGTTCCAGTACCGCCCATACAGAACAACCGTTTCACTAACATCTCACGTATGTTAATTAATTCTTAAGTAACATTTCATCTATGTTATTTTTCAAGACTTCTCATTTAGTTTCACTACTAAAATTACTACAACTCTCACAATTGTTGACTTCCCACCTGTGTAATTAAGTTTCGCTACTTGAATTACTAAATAGATTTTCTCTATCTAAAGATGCATTTCGTAATTAAGTTTCACTACTTAACTTACCAATTCAGTATGTATCTTCAAATACATAATATATATCAATATACTAATACACAGAAGTAGAATATCATCAAGTATATATATTTCACACACAATATATACTAAATATCAGTTATTACTATTTTGCCCTTTTTATACACGTAAAGGACTCTTGGTTCGGAATGATTCATCGACCCCAAGGTAAGAATTGGTTCGGAATGATACATCGACCCTAATTATTTATATACACAAATAAAGATCTTTTGGTTCGGAATGATACATCGACCCCAAATGAGAGTTGGTTCGGAATTATCCATCGACCCCAACTATTTTTAAAAATATATATATACACATATTCTGGTTCAGGACTCTTTCATCGCAACACCATTTCAAGGTTTGGTTCGGCATTTCTCATCGACCCCAAACATATAATAACTTTATGTTAGTTCGGAATGTCTCATCGACCCTAACATAATTAATTTAGGTACAAATCTCTCGACCTAAAAGATCACATAATTCAGTAGGTACACGCCCGACCAATTAATTATATACGTACGCAATATTTTAATCTCATATATCTACCATATAATATTCTCTTTACAATTTATCTCATTAATCGCATTTATTTGAGTATTCACACAACTCTAAGGGTCCTAGTTACCCCTTACATATAATTTCAGTAGTTACTTCTTACCCTACTGGTCTATTACTTAAATTGAATTTACTTCGCCTCGTAACTCAATTTCCGAAGTCCCCGATACCCTACTAAATCGGATTTATTCTCATCGGTCCGTAATCCAAGCCCTATACCCAATGGCCTTATCGGACCTCAACAATATACCTGCTGGTCTTATTCTCACTCCCATATAAGTATAATGTAAATCCTAGGATACTCATTCATTCCCGAAAATTAACGAAGGATTAAACACAAAAAAAAAATTGGGAAACAGCTTGCGTCGATTGATCGACAGCTGGGTTCGATCGATCGATAGTTCGAGATCGATCGATCGATCGAACAGGGACAGACGCAGTTCGTCTTCTTCGTTAAGATTTTCCTCCATTAACAAATCTTCAAACTCCATTATAGTCCACCAAAATTCGACCCAATGATCCAAATATGTTTTCACGTATACTAGGACAATTTCTAACGTGACAAATACATCACAAACTCCACTTCCTTTAAAGAAATAGTGAATTAAACCCAAAATTTCTTGAAACCCTAGTTATGGTGTTCTTCCCATATTATCATTCAAAATCCAGATTTTAATCCAAAAAATCATCAAGTCTAATCTGAATCTTAATCCTCTACATAAGGTAAATCATTCTACATGCGATTCCTATCCCAACATGTATAAATATCATCGTTCTCCTATCAAGATATTGATTTAAGAAAAACTATTCAAAAACCCTACACATGGGTATTATAACTTTATAATTTTTGCAATAAACAACTTGCCTTATGATCAGTAGGGTCTGATTTCGTGGTTGTTGTTGAAGATTGATGATCTTCATCCTTCAATCCTTCTTCCTCAACAAGTTGATAGTGGAAATCTCCTTTGAATCCTTCCTAATTCTTCCTTTTGCCTTGAGAATGGTTTCTCTCTTATCTCTAATGGCTATGGTGTGTTTTCATGGGTTTTCTAACCCTAACCCCTCTATCATACGGCTGATATAAAGCTCTCAATTTCGTAGGTCTTCATACCCTCTCATGTTAAAAGACCAAAATGCCCCCGAACGGTCTCGATTTAGTCCAAAATTACCCCGAGACTCAACTAGTACCCTCGGGTATACTATTTTGACTAATTTGACCCTTCCGGACTCATCTGTGACCTCTAAATTATCATTTTAGTCACTTAAAAATATTACTCGTTCTCACCCCAACACGTTCTACACGCGTTAAGCAACTATTTACTACTCGCACTAAGTAAATATAATGAGGCAATATAAATCGGTAACTATCTCTCGATTAATATTCCAAAATTATAATTTTTAATAAATCCCATTAAATTACTCCTCTTACGTATTTTAAATTAAGTTGTATCTTCTCATTTAATTCTCCAATTTAATTAAATAAAATATTCAAAAATACGGGGTATTACATACTTCCCCCCTTGCAAAGGAATTTCGTCCTCGAAATTAGGAAAAGGCTGGTATTAAGACTAAGGACCTTAAACGTCATTGCATCCTCTAATACCCAAAATCAAATCATATCATCCTAACGGTCGCCCCAAGTACATGCCTTACTTTATTATAAATTCTTATCGCATGTTACCCATGCCGCATATATCATAATTAAGTCTCACTACTTAATTTCTCCATAGATTTTCCCAATCCAATGTTAATTCTTGAAATTAAGTTTCTCCCTACTTAATTTACCCATTCGATGTATATCTCAATATAACATCTAAGTGTCTACTATCACTCATAAGTAGAATATTATAAGGTATATATTTCACACACAATATATACTTTAAGGAAAATTGGTCCGACAAAAATCATCGGCCCCAATAATCCTATCATTTACATTGGTCCGGGAATCCCTCGACCCCAAGGTGAATGTAATGCACATGTTGGTTCAGACCTACCGTCGATAGCAATATTTATCATCGATTTGGTTCGAAAAATCATCGACCCCAAATCGATCCCTCATGTATTGGTCCGGAACATCATCGACCCCAATACAGAGATTAAGCACACTTACTATCGCACATAAGTAGGAAAATAAATAGGTATATATATCTTACACATAACATATACTATCAACACTTATTTTATAATCACCCCCCTTCTATAACACTTTTGGGGTTATTGGCTCAGAATTCCACCTCGATCACCAATAGTGATTAATTACTTGTCTCGGAATCACATCTCGAGCACCAATATATGTAAATATATCTCATCGCACATGAGTAGACAATTTGTGAGCCATATATTACACATTTCATATACCCTAAAATGTCACACCCCAATAGAATGTCTTCATATCACACGTTAAGGACTAAAAGTTCGAAATGTCTCCTCGAACCACACCTCAAAGTACATGTATTGTTCGTAATCGGTACCCACGAACCTAATCCTCATGTAAAGTCCATATAGGCACTCACTCTACCTATAAATATGCTCATATAGGCATACATTTAACTTATGAATTGATCAGTGGCTTCTCCAAAATTCCACTATCATAAGGGCGTATCATCATTCTTTCTCACTAACATTGAGTCGTAGGTAACACAACATACTCAAAATAAAACTTTATCTCTATTCCTTCCTGACCATCTCTCACAGGGTGGAATTTTAGGATTTCATCCTGATTCACGAACATGTAGAGCGGCACCGTGTTCTTGTGCACTCTCCCTTTTCAACTACATATTAATCCATCCCAGTCATCCCATTCCGCTACCCCAGCGAAATGTTGGCTTAATGATGATGTTCACAGCCCATCACTAATTTATAAGTATGCCTCCTCCTTCCATCATTGGAAACATAGTTTCACTATCACATTTCGGTTGCTCATTTAGAGTCTATTTTTCTCTATCAACTAGTGGTGCGTCTGGAGACAATCTCACTATATCTCTTCCTCAACACCGCTTCCCACTCGTGTCATCTTTCCTTAAGTTGTACTCTATTCCCCTTTCACTCCGGGTATATTATGCTTTACAATCGGTGCACTTTTCGTAATTGGCGCACTTTAAGGGTTGATTACCTTATAAGAACCAACATTTTAGTAACGCGTAAGTCACTCTCGACACTCAGTTAAGTAGAACCTTGCGTCACTTCTTCACGACAGTTAGGCCTCCCATATCAAGAGATACCTTTTGAACGACTTCCCATCGACTTTTATCCCATAGGGTGTGCTGGTTCTCTCAGCACAAAAATCTTGGATTACCGTCTATCTTCCATGACGTTCAATCCATTTCATCAACACGACTAGACGCAACTTCCTCCATCGGCGTACTTAATAAATCATTTTCTCTGCATCCCTCTACCTCGGATGGCTAAGAAGGCCAATTGATTTAGGGTGCCCATACACCCTTTTCTCTGTGCACATTTTTAAAAACATTGCAAGCGTCGCACCCGTAACGTGATTTTCCTCAACTCTCACCTTGTCTTCACGGCGTGACTACAATCTTATGGGTATTCACAATCCCTTATAGACCAATAATCAAATTCTTTCCCACAAAGTCCCACTTATCCTTTCGTGGGGAGATAAGCTTTTCAGTGTTCTCCCACAACACTTCCGGATCTACCGATGCCCTAGCATCTAACGTCTCTTCTCCTGACGTGCAAAAATTCCAGTCGTATCCCCTTTCGCAACCGAACTTAGACAAGGGACTTCTCCCCATGCATTATTACTTAGCATTCTCAGAACGACACATAGTCCAGATACTCAAATTCCATTCCTAGATAATATGTGTAACCATACTCTAATATTTCTAAGGGAGTCAAGTGATACTGCGCTTATACTATCACTAAGTCCTTAGCACTAATTACAACAGCGAGCTCAATCTCTCCGCTCAGCAGTCATACGACATACATTGACTCACGTCATTTAGGTTCCTACACACCAGAATCAATTACTATGAGATGTTCATAATCTCCGAGGTCTCTCACATTTTGATGAAAAATGACAACTCGACCCTCTTTTAGGTAAGGCATCGTCATATACCCCATTCACTCGAGGCTAAAATCCATATACTTCCTTGTCCATCGCTCTGGTGGTTCAGATGGTTTCCGGACCTAACACGCTTGTCCTCTCCGGAATGCAAAACTTCACGGAGTTATTATTTCTTCAAATAAATTCAAGCTAAAATAAAACGCGTGGCCCTACAACCACACTAGATATCTTTTCAAAAATTCCCTTACTCTAGGCCACACCGACCGGTTCGGGTATCCCTCCTCTCGAACTTGGTAGCCTCAATTCTGAACACTATCATCCTGTTTCCCTTAGTTCTGCTGACCAAGAGGAACGCACTATGGGGCTTAACAGTCCCGACTTCGAATCTAATCATTAAATCCTCTAGTGTGTTTCCACTTATGGCTTGCACCAGCCCCATTACATTCAGTCTTACTCTTTGACTAAATCTTTAAACTCTCTTAACTTCGCCCCCTAGGAGCATTTATACCAACCTTGTAAGAAGTACCATACTGCCTTCATATACATAAGTCGTTCAAGAAGAGTTTTACCAAAAATTGCGAATTACAACTCGAGAGTCCATTCTCTCAAGGGCTCTTTTTCCCTTATACCTATCTCATTGGTACAAGTTCACTTTAATGGATAAATTTCTCTCTCACGATTGGCCTCTACCAGGCTTTCACGTGAGGGGTTCAGATATTTACATTCACTTCACTTCTGAATCCTCATTGGAGGACTTTGTGGTTAAACTATACGTAAGGTTCCTCTAATTGTATACGGACCCTCGGTCCGGATGTGGTGATTGGTATCCCCGCTACGTTACCTCAAAATTTTACCTAAATTTTCACTTCTGGGTATTTCTACTCTATCCCTAAATGCTAAAACCTCTGTACATTCTACTTCCATTGGTTACCATGTACAGTCGCCGTTTTATCACATATTACGGCTCGTTCTCATCAAAAATTTCATCAGACTCCCTCCCACTATCACTGCATTGGGCGGGCCTGGATTAGCATTCCCCCTTGCCGTCGCGACACTTGGAAAATGCCTGCTATGCCTCAATAACCCTTGCAGCACCTACTTTCATTACACGCTAGGAGTGACCTCGACAACGGTCATCTCTCCTATGATTACCATCTTCGAACCCTCCATGCTTCATGCAGAGCTCCTCTCTCCTGCAGTCCTTCCAACGCCAATGCTGGTCCTACCACCATATTCGATGTACCGTGCCCAATCAAACTCGTATATATAACACTACTTATACTAAATAGCAGGAGAACGTAAACTACGTACGTAGAGGAGTACAATAATCCTATGATAGGGCTCTATATCAATCAAACGATACGCTGAAAATGTAGTAAGCCGTACAGATCCTATGGACACTAGAACCTGATGCTCTGATACCATCTGTGACACCCCGCCTAATTAAACATCGGGTGATCAGGACTTTATTAAATTAAAACAGGTTTCTCAAATGGTTCATTCTTAGCATCACTGTCGAAAACTTTCTAATTACTAATCCCCTAAGTAAAATTAGACCGGTGTCAAATTTTATCTTTCTTAAAACAGATAAATCAACCATGCGGAACAAAGTACAAATAATCATGTACTATAATTCAAACAACAAAGTAAAAGTACAACATAACAAAAGTATTACCGAATAAACCGTCGGCTAAAAATCCCAAACAACAATAGAATAACCACTAGTCTGAAACTAACATCTGAGACTAATACCGGACCACAAGTCCATACATAGAATAGTGTGAGATCCTGTACTAGATCTGAATGAGAGATATCGTCTAGTCAAAATCCTGTAAGCATCCACTGTGCTACAACTTCGAGTCCCTGGAAGGAAATCATCATACATGGCATCCCTGTGGCTGGACACCTAAAAGGTTTTGAAAATATTTTATAGCAAGAGTTAGTACTCAAAACATTTTGAAAATATTTAGCAAGCGTTTATCACAATATAAAATGCGATTATTGATTACACATGTTAGGTTCTCATACACTCTCTTGAGTTTACTCACCCCTCATCTTTTGTGCACACCTAACGTTCTACACTTAGTTTATCTAGCCATACCTCCCAAGCTAACTAAAACCAAAGTAGTCAACTGAACTTATCTATTCCCAAGTTCCAGTACCGCCCATACAGAACAACCGTTTCACTAACATCTCACGTATGTTAATTAATTCTCAAGTAACATTTCATCTATGTTATTTTTCAAGACTTCTCATTTAGTTTCACTACTAAAATTACTACAATTCTCACAATTGTTGACTTCCCACTTGTGTAATTAAGTTTCGCTACTTGAATTACTAAATAGATTTTCTCTATCTAAAGATGCATTTCGTAATTAAGTTTCACTACTTAACTTACCAATTCAATATGTATCTTCAAATACATAACATATATCAATCTACTAATACACAGAAGTAGAATATCATCAAGTATATATATTTCACACACAATATATACTAAATATCAGTCATTACTATTTTGCCATTTTTATACACGTAAAGGACTCTTGGTTCGGAATGATTCATCGACCCCAAGTTAAGAATTGGCTCGGAATGATACATCGGCCCCAATTATTTATATACACAAATAAAGATCTCTTGGTTCGGAATGATACATCGACCCCAAGTAAGAGTTGGTTCGGAATTATCCATCGACCCCAACTATTTTTAAAACAGGTTTCTCAAATGGTTCATTCTTAGCATCACTGTCGAAAACTTTCTAATTACTAATCCCCTAAGTAAAATTAGATCGGTGCCAAATTTTATCTTTCTTAAAATAGATAAATCAACCATGCGGAACAAAGTACAAATAATCATGTACTATAATTCAAACAACAAAGTAAAAGTATAACAGAACAAAAGTATTACCGAAAAAACCATCGGCTAAAAATCCTAAACAACAATAGAATAGCCACTAGTCTGAAACTAACATCTGAGACTAATACCGGACCACAATTCCATACATAGAATATTGTGAGATCCTGTACTAGATTTGAATGAGAGATATCGTCTAGTTAAAATCCTGTAAGCATCCACTATGCTACAACTTCGAGTCCCTGGAAGGAAATCATCATACATGGCATCCCTGTGGCTGGACACCTAAAAGGTTTTGAAAATATTTTATGCCAAGAGTTAGTACTCAAAACATTTTGAAAATATTTAGCAAGTGTTTATCACAATATAAAATGCGGTTATTGATTACACATGTTAGGTTCTCGTACACTCTCTTGAGTTTACTCACCCCTCATCTTTTGTGCACACCTAACGTTCTACACTTAGTTTATCTATCCATACCTCCCAAGCTAACTAAAACCAAAGTAGTCAACTGAACTTATCTATTCCCAAGTTCCAGTACCGCCCATACAGAACAACCGTTTCACTAACATCTCACGTATGTTAATTAATTCTCAAGTAACATTTCATCTATGTTATTTTTCAAGACTTCTCATTTAGTTTCACTACTAAAATTACTACAATTCTCACAATTGTTGACTTCCCACTTGTGTAATTAAGTTTCGCTACTTGAATTACTAAATAGATTTTCCCTATCTAAAGATGCATTTCGTAATTAAGTTTCACTACTTAACTTACCAATTCAGTATGTATCTTCAAATACATAATATATATCAATCTACTAATACACAGAAGTAGAATATCATCAAGTATATATATTTCACACACAATATATACTAAATATCAGTCATTACTATTTTTCTATTTTTATACACGTAAAGGACTCTTGGTTCGGAATGATTCATCGACCCCAATGTAAGAATTGGTTCGGAATGATACATCGACCCCAATTATTTATATACACAAATAAAGATCTCTTGGTTCGGAATGATACATCGACCCCAAGTGAGAGTTGGTTCGGAATTATCCATTGACCCCAACTATTTTTAAAAATATATATATACACATATTCTGGTTCAGGACTCTTTCATCGCGACACCAGTTCAAGGTTTGGTTCGGCATTTCTCATCGACCCCAAACATATAATAACTTTATGTTAGTTCGGAATGTCTCATTGACCCTAACAAAATTAATATAGGTACAAATCTCTCGACCTAAAAGATCACATAATTCAGTAGGTACACGCCCGACCAATTAATTATATACGTACGTAATATTTTAATCTCATATATCTACCGTACAATATTCTCTTTACGATTTATCTCATTAATCTCATTTATTTGAGTATTCACACAACTCTAAGGGTCCTAGTTACCCCTTACATATAATTTCAGTAGTTACTTCTTACCCTACTGGTCTATTACTTAAATTGAATTTACTTTGCCTCGTAACTCAATTTCCGAAGTCCCCGATACCCTACTAAATCGGATTTATTCTCATCGGTCCGTAATCCAAGCCCTACATCCAATGGCCTTATCGGACCTCAACAATATACCTGCTGGTCTTATTCTCACTCCCATATAAGTATAATGTAAATCCTAGGATACTCATTCATTCCCGAAAATCAACGAAGGATTAAACACACACAAAAAAAAAATTGAGAAACATCTTACGTCGATCGATCGACAGCTGGGTTCGATCGATCGACATAGTCGATCGATCGATAGTTCGAGATCGATCGATCGATCGAACATGGACAGCCGCAGTTCGTCTTCTTCGTTAAGATTTTCCTCCATTAACAAATCTTCAAACTCCATTATAGTCCTCCAAAATTCGACCCAATGATCCAAATATGTTTTCACGTATACTAGGACAATTTCTAACGTGACAAATACATCACAAACTCCAATTCGTTTAAAGAAATAGTGAATTATACCCAAAATTTCTTGAAACCCTAGTTATGGTGTTCTTCCCATATTATCATTCAAAATCCAGATTTTAATCCGAAAAATCATCAAGTCTAATCTGAATCTTAATCCTCTACATAAGGTAAATCATTCTACATGCGATTCCTAACCTAACATGTATAAATATCATCGTTCTCCTATCAAGATATTGATTTAAACAAAACTATTCAAAAACCCTACACATGGGTATTATAACTTTATAATTTTTGCAATAAATAACTTGCCTTATGATCAGTAGGGTCTGATTTCGTGGTTGTTGTTGAAGATTGATGATCTTCATCCTTCAATCCTTCTTCCTCAACATGTTGATAGTGGAAATCTCCTTTGAATCCTTCCCAATTCTTCCTTTTGCCTTGAGAATGGTTTCTCTCTTATCTCTAATGGCTATGGTGTGTTTTCATGGGTTTTCTAACCCTAACCCCTCTATCATACGGCTGATATAAAGCTCTCAATTTCGTAGGTCTCTATACCCTCTCATGTTAAAAGACCAAAATGCCCCCGAACGGTCTCAGTTTAGTCCAAGATTATCCCGAGACTCAACTAGTACCCTCGGGTTTACTATTTTGACTAATTTGACCCTTCTGGACTCATCTGTGACCTCTAAATTATCATTTGAGTCACTTAAAAATATTACTCGTTCTCACCCCAACATGGTCTACACGCGTTAAGAAACTATTTACCACTCGCACTAAGTAAATATAATGAGGCAATATAAATTGGTAACTATCTCTCGATTAATATTCCAAAATTACACTTTTTAATAAATCCCATTAAATTACTCCTCTTACGTAATTTATATTAAGTTGTATCTTCTCATTTAATTCTCCAATTTAATTAAATAAAATATTCAGAAATACGGGGTATTACATGTTTGGACCAAGCAATAGGAAAAGCAAAAGAGGGGGGAGGTATACTAGGATGAATAAATTGACAAGCCTGATAGTAGTTACGAAGGCGTTGAGATAAGGTGGACTTGAAAGATAACAAAGTTATGGGTATCTGTTAAAAGACTGCCTCATTGCTCGTGATCCAGAATAACCAAAGAATAAAAAATGGTCGAAGTTGATTGATTGCAACCCCAGTCGTAGACTGTATGTGGGAGAGCACAGTAAATATGGATGTAGGAGTAAGATCCAGCAGAGGCATCGAGTGTCAGAGTTGGAACAACGCAGGACAGTCATAGTATATATGTGAATTACAGTCAACCAACTCACAAAGAGAGCACAGATGATTCATTAATTTATGATAGTGAAAAAGTAAGTCCGCAGTTGGTAAATCCCTCTAAATGAGAAACCACAGGAAAAATTGGAGCTTGGGGGGTAAGCTACTTTTCCATAAATATTTCCAAGGAAGCGCAAGAATGTGCTGGGAATATAGGTGAGTGTGTAGCCAATGATAGGTCGATTTAAGAGTAAAAGTACTAGTAGTACTAGGCCACCAAAACGGAACATCGGTGATTCTTGAGAGGGAACAAACAGGGCACGAATTTGGTGAATATCATGCAACAACAACCACAGAGCTAAAGTTGGTATGTCCCACTGGCCATTAGAAATGAACATGTGTAGGGGAGCAACTAGAATGTGAGGAGGAATATGAGGGTAAAGATGAGAGAAAGAATCCTTCCGGAGCCAAATATGATTTCCAAATGAAATAGAGTCGAAACCAAGTCGCCATTTGATACCAGTGGCGAAGGAAGGGATGAAAGCTGAAACTCTTCGCCAAAACCACGAGTCTGTAGCCTTACTACGAGACGCCAACAAATTGGTGTGAAGAAAATATTTATGTTTCATAGTTTGAGTCCAAAGGTTGTGTGGCTCGGTGAAAAGTTTCCAAAGTAGTTTAATCCTATACGCTTGATTTAGAGAATGTAAGTTTTTTATGCCCAAACCACAGGAAGGGTAATCGTAGCCCAACGGACGGTGGCTATTTTATGAGAAATGTTGGAAGCATTCTAGAAAAATGATTTAATTTTCTTGGATAACGTAGTAAGAATATGAGGAGGAATCGGATATGCAGACATATAATAAGATGGAACAGAAGTACATACTGCATTAATTAGAGTGGTTCGACCAGCATATGACAATAAATTATTATACCACATATGGAATCACCGGTCGAGAGTTTTCGTAAGCTCAGAGAACATTTGGCGCATAACCCGACCTGTAATAAGAGGTAAACCAAGATATTTATCCTGCCTATGAGCGCCATGAATTCCCAGTTGGCGCAAAGTAGCTTGTATAACGGCACGCGGAGTAGAAGGGCCGAAAGTAACTGTAGATTTATCCTTGTTAACGGTCTGACCCAAAAAACAACCAAAAGTAGTTAAAATGCGATGGAAGTGAGACATTGAAGCTGGCATAGGCTGGAGGAAAAAAATATAATCGTCAGCAAAAGGAAGCCCAGGAAGGCGAGAGGGGATACCCTTGCCGGAGTCCACGAGTTGGAGAAAAAGTGGACCCCATATGGCCATTAATGAGCATGGTGAATAACGTAGAAGATATACATTCCATAAGGTATCCAATCCAAACATCTGGAAACCCATGGTTTTGGAGAACCCATTGGATAAAAGGCCACTCCATTTGATCGTAGGCTTTAGATAAATCAATTTTAATAGCACAACTACCTTTTGTAGATTTAGATTTACACATGGTATGTAAAATCTCATGGGCAATGAGGATATTATCCTGAATATGACGAGAGGCAATAAAGGCATTTTGATAAGGGGACACAAGATACTGAAGGATTGGTCATATGAGAGCAACCAGGATCGTAGATATGAGTTTATAAATAACATTACGTAAACTGATGGGACGAAAGTCCCTAACTTAAGTAGGGTGTTGAATTTTGGGATAAAGATAGGAAGGGTTTTATTAAGGGCACACAAGAGTCGACTAGAGGTGAAAAAATCTTTAACTAAATTAAGTACAGAGGTTCCCACAATGTCCCAATGGTTTTGACCAAACTTGCAGGTCAACCCATCACTACACCAAAATGGGTAAATTGGCACCCTTCCAGCGCTTACCCTTGTCACGGTCAATGACCGTGATAACAAATACGAGTTTTGTGTCACGGTCATTGACCGTGACAAGTCCGTGCCAATTCTATTTATCACGGACTTGTCACGGTCATTGACCGTTATAATACTTTGTCACGGCCTTGTCACAGTCAACGACCGTGACAAATGTCGCTGTTGATGTAAACAAATTAGATCATATCTAATTATTCAATCACAGATGAATAAATGAGATAAAGAATTTTTAAAGTGGTTCAGCCTTATAAGAATGGCCTACATCCACTATTATGTTACTGCTGATTGTATGGTAATTCTCGATTACAAGTTATCTCAAGAAATTCCGATCCCCCTTACAATGAGGATTGTACAATGTATTTATAGCCCTGGAGATGTAATGTGAAAGGGTAATACATTAAATGATGTACATATGAAAGGGTGATACATTCAATGATTCTTAAGCGTGTGCGTCTGAATGATAAGCATTTAATGAACAGTCAAACTGTTGGTTATCCAGCTATTAATGCTTTGTTCGAGGTGCAGTTCAGACCGCCTGAGTTGCTCGGACCGCCTAAGCTTCTCGGTGCTTGAGAGTTCCTCGGATAGTTCTCGTTCCTCGGAGCGTATGAGTTCCTCGGGGAAACAGTGTTCCTCATTGTAGTATGGTTCCTCGGAGCGTGTCAGTTCCTCGTTAGTGTTTGTTGTTGCCACGTAGACTGCCATGTGTCTTCACTTTATCGATCCATATCAGTAGACTAAATTTGGTATCAACAGAAGCCCCCAATGTTTCAGAGTTCGTATTTTGAGGACTATGGAACATTCTTTCTCGGAATATGATAGCTTTAAATAGTTCTCCTGATTTTTAGGAGTGTTTCCCTTGTATTTATTTCCCTTTCCAAATTCGTAGAATCAGGCTTTTTGAATTTTCACAACCGCCTCGATCTCTGCGTACTTTTGGTCCTTTTAGCCACCGGTAGCGTAATCGTTTCTTATCGCTTCGATTGTCGTGCCCTTTTTATTTCCCTAGCCGCCGGTAGCCTAATTGTTTCTTTTTGTAATCATTACTTTACCATTTCCCAAGGCAAGGTATTTAAACTTCACAAACACTCCCATCGTCTTCTACTTTTTCAAATTTGTATTTTCGAGTTTTCCATTGTCTCTTGTGTATTCATCTATTCCATCGTCCGTTGTCATCAGACCCACTCTTTTTCTGTAAGATTTTCTTCCTTCTTTTTCATTTCTTTTATTCATCATGGTTTACCCTGTTGAATCTCTTGATAAGTTTCGTTCTGATTTTTCTATTCCCTCCTAGGTTGTTCTGGAAGAGCTTTCTGAGCCTTCTGATTATTTCTGCTTGACTGAGGGACATTGGTTCCCCAGTCTCTTTATTGCTGAGTGTGGATTTTCTTTTCCACCCAATCCCTTATGTCTGGAATTTTGTCAATACTTTGACGTTGTTCCTGCAAGAATAGCCCCCAATACATGGAGAATAGTTAATGGGGTGCATAGGTTAAATCAAATCCATGGAACTCGCATAGGGATTCCAGAAATCATGTATTGTTATAAATGGGCAGTTGGTGATAACACCTTTTATTTAAAAACTAGATTTTTGAACAGGGCCTTAGTAGTCAATCTCCCGGATGCTAATAGGGATTATTTTGAGCACGGGGTTGTCATAAAAAATTGGCAACATGCTCCTTTATCTATAGATGAAGTTTATCAGGGTCCCAGATGCTCTCCCTATGGCAATGGGATAGGTTATTTTTATTTTATTTTACTTATTTTGAAATCATACTTCTTTTGTGTTTGATAAAATGTGCTACTGATATTTTATTTATTTGCAGTTGATAGCAAAATAATGTGCCCAAAAGAAGAAGATGTTAATATAAGGCACTTGAAACTTATCTGGAGTCTGCATCAATCTGTTGCCGACGAGCATATTAGGTTGGCCTCATATCTGCTGCAATACAAGAGCTACACCACCTCTTTTACTACTCGTCCAATAATAAGTGAATCAGAGCTAGTACCAGCTTCCACCAGTTCTTCGCCTGAATCACACATTCCTTTAAGTGAAAGGATGAAGAAGAGAAGACCTCCCACCCTTTTTGAGAAGCCTTCCTCTGGTCCTGGAGAGGCAAAAATAAGTAAGGTAGATGTCCCCAAAGGGACAAAGAAGACTGATGTGCCTTTCTCGGCTGTTGCTGTTGTGAAGGTTGTTGAGAAACCCGCAGTGAATCCGAGCAGGTATGCTGCTCCTGGAGAGGTGATTGTAATATCACCGACCAAGGGTTCTTCCTTGGTTGAATTTGTTTCTGTTCCCCCGAGGAGGCTGAAGAAGAGCTCCTCGGTCAATTTGGCTGACACCATCACTCAGCCCCCAACTATTGAAACTAGGGTTCCTACTTTTGTTCCCCCGAGCTCTGCCATGAGCTCGGTAAAGTCCTGGATCATTCCCGAGGTCCATGGTACTAAAGAAAACCTTACTCGGGACATGTTCACCTCGTTAGCTTCTCACCACCTTACTTCTGTAAGTGTTGTTATTTTGAACTTTTCATATTTCCCTTGTCATTTATGTTTCTGACTTGCTTTCTTTTTATTTTCATAGTTGACGAGCTGGTTTAATATAATTGTGAAGAAGGACGAAGCAATTAAAACTTCAAGCTCCTCATATGGTGTGGAGGAAGCTATGGCGGGCCTGACGAAGTCTTTGGAAGATTCTTGCCAGAAATATGCTACTGACAAGGCAATCTGGGAGAACAAGCTTGCCTCCACCGAGCAGGAAAAAGCTCAGGTTGTTGAGGTCTCCATGGAGTTGGAGAAGAGAATAAAGGACTTGGAGGGGAAAAATAAAGAGCTCGATGAGAAGCTCAAGAATGTTTGAGAGCTAGAGAATAAGCTCAAGGTTGCTGAAGAGTTATCTCAACTTCGGGACGTAAATCGGCAGAAGGAGGAGGCTGAGAGAAAACTAAAAGCTGTTGATGACCTGCTGTCCGAAAAGCTTTCCTCGGAATAGTTAAAAAGGAAAATGGCTGTGAAGAAGTCCTTCAGTGCTGGATGGAACAAGGGGTGGAACAAGGGATTGGCTGCCATGGTGTCGCAAGTGGACTATGGCAGCCTCAAATACTTTAGGGATGGATGGGTTGCTGCTCTTCAGGAGATGAAAGTGGATGAAAATTCCAAACTCTTTCAGCAACACATCCCTGGTCCCCCTCCAACTCCTGAAGACTTAGAAGAGGACGAGGCGGCCTTTGAAGAGTCTTCTATGGTGATGGGAGATCATACCCCAGCCATCCAGCCTACTGTCGAGGAACTTCAGCAAATCGTTACTTCTTCCGAGCAACTGCTAGCGATCCGCGAGCAACTTTCTACTCCTTCTGAGAAACCTACTTCCTCGTCCCAGCCTCCCAAGAAGGTTTTGGGAGACAAGGAAAAGGTGTAGAGTTGTTCGGGTTTATCTTTATATTTTTCTTTTGTCAATTGTAACCTTGAATATGTAACTCTGAAATCTTGTAATTTTGACCTTTATGATATAACAAAACTCAAACTTGTGTCTATTCATACTGTTGTCCCTTCTTCATACTCTGTCTTGATTCTTATTGATCATTGCTTTTTCTTTCTCTGCTAGTTTCTGGCCATGATGGAATTACTATCTGCCCATGATACAAAGCTGTTGCGACAATGTAATGAATACTTTAAGGTTGGTCACACAGACCTGAGTGCAGCACAAGTCGTCGACATCCTCGGTCGAGATGCTTCAGAATAGGCAGTTGAAGCATATCAATATCTGAAGTGTCTACTTGATCGAGAAGTGGCCAATAATGAGGCCTATTATGATATGATCGAGGATCTCCAAGGCACCCTCGAAGATCTTCAGCAATAATACAAAAAGTCCACTGCCCTGTTGCATGAGGGGTACGAGAAGAAGTACCAGCATCTTAATGCTGACAAGGGATACGAGAAGCGTTTTGCTGGCTACGAGGTGAGGGAGAGAACTCTGAAGGGCGAAGTCGAGGAGTGCAAACAGATAGCTGAACTATTAGAGCAAGAAAATAACAATCTTTAAAGAGAGTTGTCACAGTTAAAGTCTGCAGCTTCTACTTCAAACGCCTTAATCCCAGTGAATGATGAGGGATTCTCATTCTTGGAGGTTGAGAACGCCAAATTGAGGGACGATTTGGAAACCTTGAAGAGGTCTGGCCCATCTACATCTTCTCGTGGTCGAGCAAGAGTTCCTCGGGGAAGAGCAAGAGTAGCTCGAATTCCTGTCGAGGAACAGAGGACTCAGTCTGCCTTAGAAAACCAGGCCTTCCAATTAATGGCGAAGAACCAGGCTTTGGCTGAAATGTCAAAGAAGATCAGGGACCTGGAAGAGAAACTTTCCAAGCAGAAGTCTACCTTGGAGAATAAAGAGATCTTCATCAAAAATCTCCACGAGTAGCTGGATAGATTAACATATCAATTCCACAAATAGCCCAGGGAGTTCTGGATGGCTGGATACAACGAAGCTCTCTTTCACTTGGACGATCATATCCAGAATGCCAATAGTGAGGGCTACAAGCAAGGCTGGTTGAATGCCTTAGGTGTACTGCAACTCGAACAGAGTCATTACCTGTGGGACTATTATGATCCTGGGCTGCTCGACTTACCCGTGCCACCATTCAAACTGGACATGAGTTGGATCCCTGCTCGGGCCATTCCTCGGAGCTTGATTTCCAAATATCTCGGTGACTACAATCTCCATTCAAATGCCGAAGTATCTCGTCCCGAGCACCTCTTAGATCGACCATGCGTGATGAATATCAGGATGTTAAGGGATCTCAACTTCATAAATTCTCCCCTGGCTTTAAATGATCCGCCTGCTGGCGAGGAACCTGTGTCAAAAGCAGAGGGGAAAAACCAGTAGAGTAGGAATTTTTATGTAATAGTTAGTATACATTTCAATATCAATGCAACTTTCATTTCATGATCAATGTAATTTGTTTTGGATTTAATGAAAGACTTTCATTTCTATTTGCTATTGTCTTGTAAAACACTTTATATTTGTGCATGTGTATCTGATAAAAAGATAACAATATTGTGTAGTTTGTCGATCAACTTATTATCGAATAGTTTGAACTTGTGGTAGTCATTTGGCAAAAATAATATTTTGTTTCTCGACCAACTCATTAATAATTAAAAATTTACGAGTATAAAAAATGTTGCTCGATCACTTTAAATTTTACTTGTCGACTAACTACAGTTAGTGGGTTTTTATCCCCGACCAGCCATAGTTGGTAGATTTTTCTCTTAAATGTTTCCGACCAACCAAGGTCAGTAAATTTTGCTTGTCTACCAACTACAGTTGGTGGGTTTCTATCCCCGACCAGCCATAGTTAGTCTTTTTGAAATAATTTTACCTCCCGACCAACTCAAGTTGGCATTTTCGAGAATATATTTACTTCCTAACCGACATAAGTTGGCATTTTTAGAAATACTTTTATTTCCCGACAAACATATAGTTTTATTTCCTTTAGGAATACAAATTTTACTTCCCGGAGGAATACAAGTAGCTTTACTTCCCAGAGGAATATTGGTAGCTTTACTTCCCGGAGGAATATTGGTAGCTTTACTTCCCGGAGGAATATTGGTTTCTCGACCAACCTTAGTTGGCATTTTCGAGAAAAAATTTGAGTAGCCTGGGCTTTGCCGAGTAGTGTGTAGCACTAGTATTCCACAAAAAACTTTCAATAAAAAGAAAGAATTCGGCAGAATATCTTCATTTTATTCATCACTGATAATACTTGCGCAGGTGCTCTGCGTTCTATGCATTCTTAAACTCCTCCCCTTCTAGAGTTCCTATTCGGTAAGTTCCTGGTCGAACAACTTCTGTAACTCGGTATGGTCCATGCCAATTTGCCTCCAGCTTAATGTGATTTTAAATTACTTTTTTCATCACATAGTGTCCTTCTTTCAGATCGCACTTCTTCACTCTCTTATTGTAGAACAAAGCTTTTTGCTGCTGGTATGGAGCATTTCTGATGGCTGCTTCTTCTCTAACTTCCTCGAGCATGTCTAAATCCACTCTTCTCATTAAGTCGCTGACAGGGGAATTGAAATTCAGTGCCCTGTGTGTTGGGAGACCGAACTCGACAGGTATAACAACTTCACTTCCAAATGCCATCATATATGGTGATTCTCCAGTTGCTACTCGGGGAGTAGTTCGGTAAGCCCACCGTACTGACTGTAACTCGTTGATCCAATTTGCTTTCGCATCGTCCAGTCTTTTCTTCAAGCCATTCAGCAGTGTTCTATTTATCACTTCAGTTTGTCCATTGCTTTGAGGATGGCCTGGTGTTGAGTGGATCTTCAACACATTTGATTGATAGCAATAGGCAGCGAACTCCTCGTTATCAAATTGTGATCCATGGTCTGTGATGAAAGCATGAGGAAGACCATATCGACAAATGATATTCTTCCAAATAAATTGGTACACCTTCTCGTACGTCATATCAATGAGAGGTTCAGCTTCCACCCACTTAGTAAAATAATCCACTGCGACGACGAGGTATTTGAACCTTCCTCTAGTTGTTGGTAGTGGTCCAACCAAATCTATTCCCCACATGGAAAATGGCTAAGGGGAGGTGATGGGTGTCAATAATGCTTGTGGAGATCTTCAGATGGAGGAAAAGAGCTAGCACTTGTCACATTTCTTGGCATAGGCTACACAATCAACCCTCATCGTCGGCCAGTAATATCCCTGCATCATCATCCTTTGCAAAATCGTCTGACCTGCTACATGGGCTCCACAGGACCCTTCATGGATCTCTTCAATCAATTCTTTCACCTCGGAGGGATGTACACATCTCTGCAAACCTGCCATAATTCCTCGTCTATATAAACTACCATTAGTTAATACATACCGAGCAGCTTTAAACTTCAATTTCTTGGCTGTGAGCTTATCAATTGGTAATTCTCCCTCCTCAATATATGCCCTGATAGGATCCATCCAAGATGGTCCTAAATCAAGGGTGATAAAGTTCATCGCCAAATCTTCATCTATACTCCGACCAGCCAAAACTTCAATTGGGATTGTTCTTCGTAGCTCAGTATGAGTAGCTGATGCTAATCGAGCTAAGGCATTTGCTCTTGCATTCTCCATTCTCAGTATTCTGACCAGCTGAATAGCAGCAAATTCTGATACCAACTCCATCACCTTTGCATGGTATTTAATCATTAATTCTCCTTTGGCTGCATATATTCCCAACATTTGATTTACAATTAATTGAGAATCACTAAAGACAATAATTTGCTACACCTCCATAATTTTTGCCAAATTAAGACCTGTAATCATGGCCTCATACTCAGCTTCATTATTGGAAGCTTTGAATTGGAAACATAGGGCGTACTCCATGTCGACCTCGTCCGGAGTGCTCAAAACTATCCCTGCCCCACTGCCTGTTGTGCAAGATGAGACATCTACATATAACCTCCATATAAGTAACTCGTCTTCAAACTTCTGATCTGATAGAGTTCCTCGGTGAAATATTTCTTGCTTCCTTTCATCTTCCCCTGATATTTCTCGCTCTTCGTCGATCATCTTTTCTTGCTCTTTTACCAATCGGAGTTGGTCTGAGCTTAAATTTGATGATCCCGTAATATCCACTTGCTCTTTTACCAACCGGAGTTGGTCTGAGCTTGTGTTTGTTGATCCTGTAACATCCACAGGTTGATCAGCGAGCAAATTTTTCTCCTCAGGGGTATCAGGATAGGTGAACTCTGCTATAAAATCCGCTACAGCTTGCCCTTTAAGCGATGATCTGGGTTCATATACTATATCATATTCATCGAGATCTATTGCCCAGTACATCAATCTCCCTGATTTTTCTGGTTTATGAAAGGCTTGTCTCAACAGCATGTCAGTATATACGACTATAGTATGGGCCTGGAAGTATGGCCTCATTCTCCTACTCGCCTCAATCAGCGCCAGTGCTAACTTTTCCAGCCTTGGATATCTGATCTCTGCTCCTCGGAAGGCCTTACTTGTGTAATAGATTGGTTTTTGTACTCCATTCTCCACTCTTATCAACGCCGAGCTAACTGCATTCTCTGATACTGCTAGGTACAAGTATAATTTTTCCCCCATCACCGGCCTGGACAACAGTGGAGGTGCTCCCAAGTATTTCTTCAAGTCTTGAAAAGCATTCTCACATTCATCATTCCACTCAAAAGTCTTTCGGAGTGTCTTGAAGAATGGGAGGCATCGATCAATTGCTCGTGATACAAATCTGTTGAGTGCTGCTACTCATCATGTAAAACTTTGCACCTCTTTCTTCGTCGTTGGAGATCGCATCCCTAATAGAGCTTTGATCTTTTCAAGATTCGCCTCAATGCCTCGTTGGTTGACAATGTATCCGAGAAACATGCCTTCTCGTACTCCAAATATGCACTTCGTCTGGTTCAGCTTCATTTGATATTTATCTAGTTGATCAAAAGTCTGACTTAAGTCAACTAGATGATTAACATCTTTTTTTGCTCTTCTTCAGCATATCGTCAACATAGACTTCCATATTGCAACTGATTTGTTCATCAGCCTATGATATGTCGCACCTGCATTTTTCAAACCAAAAGGCATAACATTATAACAATAAGTCCCCCTAGGGGTAATGAAAGAAGTACTCTCCCTATCCTCGGGTTTCATTTTAATCTGATTGTAGCCAGAATAAGCATCCATGAAACTCAGCAGCTCGTGTCCTGAGGTAGCATCGACTAGTTGATCAATTCGGGGTAATGGAAAGTGATCCTTTGGGCATGATTTGTTGAGGTCGGTGAAGTCTACACACATCCTCCATTTTTTGTTCTTCTTTTTCACCATCACTACATTGGCTAAACAGTCCGGATATTTAACATCTTCAATAAAACAAGCCTTCTGGAGCTTCTCGACTTCCTCCTGTATAGATTGATTCTTCTCGGGACTGAATACTCTTCTTCTCTGCTTCACAGGCTTAATCTCCTTATTCACACTGAGTTCGTGACATAAGAAATTTGGATCGATTCCTGGCATATCCTCATGACTCCACACAAAAGTTTGCTTTCTGCTTCTAAGGAAAGTTATCAATTCCTGTTTTGATGAGGTTTCCAACGACGAACCTACTTGAGTAGTTTGCTCAGGATGCTCGTCATCCAGAATGATGTTTTCAGTAGCTTCCACCACTTGACCCTTCACGAGTTGCGACTCATCTCTGGGATCCAATGTTTCAATTTATTCCCCTTCTTCCTCTTGATAAGTAGCAGTCTTTTTACTTGATTCCTTTAGTTCCTCTTGCTCGGCAGATTAATAATAGCATTCCCGAGCTACTTTCTGATCACCTTTAATAACTCCTACTCCAAAATTTGTTGGAAATTTCAGGCATTGCTGCACCGTAGATGGTACAGCCTCGAACTTCTTCAATCCTACTCTTCCCATGATGATATTGTATGATGACTGAACATTCTTATCCATCACGAAGAAGCGTATTCTTTCTGTTCGACAAGCAGGCCACGTACCAATGAATATATCCAACTTGATCGTCCCAAGTGGAAATACTTTCTCGCCAGCCAAACCGATGAGGGGTCTATGATAAGGCTCTAGTTGAGATAGTTTTAGATTTAAACTATCGAAGCACGAGTAGAACATGATGTCTGCCGAGCTACCATTATCGACCAATACTCTTGAAATTATAATCTCCTTCATTCTCATCTTGATCACCAGTGGGTCATCATGAGGATATAGAACACCTGCAAGGTCATTCTTTGAGAAACCAATGACCAATTTCTCTTTATTCACGTTTCTCGGGCGATCCTCTTCAGCTAAATTTATTCGTTGAATGTACGAGCAAGCTTGAGCCTCATAGAGGTAAGCTTTTCTCTCGGCAGTAAGGTCTCCTCCTCCTGTATCTCCACCTGTTATAACATTACAATCAAATGACCCAAAGCGTATTGAAAATACCTCTCGTTCTGGCTGTCTTGGTCTCTTGGGAAGATCGGGGTCGTCTTCGGGATCAACTTTATGGTTTCTTTTCTTGTTCTCCTCTGCTCGACGAGGAGATCTAGACCTCTCTCTCTTGCTCGGTCGTTATTATTTCTTCTTTCGCTTCTACGATCAACATACTTTGACAGTTTTCCTCATCTGATGAGTGTTTCAATCTCATTCTGAAGAGCTATGCAATTTTTAGTCATATGTCCATGATCTTTATGAAACTCGCAATACTTCGCCTTATTCCTCTTGAGAGGGTTTGCTTTTATTTTCTCTGGCCAGTTTAGTTCCTCGTTATTCCTGATTTCCTCTAGAACATGGTTGATATCCTTCTTCAAAGGAGTACAATTGATATGCCCAAGTGTAACCTCGGCCTAGAGACACCAACCTCGGCCTAGAGACACCAACCTCGCCTGAAATCATGGCCAACGTTGGATGACTCTTGGACACGCGATATCGCCCCTCGGCCATATCAAGGTTGGCCCAGGCCGACACTACCATGAGCCTCTCCAAGGGACGTCACAAGGATCAGCATCATTCTCATATACCTCAGAATGGAAACCTTGGCCAGATGTAGGCCGAGCTCGCATCAAGCCACCAACAACCTCGTCAAGCCACCAGTTCAACCTCTTCTCAGGCCGACCTTGACCATTGTCTCGGCCACAATTAGGCTGAGACCTTCATGGAATCCTCGGACTGAACAGGTATCAAGACTCACCAACCTCAACCTCACTAAGGTCGAGGTCATACCCCAGATGCGATAGCCGAGCACCTGCTGACATTTAGATAAGGACACGTGGACACAAGTCAGTTATAACAAGATTATTCCCCACATGTGGGGAGAATATTACATCATCATTCTCTACATGTGACAGTGACAGATGGCACTCCCATATTGGTGAGGTAACCACACACATGCTCATTGCATGCATGGGGGGTACATTACACCCCCTAAGTAGTATATATAGTGGTCATCCTCTACCTTGCAAAAGGATCCCATATATTCAACCCTAGCTGAAACTCTATCGAGAGACGCAGTAGAGAGAGAAAGCTTGAGAGATTGTATCCATGGCTATTAGAGCCTTATTGCAGTGAGATTATTCACACACACAATGGACGTAGGCTAATCTAGGCTGAACCACTTATATCCCGGTGTACTCTCCCCTTCTCCTCATCTCATTCTCTTGCCATTTACATAACTATGCTGCCATTGCTGTTCTTAGATTGAGCTTAAAAACACCTTACCTGGTGGTGCTGATTCCGGCATCATCATTTTGGCGCCGTCTGTGGGAAGAGAGAAGTTATCTCTTCCTCTTTTTATGCTTAACCTCACCGGAGATTCTGGTGGTGAACCAGGCCTCCCCTAGTGCGGAGCTGTTTCACCATTGACAGAGGTCCTATGAGGTACTAAGCTCATCTGCTACTTAAGCTCTATAGTGTTAACATATGACACCAGACTTACCACCGCCTCTTCCGCCGCCCGAGGCTGGAGGGCCTAGTTCCAGTCAGGCGCCCCCCAGTCCAAAATGGCGGAGGTAGCTGCAGCCTTGAGGTCTTTAGCTGCAACACAGCAAGAAATGCAGGAGCAATTTGCACAGCTCAGCCAAACTATGATGAGGCCACCTGGAGTCTCACCGGATATGATCACTCCGGTGGCTGTTCAGCCCCATCCTGACGCCAGGGGACCACCCCAAGCACCAATGAAGGACCAGCCTACACCCCCACTAAGAAGGGACGTTACTGACCCTAGGCGCTTGCGCCTAGGGAGGCAGGGAAACCCTTGCCCAGAGGATAGGTATGATGATCTGGAGGCGGAAGAAGCCCCGAAAGGCTGCTGGGAGCCTATGAAGTGTCAAATAACACTGTACGGCCTCTTAGGCAAAGTCAAGGTTGTTTCGGCCGAAGAGGTGAAGAGGCCCGACAAAGAGGGTTAGCCTTTGATAGGTTGAGCAGAGGGTTGGCCTTCGAGAGACTGGGCCCGATAAATGACCTAAGACAGAGAGTGTCGAGATCAAGGAGCGCAGCAGGCTCTCAGAGAGGGAACAGGCAGGGTCGGCCAGACCAAGGCCGACACGGTGAGAGAAGAGACAGGGAGCAGGAAGAGGTCAACAACCAACGTGTCTTGGCAGGGGAACCCTCGGTCCATCCTAGGGAGATAGCAGGGGATAACCTCGGCCAATTCGATGACCGAAGACCATGGAATGATTCTATCCAACACCTTGAGGAGAAGATAGGAGACCTCATTAAAAGCAGGGACCCATTGCAAAGGGGTTACTCAGAGGGCTTGCCATTTATGGCTAGGATAGTGGGGTTCCTAACCCCAGCTATGTTCAAGAGTCCTACGGTGTCTCCCAAGTATGATGGCAGCACTAACCCTGTGCATCATATCGAGATGTATCAATCGACAGCAGACATCTACTCGATACTCGATGAGATGAAGTGTAGAGCCTTCTCTGGGACCTTAACAGGGGATGCACACAGTTGGTTCACCTCCCTTCCGAAGAACTCAATTGAGAACTTCAAAGGCTTGGCTTAGCGATTCATCTACAACTTCTGCTTTGGGGTGAGGCCTCAAAAGAAGACTACCCACCTGCTGTATGTCAAGAAGGCTAAGGATGAGAGCCTAAGAGACTACATAGCAAGATTCAACAAAGAAAAGTTGGAGGTCGAAGACTATGAAGATAACATAGCCATGACCGCCCTTATAGGAGGTATCCATAAGGGGAAGCTATTGTGGAAACTGGCGGAAGAGCCCCCTAGGTTTATGGAGGAGTTGATGGCAACCGCAGGGAAAGTAATGAATGCGGAAGAGGCAATGGCTGCCAAGTATGAGGATGAGAACCGCGGTGGCAGTGGAAAGTCCCAAAGAAAGAAAGATGGGATGAAGAGATCGGGTGATGACAAGTTCGCTCACTATACTCCTATTACTATGAGCTGTGAGCACATCCTCAACGAGATCAAGAATGATAGGGCTTTGAGATGGACAGAGAAGTTGAAAGCTCCACCACATAAGAGGAACAAAGACCTATGGTGTGAGTTCCACCAAGATCATGGTCACGTCACAGATAGATGTTTCGCTTTGAAGGATAATATTGAGAAGATGTTAAAATCTGGGAAATTGAGAAAATATGTAGACGGTAAGGCTCCTAAGAGTGGAAGAGATGACAGATGCCGTGACAACGTCCCAGCCCGAAGAGACGATGATTCAGAAGGTGATGATGAAGATGATACGGATCTCCCACCAAAGGATGATAACACCCCGGTGAAGAGGGTTGGTATGATCTCTTTCGGTGTTGGCACAATATGCGGAGGATCTGAAGTAGCTGATAGGAAGGCTCATGTAGCCGAGGCCAAATCAGTGGCCAAGCTTAAAGTTATGAATCTAACGTCTTCCGATACAGTACAAAAGAGGAAGAAAGTAGACATGAACACCCTCGTAGTTGGGTTCTCCAGACTCGACTTCAGAGGCATCTTAGCCCCCCATGATGACCCTTTGGTCATAACGACAAGGATGCCTGGGTATGAGGTGCATAGGATCCTCGTGGATGGGGGGAGCTCGGCAGATGTGATATTTTGGCCTTGATTCAAGAGCTTAGGCCTTAGTAGAGCAAGACTGGTCCCCTATCACCACCCCCTGACAGGCTTCAGTGGTGAAAAGGTTCACCCCTTGGACATGTATGAGATGGACGTACGGATGGGTGACGAATGGCCTAAGAGGTTGACCAGGAGGATAATTTCTTCGTGATGGACGAGAGTGTCTTCTCGGCCTATAACCTCATCATAGGAAGGGCGTCCCTTAGGGAGTTCGAGGCTGTGCCGTCAACGGTCCATCAGATGCTAAAATTCCCGACTCCTTATGGAGTAGGGGAAGTGCAAGGTGACCAGACCACAATGCGAGAATGTTACTTCAACTCGGCTGAAGAGAGAGAAGCCTATAAGAGGGCAACCACCACTTATAGCATTGGCACTCTTGACCCAAGAGATGAAACAAAGTTGAAGAAGGGAGAGGCCGCGGAAGAGGTAGAATCCATCGTCCTGAATGAGGACGAGCCAAAAAAAACCATCCAGGTCGGTAAGGCCCTAGAGCTAGGAACCAAGGAAGAGCTGATAAACTTCCTCAGGAGGAGACATAGTCTCTTTGCATGAAGTCACGCAGACATGCCTGGCATCGACCCTAAGGTGATGAGCCACAAGCTCAACGTGACCAGAGATGCCAAGCCGATCAAGCAGAGATGAAGAGTCTACTCCAGGGAGAAATATGACGTCATCCGAGAAGAGATCAAAAAGTTGGAAGAGGCCGAGTTTATAAGAGAGGTTACCTACCCGGAGTGGCTCTCAAATGCAGTCATTGTGCCTAAGGCCAATGGGAAGTGGCGAATGTGTGTGGATTTCACTGACCTGAACAGATCTTGCCCAAAAGACAGCTACCCCTTACCTCGGATAGATCAGATGGTGGATGCTACAGCAGGACATGGGCTCATGAGCTTCATGGATGCGTATTCAGGCTATAACTAAATCTTCATGGATGTCGAAGACTCAGAGAAGACAGCTTTCATTACAGACAAAGGGACGTACTGCTACAAAGTGATGCCCTTCGGTCTAAAAAATGCAGGGGCAACGTACCAACGTCTTGTCAATAAGATGTTCGAAGAGAAAATAGGTAAGACCATGGAGGTGTAAGTAGACGATATGCTAACAAAGAGCTTGAAAGCTTGTACTCACATAGCAGACCTTGAGAAGACCTTCGATGTTATGGACTCATACAGAATGAAACTCAACCCAGCAAAGTGTGTCTTCGGAGTAGGAGCTGGGAAGTTCTTAGGATTCATCGTTAACCAGAGAGGAATTGAAGCAAACCCTGAGAAAATCAAGGCATTACTCGACATGACGACTCCTAGGAGTATCAAGGATGTTCAAAGACTCACGGGAAGAGTGGCTGTCCTTAACAGGTTTGTTTCAAGGGCAACGGACAAGTGTCTTCCATTCTTTAAAGTTCTAAGAAAGGCCTTCCAATGGGACGAAGAGTGTGAAAAACCCTTCAACCAACTCAAGCCCTTTAGGGTCTCCCTTATTGCTGTCTCGGCCCATCGCAGGAGAAAGGTTGTTTGTATATCTGGCAGTCTCTGAATCATCCATTAGCGCGGCCATCATATGGGAAAAGGATGGGATCCAAAGGCCTGTATACTTCAACAATAAGGCCCTTAAAGGGTCTGAACAAAATTATCCCCGCATCGAAAAGTTGGCTTATGCCCTAATACATGCCTCAAGAAAAATGAAGCCTTACTTCCAAGCTCACTCCATGGTAGTCCTCACTGACTCCCCACTAAGGTAGGTCCTGCATAAACCTGAGAAGTTCGATAGATTGATGACCTGGGCCATCAAATTAGGAGAATATAATCTTACCTACCAGCCTAGGACAGCCATCAAAGGGCAGGCCCTCGCAGACTTTGTTGCAGAATTCACCTGGGAAGAGGCCAAGATAGAGAAAGGCCTAGAGGATGCCGAAGAGATAAACTGTAGTGTCTTCCAAAATTCGGAAGAGACGGTACCAAACATTTTCCGAGATCGGGAAGAGGCCATCTTAGGCAAAACCCGGAGTAGAATAGAAGAGAACGAAGAGGATCGATACCTCTTCAAGCAAGGAGTTCTGACAGAAGGGGTCTTCTCATCAGATACAGACGTTTGGAGCCTCTTCGTTGATGGCTCTTCCTGCGATAGTGGAAGCGGTGTGGGGCTAATACTCTCGGCTCCAGATGGCGCCAACATCGAATACGCCTTGAGATTCAACTTCCAGGCCTCAAACAACGAGTCTGAGTATGAGGCCATGATAGCAGGCCTATTATTGGCAAAAACTCTTCGCGTAAGGCATCTCTTGCTCCACAGCGACTGAAGGTTAGTTATCAATCAAGTGCTGGGAGCCTATGAGGCCAAGAATGAGAGGATGGCAAAGTACCTGGAGAGAGTTAGAAAGATGTTGGAATATTTTGAAGAGGCAAATCTTAAGAGAGTGCCTCGACAAAGTAACAGCCACGCTGATGCATTGGCAAGGTTGGATTCGGCAAAGAAGACAGAGGTTAGAAGGACCGTTCCGATCGAAGTCTTATTAAAAGCAACCATTGAGGAAGAAGAGGTATGTAACCCTTATCACAATTTGAACCTAGGAGACTCATGGATCGACCCGCTCGTCAGATACCTAAGAGAGGGGGAGCTTCCTGAGTCCAAACTAGAAAGGAGAAAGTTGAGATATAGGGCTGCCAAATTCTCAATGGTAGGAGACGTCTTGTACAAAAAGGGGTTTCTATTGCCTTTCCTCAGATGTGTGCATCCTATGGAATTTCCCCGAGTCTTACAAGAGGTTCATGAGGGTTCTTGCTCTAGCCACATAGGGGGAAGGCCCCTGGCCAAGAGGATCATCACTCAGGGATACTGGTGGCCTACCTTGTCCAAGGACGCTGCAGACTACGTGAAGAGGTGCGACAAATGCCAAAGGTTGTCCACTATCCCTCATCAACCCCATCAGCCTATGAAGTCAATCTCTTCTCCATGGCCATTTGAGGTATGGGGAATTGACTTAGTAGGACCCTTGCCAAGAGCTGTCAACAACTATAGATTCTTGATAGTTGCCATTGACTACTTCTCAAAGTGGGTGGAGGCAGAGCCGATGATAACAATCACAGAGCAGAAGACCTTCCAGTTCATTTGGAGGAATATCATATGCAGATATGGCCTCCCAAACACTCTCATCTCGGATAATGGGACCCAGTTCAAGAACTCCTCCTTAGAAAAGTACTGCCTAAGAGTAGGGATTAAGCAGTTCTTCTCATCTCCTGGTCGACCTCAGGCAAATGGTCAGACCGAGGTCACAAACAGAACTATCTTGGACGGGATCAAGAAGAGGTTAGAAGATGCAAAGGGAAGATGGAATGAAGAGGTCTACGCTGTGTTATGGGCCTACAGAACCACGGTAAGGACACCAACAGGAGAAACCCCATTCATGCTGGCACATGGCTCAGAGGCCGTCATACCAATGAAAGTAGGACTCCCAACTCATCGAATTCAGACCTACGACCCAGACAATAATGGAGAAGAGAGGATGCTAGACCTAGATCTTATCGAAGAAAGAAGAGAGGATGCAGAGGTCAGACAAGCAGCCTACCAGTAGAGGGAAGCGAAATTCTACAACCAGAGGGTGAAGTCAAAACCCATTGCAGTAGGAGACCTAGTGCTGAACAAGACCCTACAAAAAGTAAATAAGCTTCACCCAAACTGGCATGGCCCCTACAAAGTGACAGAAGAGGTTGTGACTGGAACTTACAGGCTAGAAAACCTAGAAGGAGAACCTTTCACTAAGCCATGGAATGCTGATCACCTTAAGATATATTACATATGATGTTGCATAGAGTTTTATGTAAATGTAACATCTTATTATGAAGAGGTTATTAATGAAGATCACTTCCCATGACAGTTCTTGCTACATTCTTAGACCAGAGATTAATTATGAGGAAAACATCTTAGGTGATGACCTCAGACCTTCATAACACCATTATTTGGTTACGAGGTCTGAGCTCAGACACCATACTTGGATGACCTCAGACCCTTAACATCATTAATTTGGTGAAGACCCTTAACATAATTAATTTGGTGAAGACTTATTATGGGGGTAACATCTTAGGTGATGACCTCAGACCATCATAACACCATTCAGTGGTGACGAGGTCTAAGCTCAGACACCATAATGAGATGACCTCACACCCTTAACATCATTAATTTGGTGAAAACTTATTATGAGGATAACATCTTAGGTGATGACCTCAGACCCTCATAACACCATTCAGTGGTGACGAGGTCTGAGCTCAGACACCATACTTAGATGACCTCAGACCCTTAACATCATTAATTTGGTGAAGACCCTTAACATTATTAATTTGGTGAAAACTTATTATGGGGGTAACATCTTAGGTGATGACCTCAGACCATCATAACACCATTCAGTGGTGATGAGGTCTGAGCTCAGACACCATAATGAGATGACCTCAGACCCTTAACATCATTAATTTAGTGAAGACCCTTAACATCATTAATTTGGTAAAGATTTATTATGAGGATAACATCTTAGGTGATGACCTCAGACCCTCATAACACCATTCAGTGGTGACGAGGTCTGAGCTCAAACACTATAATAAGATGACCTCAAACACTTAACATCATTAATTTGGTGAAGACCCTTAACATCATTAATTTGGTGAAGACCCTTAACATCATTAATTTGGTGAAGACTTATTATGGGGATAACATCTTAGGTGATGACCTCAGACCCTCATAACACCATTTCAGTGGTGACGAGGTCTGAGCTCAGACACCATAATGAGATAACCTCAGACCCTTAACATCATTAATTTAGTGAAGACCCTTAACATCATTAATTTGGTGAAGACTTATTATGGGGGTAACATCTTAGGTGATGACCTCAGACCCTCATAACACCATTTCAGTGGTGACGAGGTCTGAGCTCAGACACCATAATGAGATGACCTCAGACCCTTAACATCATTAATTTTGTGAAGACTTATTATGGGAGTAACATCTTAGGTGATGACTTCAGACCCTCATAACACCATCCAATGGTGACGAGGTCTGAGGTCAGACACCATAATGAGATGACCTCAGACACTTAACATCATTAATTTGGTGAGATTCATTATGAGGATAATCTCTTAGTTAATGACCTCAAACCTTCATAACACCATTTATTGGTGACAAGATCTGAGCTCAGGACCATTGGTTGAGTTTAAACAAGACCATAGCAAAGACAAGCTGAGAAAGAGGGCTTCAGAGGTTGAAGCTCATTGCAAATTTATTTTTAGCAGACACCATAACAATGGAACTAAGAATGAAAGACATCACATGACATTCAATAAAAAGGAAGCGAAGATGGTCCTCATCAGATATTGGTATACATTCAGAAATAATAAGATGTTCAATAATTACAGACAAGTTCCACAATACAGTCAAGTTACAAGCCGTGATCAAAATATCCTAAGAGTCTGAGGGGGGAACGTTAACACCCTCGGCTTGATTAGTCACCTCGACCGCATCATCATAAAGGTCTGCACCTACAACCTCGGTGGCCTCTAATGTAGCAGTCTCGGCAGGAGAGACAACCTCTTACTCAATCTCTTGAAGAGCTTGGGCAAATTGAGCATCAGCAAAGCCGAGACCAACGAAATCAGAGGCCTTCAAAGTGCCATCCTCTCTCTCCCTGACGTATGCTCATTTAATAGTGGCTTTGATACCTCTTTCAAGGTATTCAAAGCCGAAGCCCATGAACTCGTCAGAGGCCTTGTAGTCAGCAATTATCTTTTTAGAGGCGTCCTCAAGGGCGGCCCTGATAGCCGAGTTGACCTTTTACTGTAGAACGTCATCTTTAGCCTATAGTGCAGCAGCATGATCCTTGCCGAGCTGGGAGATGTCCTTCTCCAACCCCTTCACCTTTTCCTCAGAGTCCTTCAGCTCAGACTTGAGGCGCTCGATCTCTGCGTTCAGAGTACTCTGGACTTTCTAGGCCTCTTGCCCCTTTTGGATGAGAAGCAACTTCCTCAGAGTCTAGTTCGATAAATGGTGCATAGCGGTCAAGTCCTGCATATTTAGTGATTATGAGTAAGCTGAAGAAGAATCAGAGGTTACACTTAGAACAATTTCTGAAGAAGGATCAAATCATACCTGAACGGCTCTGTGAAGGCCGAACTCAACTAGCAATGGGGTGTCAAGGGACCTAAAGAAGAGTTTGTCAGCCTCGGTCATTACAGAGCCGACGGTATCTAGGGCCTGAAGACTGTGGCTGACTACACTGTCGGTTAACTTCAGCTGATTCAGACGAGCCGACAGGGCGTCAGCTGAAGAGATAGGGATGGAAGGTTCAACAGCCTTCTTCTTCGGCCTCTGATCCTCAGGGGCATGATCTTCGGGGGCCCTCTTCTTTTTTGCTGGGGGCTTAGAGGCAGAGGGAGCTGGGGGAGGAGCGTTAAGACCTGCTTTCTTGGCAAGTCTTGTCAAGCTTGGTAAACCATCTCCCAAAGCTCGTCTAGAATGTCCTTTGGTCGCTTTGCAAAAAATTAGTAGACCTAAGTTAGATAATTAGATATGAATAAACTCAGAGGTTAAACTTGCAAAACAAAAATTCTTACCAAGCTCGGCAAGGGGACTTCCACCCAGACCTGTCCCAGAGAGGAAGTGGAGAGTCATCAAGTGTTCGAACCTGACAAATAGACCATGTACCCCCTGATCTTGAAGGTCTTTCACCTTCTGGAGGTTCTGTAGACTTAGGCCAGGGTCTTCCCTGGCAGACATGGTGACCTTACCCCATCTCAAGGGCATGCTCTGCTCCAGATTGGACAAGGGAACACATGGGCCAAACTCCCATGGCCCCGAAGAAAAGAAGTACTGAGGCTTCCAGTTATGGTTGGAAGTCTGGGTCACCTGAAGCAATTTCTTCTCAGGCCTTCGAGCTACAAAATGGTAGTAGCTCGGATGATTTTTGGCCGAGGAAGGAACATAACAACCTACGAAGACCTGAACTGGAAGGTCTGAATGGTGGACAGCGTTCCATAACACTATGGCCCCTATTAGGATTCTCCAGGCATTAGGAGAGAGTTGGGAGGGGGCCAAATTAATATAAGAAAGGATGGACTTGATAATGGGGTGAATGGGCAGACGGAACCCCAACTTAGACATCTGCTCGTACAAGCACACCTCACCGTCTCGGGCCATGATAAGCCCTCTCTTCCCTCAGAGGTCTCCTAAGTTTTATTGAGGGGCTAATAGAATACAGATATCTGAAGCAGAGAAGGTCTACCTCAGTAATTGTACTCTCGATCTCGGCCGCCTCAGAGACGTCGACATCGTTCTCAACCTCATCACCATCCAACTCAACGTCGGTCGGAGCAGATGTTGATGGGTAACTCGAAAACCTCTGAGCAAACTTTGCCCCGATAACGGCCGACATAGGGATGGCGTTAATTGGTGGTGGAATGGCCACACTCGGCTCAAGAATCTCAACCTATGAGGAAGACCCTAAGGTGCTTGAGTGGTTATGGGACGAGGCTCGGCTGGAGACCTCGGCCTGATTAGGGGCCTGATCAGGCCTAGGTGTGAAGTCAATGGCCTCTTGAAAGGAATCCACAGACATGGGGTCTGAGGTAGACGATTCAGACTCAGACATAGGTATGGGATCAGTAGGAACCTCTGTCTGATAGAATTTCTTCGGGGGGTCAGGATATATCACCTTCAGGGGTGGTGGAAATATGGGTCTAATGGGAAACTCTTGCGATCTATGAGACTCCTCCTGTGCTCTTTCTATTTGCCTAATCTTTTCTAAAGTCTTCTCTCTATGAGAGGGGAACTCCTCAAGAAACTGATATAAGGGTCTGAGCATCACAGGACGACACTACACTTAGGGGTTTTCCTAAACTCCAAAAATTACAAACAAGACTGGCTGATAAAGAAAATGAATCTAAAGATCAAACTACTTAAATTTGGCAAAAAAATCTCGCCTGAAATTATGGTGGTCTCACCGAAAAACTAGGAAACTCGCCGAAAAACTAGAAAATAAGGGTGCTTGCAGGAAAAATGAAGGAAAAAGTATGGTAGACCTTACTTGAGGATGAAATGGTAAGGAAGAGAGGAGAAGATGCAAGAAATCACCACCCAAAAGCCTTGAACCAAGATCTTTCTAGAGAGAGAAAGCTGCAGAAACATGAGCGACTGAAATGGGATAAATGAAGAAGAAAGAAGGAAAGAAGGGTTCAAAACCCTTAAATACTCAGGCACAACTCCCAAGTCCCATCATTGCCTTGGGAGCCCCAAAGGGCGGCTGATAGCACACGCCTACCAAGCAAGCATGTTCCAGCATTGGACAAGTGTCAAGCAGGTATTGGCTTGTAACAGATAGGACTCAGAGGTGTAGTAATCTCCTAGTCACTTTCTCTCACATATGACTAAGGGCTGGGGGTGATTGATATGCCCCAAGTGTAACCTCGGCCTAGAGACACCAACCTCGGCCTAGAGACACCAACCTCGCCTGAAATCATGGCCAACGTTGGACGACTCTTGGACACGCGATATCGCCCCTCGGCCATATCAAGGTTGGCCCAGGCCGACACTACCATGAGCCTCTCCAAGGGACGTCACAAGGATCAGCATCATTCTCGTATACCTCAGAATGGAAACCTTGGCCAGATGTAGGCCGAGCTCGCATCAAGCCACCAACAACCTCGTCAAGCCACCAGTTCAACCTTTTCTCAGGCCAACCTTGACCATTGTCTCGGCCACAATTAGGCTGAGACCTTCATGGAATCCTCGGACTGAACAGGTATCAAGACTCACCAACCTCAACCTCACTAAGGTCGAGGCCATACCCCAGATGCGATAGCCGAGCACATGCTGACATTTAGATAAGGACACGTGGACACTAGTCAGTTATAACAAGATTATTCCCCACACGTGGGGAGAATATTACATCATCATTCTCTACATGTGACAGTGACAGATGGCACTCCCATATTGGTGAGGTAACCACACACATGCTCATTGCATGCATGGGGGGTACATTACACCCCCTAAGTAGTATATATAGTGGTCATCCTCTACCTTGCAAAAGGATCCCATATATTCAACCCTAGCTGAAACTCTATCTAGAGACACAGTAGAGAGAGAAAGCTTGAGAGATTGTATCCATGGCTATTAGAGCCTTATTGCAGTGAGATTATTCACACACACAGTGGACGTAGGCTAATCTAGGCTGAACCACTTATATCCCGGTGTACTCTCCCCTTCTCCTCATCTCATTCTCTTGCCATTTACATAATTATATTGCATTGTTGTTCTTAGATTGAGCTTAAAAACACCTTACCTGGTGGTGTTGATTCCAGCATCATCAATAATTATCATATTTCTTCATCACATCCCATACCGACCTATTTTTTGAATGTTTGTCATTACCATTGTTCTTATGCTCGTTCTTCTTAGCTTTATCGCCTTCCACCTTGGTTTCTTTGGCATCCACATTCTTCTTCGCAGCCATAGCCTCCTCGGCACATGTATCTAGGTGGATCTTTGGCCAAAGTGTAGTACAACTTGTTGGGTTGTAGTCCACTCATCAAAGTAGTAATCGCGGTCTTCTAATCATAATCAATGACTTCAAGTTTCTCGTTATTAAAGCGAGTTGTATAATCTCTGGTACTTTCACCAGGCTTTTGTCTAACACTTAAAAAATGTGCTACTCGTTTAACTGGCTTTGCCCCAAAACAGAAATTCCCAATAAATAACTCGGCCAGTTGAAGAAAAGTTGAGATCTTTCCCCGAGGAAGATTATTATACCATATTTGAGCAGATCCAGTAAGAGTTCTCGAGAATTCCCTGCATCTCATCTCATTTGGAACAGCATAGACGTCGGCTGCAGCCTGGTATTGTGCAATATGAAGGACAGGGTCAGTCTTTCCATCATATTTGGGGGTCACAACAGGTGCTTTGAATTTTGATGGTGTTGGAAAATCTACAGTGGACTGGACAAAATGTGTTCCTCGAACAAAGGTTCGTTGTAGGGGGTTCTTAGCTTTAACCATTTCCCCCAATCTATCCTCCAGGCTTTGAATAGAGCCTTTCCATGTATCATTTCCTTCCTCGGGCCTATTGGTCCGAGCAACTGATTGCGTTGATATGGCTTCCTGGGATCTCTCTTGACGAGCAACTGGTCACGACTCGGCAGATCCTTCCCTTAAGTCTGATGGTCGTCGAAAACTCCTCGATGGGGCTCTAGGAAGACTTTTGCTCCTCCTAGGACCTAATAGATCGAAAGGAGATACTCTGCTTAATCTTTCTAGCGCACTAGCCCTTTCTGGGGAGAGAGTGATACGTTGTTCAGTATCTGTGGCTCGCACTGACGAAGTTCGTCAAGGTTGATAAGAAAAATCTTCAGACTCCTCATTGCGATATGAATTCGTACGCCTAGTACGTGAAGAAGATGCACGGGTATTTCTTTGAATACTTCGTGGTCTTGAATGGGTTGATGCACCGCTATGGAGGGTTTGTATGAGTTGACGCATAGTCTCTTGCATGACGGTCTGGCCCTGAGCCAGATTTGTCATTATTCCAGCTAGATCTGGAATATTTGGCGGAGCAGATGGATTTGGAGAGCTTCCAACATTTTGATTGCTTGATTCTGGAATATCAGCCATTTGTGATGGATTGTTTTTGATGGAAAACGATATTACCAGTCGTTCCCACAGACGGCGCCAATCTGTTGATGTAAAAAAATTAGATCATAACTAATTATTCAATCACAGATAAATAAATGAGACAAAGAATTTTTAAAGTGGTTCAGCCTTATAAGAATGGCCTACGTCCACTGTTATGTTATTACTGATTGTATGGGAATTCTCGATTACAAGTTATCTCAAGAAATTCCGGTCCCCCTTACAATGAGGATTGTACAATGTATTTATAGCCCTGGGGCTGTAATGTGAAAGGGTAATACATTAAATGATGTACATATGAAAGGGTGATACATTCAATGCTTCTTAAGCGTGTGCGTCTGAATGATAAGCATTTAATGAACAGTCAAACTGTTGGTTATCCAGCTATTAATGCTTTGTTCGAGGTTCAGCTCGGACCGCCTAAGCTTCTCGGTGCTCAAGAGTTCCGCGGAGAGTTCTCATTCCTCGGAGCGTATGAGTTCCTCGGGGAATCAGTGTTTCTCGTTGTAGTATGGTTCCTCGGAGCGTGTGAGTTCCTCGGAAGTGTTTGTTGTTGCCACGTAGACTGCCACGTGTCTTCACTTTATTGATCCATGTCAGCAGACTAAATTTGGTATCAACAGTCGCAGTAAAAAAACCCTTTCCCTTCTTTTTTCCTCCATCATTTCTTCCATCCTTTTCTCTCTCTCTCTCTCTCTCTCTCTCTCTCTCTCTCCTGCATTTATATATATATATATATATATATATATATATATATATAGTAATGCTCCTATGTGGACTAGTCCGCATTTTAAGAATGAGGACCGAACATGTGTCACCTAACGGTGCGCCTAGAAACTATCGCCTAAATTATAGGCACACTCTCTCTCTTTTCTGGGCTCACCGCCAGGTGATACATGTCCGGTCCGCATTCTTAAAATACGGACTAGTCCGCACAAGAGCAGGACTATATATATATATATATATATATATATATATATATATATATATATATATATATGTGTGTGTGTGTGTGTGTGTGTGTGTGTGTGTGTGTGTGCGTGTGTGGTGGGTAAGGGGTGGGGCAGGGTGGGGGCTGTGCGTGTGTGTATATGTGTGTGTGTGCGCGTGTGGTGGGTGGGGGTGGGGTGGGGCAGGGTGGGGGTAAGGGGTGGGGCAAGCGGCGTGTGTGTGTGTGTGTGTGGTGGGTGGGGGTGGGGAGGGGGGTGGGGCAGGGCTATACATAACACTAGACAAAGGAAAATATATCTACTTTTTAATCTATCTAACGCGTGTAATGTCCTATATATTATTCAAAATGAAAAATTAAAGTAGATACGATCCACACGAGTATAATTGACATTCAAATATGTTTTATAGGGTCTATCATCATATAGTTCCAATTGCGAAGGTTCAATAGTGCGCAAAGTCAACCATTTGGGAAAAAATCATGGGAGATAACAAACTTTTCCTTTTTAAATGACGATTGGTGTATATGTTTACACAATAATAACCTTATGAAATTATGATTGCCCCTCATTGTAAATTAGTAAATTAATAATTGTATACTTTAATTGTTAGTTTAATTGATGAAAATAATTAATTGAGTAGATGAATTAGAAGGAGTACCAGATACACATTTGTTGTTAACATTGCTATTGGATTATAGTGGATCGATATTGGGTTGGTTAATTTTAAAAGTGGCATAACCACTGGATTATTGTCCATATGGGGGTGGGATTTTTCAACTTTTTTAAAAATTACTTTGTATATCGAACAATATATATATTATGATAATTAAATGAAACATACTTCAAATTACATATAGTGCGCATAGATACTATCCTTCTAGTTCTTATCCATACGCATTCAATAGCCCTTAGACACGTTCGAGAGTCATTACTCCTATAATGAGATAGGACCACTCTAAGTTGTGTTTATACTAATCCATGAATATACACTTCGTACCTTTAATAGGTGATTAGTTGTGGTAGCTGTGATGGGCAGCTCCTAACGAATATCAATCCATTTTTTATGATAACCTAAATTTCAAACATTTTTTCAATTTGTAATAAGTATTCCAATTTGTACCAAAACATCCATTTTTAATCCATTTGCATGTCTTCTTTTATTTGTAGTAAGTAATTGTACATATTTGCATGTCTTTTTTTAATTCATTTTGATATGTACTAATAACATTTTTTAATAACAAATGTCTCCTTCAGGTATTAAGGCGAGGATGATGATGCTGGTTATGATGATGTCGTCTGGGCTCGGTGGTAGCGGAGGCGATGAGGGATCCTCGGCCCCTAGTCTCCCCAAATATGGCAAATTAGGGATGCCCATCAAGAACAAGTCGGGGCTATTAGCGAGATCCCTATAGCTGGTAAAGACGATCATCGGCCCGAGATACATTAGTTGGAAGGAGGTGTCATATGAGCTCAAGTTAGCTATTTGGGTGGCACTACAGGTAATATATTTATATTTATATTTATCACTATTCTAAAAAACCCGCCTAGGCTTATGGCTTGGGAGAAACGCCCCTCCTTAAGTTTTTTACGCCTTATTCTTGGTAAAACCCCTAAGGCACACTTTTTTCTAAAAACAACAATGCTTTAGTAAAACGATATCGCCTTTTAAAGATTTTTTTTACTAACCGTACCATTATCTCATCCAAAATAATCAAATAGTATTTTAATTTGCATATATTCAGACATATTTTTATGATATGTACAATTTTAGTATTTTAATAGCCTTGTTATGGTTAAAAAATATTAAAATATATTAAGAAGGCCTAAATGCCTTTTCACGCCTTTTTACTCCTAAGGCTCGCCTAGGCTTCTAAGGCTTAAGGCTTAGCCTCCATGCCTCGATCACGCCACGCGTTTTTTTGAACCTTGATATTTATATGAATATTTCAATTTCAATTTCGATTTCAATTTCATTTTATATTTATATTTATATTTATTTACAACTAACATTGTATTTGTTGGACATAAAAAATTCAATCTGGATCCAAATCTACGCGATTCCGTCTTGGAGCAGTTGAGGGAGCAACACAAGATGTGGAAGAAAAATATGCAGACCCGGTACTTTGGAAAGACACGAGAGTCCTTTTTCTAATGACGTGAATCCGTCCCGCTGAAGGAGCCGATATCATTGGCACAATGGCAAAGGTTCATTGACAATGAGATTGGGGAGCGACAATTAGCATCTCGCCAATTGGGAAGGGAAAATCGGGTAAAAAAGACGGACGTGCACTACTTCGGCCGGACGTCTTACGCTGAAGTGGAGCATAGGATGATGGTAAGATTTAATTTTTCTATAACTACATAAAATATATTATTCTGCATTATTTTACTTTGCGGGGCCGATACTAATTTTACTTTATTTTATTTCAGGGGACAGGGAGTGGCCCTGGGGGTAAGCCACATAGGCTCGATACTTATGTGCCTCTTCGGACGGAGAAGGGGAAGGACAAGTAGGTGTCCCCAAGCATCGCGACCACGATTATAAGTAATCCGACAGTTTACTTTTTGTTAATTACGTTATAATTTTTTAATTTACTTATTTTACTAATCATGTGCTTTTTATCATTTCAGGCAAAGCTTAAGGAAGTGCATGAGTCGCAGTCTGATGTCGACAAGGCATCTTTGTCCAGAGACGCACTCAGCCAAGTGCTTGGCTCTGATCGCAAGGGGAGGACAAGGGGGGGTGAGCTCACGAGTGGCCAAATCTAAGATTATCGGATTGGAGACGAGCGATACCAGGTTGGCTCGAGCGGTGGATTCACATGATGCGAAGCTGTCCCATTTGGAGGCGACGGTCCAGGATATGTAATCATTCATGAAGCGTTCGTTGGGCGAAAACCGTAAAGGTACAGGGAAGGAGAAGGCGGTGCGGGAGGAGGTGCGAGAGGAGGAGGTGTGGTAGGACGAGGATGAGGATATGGACCTCGCTGCTTCATCGCCGATATGTGCGGACTTTGATGATCCACTTCCCTATTTGGCTCCCTTCAACAGACCAATGTTGACACTTGGTTGGCCGAGCGTGTTTATACTGGACATATTTGATGGCCAGCGGATAGGGCGGGGGTTGAGGGATCCGAATATCATCCAGGGTGCACTAGTTCATAGACGTGAGCTTCAAGACATCGAGTCCCGGGTGCTCGTCACGCATGTGATGCCCGGGAAGGAGAACTCTCAATTGTGGTTGCGCGAACAATGCGGCATGGTGTATATTAGTGGATGTGTTAATTCGTATATCGTGTGGCCTAGTCACCTCCTCAGCATTAACCATACCCCAGATATTTAGTGACCTTGATTTAAGTTTGAATTGAATTATTTTAAATTATTACATTTGAATTATATTTGGATTATATGGTGATGCATATTCTCTCTATTTTGAATGTATATTTGCATTATCTCTATTTTGACCAGAATTGTCACGGTCTTTGACCGTGACAAGTCTTTGACAAAGAAACTTGTCACGGACTTGTCACAATCAATGACCGTGACAATTATTTAAAGAATTTCATGGAATTGTCACGGTCCTTGACCGTGACAAATCTTGTCGTGGTCACGGGCCATGACACGATCATGAAAATTCTAATGAACTTATCACGGTTAATGATCGTGACATGACCGTGATAAAAAAAGTTATCTCGCCTAGAATTGTCAATAAGTTGTCAAGGTCAATGACTATGACAATTCGACAGATTTGGTGTAGTGCATCCTCTTCGGACTCATATTCTTCCCCATAGTACACAAGTTTGTCCAAATTTCTGCATCGGTGATAGGCTCCAGTAGCCGAGTAACGTTCGCAGCTTTAACTTGGACAGAATTATGTTCAGACGGCGGATAAGGGGGGTTGGTGGTAGTAAACAGGGCCTCATAGAAGTATTGGAATTGACCATGAATACCCTGAATATTATTATACCATCTAGTGTTCGGATTGAAAATAGCAGGAATCGAGTTGTTACGCCGGTGTTGCATGACAAAAGCATGGAAATTTTTTGTATTATGGTCCCTGTCTATAAGCCACTTATTTTTATTCTTATTGCGCCACACTAAATTTCTAAATTCCTACAATGCATAAGTTGTGATTGTAAGTGACTCTCTTGGGAAACCAACAGGGGATCTGGATTATTGTTAATTCTGAGGGTATGAATATCTTTTTTTAAAACAATTATTGAATGAGACATATTCCCAAAAATATATTGCTTTCACCTCCGAGGAGCCCCACTAAAAGACTGCGCCTTACACGAAAAGGAAAAAGCATGTGATCCCTGGATTGGAAGATTCTAGTGATAGTGTAAGAGGTTAGTAAAAGACAGATAGGATGCCCACTCAGGGCAGTAAATAAATTGCGATGGGGTTTGGAGAGGGACGGGTGGGTGTCTAACAATAAAGGACAGTGGTCAGACCCAACATTTGGAAGATGAGAAATTCAGGTATTTGGGTACAAGGACATCTAACGCTCATTACCAAGTCCCCGATCAAGTCTCTCTAGAACATGGTGCCCGAGAACACTATTGGCTTTCCAGGTGAACGTAGGATATTAAACCCTAGATCTTGGATATTGAATGATTGAATAAAATTTTTAAGATTACGTGCACGTGTAGCTTGAAACGGACACCTCCCCTTTTTTTATGTTGGCCTAAAATAGCATTAAAATCTCCCAAAAGAAACTAAGGATGTTGGACAGAAGTGTGGAGGTGGTGAAGGAAGTTCCATACCTGGGTTTGTTCAGCAGTTTAGGGTGGCATGTAGACATCAGTGAATTCTGTAGGAGGCGCTGCAGGGTCATGTTGAATGAGCATATGAATGAAGCGACTGGAAATGACGATGTCATGAGCAACTATCAGACCTTCTGCCTAGAGAACTTAAATACCACCTGATTGACCTAGGGCCAAAGAGACGACATGATTTTGGTAATATAACCGACGAATCTTGCGCGTTGATCTTTGAGCATCCATTCGAGTGTCCAAGATAACCAATATGCGACGCTGATGTGAGGGAACAAATGTCATGAGTTATGTATAAAAATGTGGCCTACCAGCCCCTCTAGCATTCCAAAGTAGTCTTTATGAGGTGTGGAAATGGGTGAGCTCGCCTTAAGTTTCTCCCTCGATCGCTGTTTACCAATTCGTTTATGCAGTTTGGGTTGGGTGGATAATAGTCGTCGTTTGGGTAGGGGTGATTGCGAAGCATGGAAATCAATGCTATGACTATGATCAACCGACCCCTGACCCGATCTACTACAAAAGGTACATGGGTTCTTAAGCGCTCGTGCTTGTAGCCCTTTAGTGTATTGAGGAGAGGATGGAGGATTCAGGCTCCTAGCCCTTGTGGAATAAGCTTTTCTCTTTCGGATGGGAATTGCTGATTTTGTTGTGGAGTTTGATATCTGCCGGTTATGGCACCTCATAAGCTGTTGAGTAGGGGAAGTGAGAGTCCGTGGGGATGAGAATTTGAATCCTAGTGGTAGGGATGGTTCTGAAGTTGAGGGGTCAGGTTCATGGTGTGGGGTGTTTGGTATTGCTTGCTCATGGTGAGTAAGCATTCTGGAGTGGCGTTTTGTTAAAAGGATGTTCATTAGTTCACAAGTTGGATCGGAGAGAACATTGTTGGTAGAAGGAGAGGAAAGAGGGAGTATTATAGACTGAGGAGAAGTACCTACAATAGTAGGGGTAAAACAGAAACATAGGAGAAGCTGACGAAAGAAGGTAATCGAGGCATTCACACATAGTTGGGTAGGTGTCCTTACTAGGAAATGGTGTGTTAGATAGGGGGAGACTTCAATCGCTTGGTATGTAGTGATCGGGGAGGAGACCATGGGATGCTCGATATAGTCAGATAAGCACGTGCTGTTGGAGTGGAAGTGAATTGGAGGGGATGATGGGTTCCTCTCCTCATATTATCGAATGTACTCATCATTTTGCCGCTGAGAAGTTGGGCACACATCATATTTTGGTTTCTAAATACGTTGCTTGGTGGTATGCGCTTCAGACAGAGAATTTTCAGGTACCTGAGTATTGGGATCAAACGAGCAGGATAATGATTAGAATTAGTTATGTTGTCAGTTCTTGATGCATGAGATCGACAATGGGGAGGACGCCAGGTAACAATACACTATTGTTACTCTAGTTGAGGTTGGTAAGAAGTAGGGGTAGCGGTAGATTTCTTGCAATGACAGTTATGAAGATTATGGCCCATAATTCCACATGAGAAACAAATCTCAATTTTTAATTCATATACCAAAGAACGGAGGATGCGACCAATCTTAATTTTCTATGGAAGCGGGTTTTCAATGTTAAATTCCACTTAGACTCGAGCATACCTAGCCCATCCCACTGACTCAGTATGAATGTCAATCTTGAGTGGTTTACCCAAGGAGGCTGTTATACGATGTAATAGATTCATATCATAGTATTCCACTGGTAATTCGTGAATTTGAAACCATAAACTCATATGTTTAATAGTTGCCATAGACGGTCGAAAATTCTTTTGCCATCTTTGCACTAATAGATAATGATCTTCTAGAAACCATGGACCTCCTGAAACTACGGACGTGTAATCTTTTTGGGAAGAAAATTTAACAAGAAAAAAATTATTTCCCAAGTCCGTAAAACAAACTCCATTTTGTAATTTCCATAAGCGTGACAGGCGAAGTGCAAGCCGTTGGAAGGATAGAAACTTACCCAATAATTTTATAATGAGGGACGAGCGCCATTTTTGTCTGAGGATTTGAAGTTCCTGATTCAAAATGGGCACAATTGGAATACTGTATAGAGTCGTGTCTTCTTGCAAAGCTTCGTCATCGGAATCATAGTCATCCACGGTTGAATCCATATCCCAAGAATGGAAAAGAACATGGGATTTTGTGGGTGGGGCTTGAGCTGGAATTTGAGTGGCTGGTATTTCAGTCATGGGAGCAACCTATTCTGAGACAGGGAGTCCTATTAGTTTATCTTTGTATGTCGGCAAAGGAAACGGGTTGAAGTTGGTTAGAGGGGGCTACGGAGGTGAAGCAGTTGCAGTCATGGCCAGAGAGGAGGGAGGCAGGATGGGTATAGGGTGGGAGGGTTCATGCGGTGGAAAAAGCAGTGGGAGAGAGAGGGCGGTGGGAGGATTTTCTCTTAAGTCGGTCACGAGAAACTTTTTTTCCTTTAGAAATTTGATTGAAGTGTTATGGTTTAACTACTATATAACCCTAATTATTGAAGTTTAGATTTTTTGAATTTTTTTAATGAGGATCAACATAATCCTTTATTGTGATTGGTTAAAACACGCACTCATAAAAAGCATTATAGAATTCATTTGTGAATCGTTCATGCTTTATGAATCACTAGTTGTAAACTCGCACAATGTGCGAGCGAAACAATTGTGTACACGTGATTAAAAATATTCATATGATTTTTTTAGAAAATAATCTTGCACCACGATTTCCTCCACCTTATTCAGATACGATAAACTACACAATATAATAGATATTAAGCAATTGAATTACAGTCTAAATGCTAGAAGACCATGCCATTATTCTCTGAATACTGAAATCAATCTTCTACATGTTAAATCTCTGTAAAATACAAGTCATTAGTTTAGTCAAGCGCTTTTTTGATTAGTTAGTAAATTAGTTAGTCAGTTAAACTATAGTTAAGTTAGTTAGTTAGTTAGGTTCCTATCTCTATAAATAAGACATCACCTTTGTATTTCGCAGTTAACGTTTTTTCTACTAATTTTCAATTCTTCTCTTTTCTTCTTGATTCTTCAATTCATCTAATATGGTATCAGAGCTACACGCTTCTCTCTTTCAATTAAAGTTTCTCAATTAAATTCTTCATCTCTTTCATTGAGATTGAATTTAAAATTGTCACCTATTTTTTGTTTCAAATCAATCTTGATCTGTTTTTGTTTTGATATAAAGATGAATTTGATTTGTTCGTGAATTCTTTCATTTCTAGTTCACTCGACATCAAGTTTTTGATGCTTCAATGGAAAATACAGATACAACTCTAATAATTCCTCCTCAATCTGGGTCAATTCCTGCGATGGATGAATCTTCTTCTCCATTTTTCCTCACCAGTAGAGATAATTTAGGAAATATGTTGGTTTCTCAATCTTTAATTGGGGCTGAAAATTTCAATACATGGTATAGATCTATGATTGTCGCATTGAGAGCCAAGAACAAATTGATTTTTGTCATTGGCTCTGTTATTGAACCCTCTGTTTCATATGTTCTCTATGATAAATGGTTTTGATGTGATAGTATGATAATTTCTTGGATTATCAATTTTGTATCTAAAGAGATATCCTCTAGTGTCATTTATGAACATAGTTCTATAGAGGTTTAGAATGATCTCAAGGAGATATGTTTAAAGAAAAATAGCCCTCTAGTCTTTCAATTAAAAAGGGCTATTTCGTCTCTCAAGTAAGATTAACTAACTATTACTTCCTATTTTGTTAAAATGAAGAGCCTATGGGATGAACTTTCTAACTATCAATCTTTGCCTGTATTTAATTGTGGGGCTTTAAGGGTATGTTCATGTGATCTGATGAAACTTCTTGTTAACAATCAAGAAAATGACCGTTTCACGTCTGTAAGGGACCAGATTCTTCTAACAGATCCTTTACCTCCAATGAATGTTGTATTTGCCAAGATAACCCAACAAGAAAGGCAACGAGATATTACTGGATTGGATATTCCAATTTCTCAAAATATCACTGAGTCTATGGCAATGATTTTAAGATTTGCAGTGAACAAAGGCTCTGGAAATCATTATAGGTTTCAAAAGAAAGATAGGCCAATATGCATTCATTATGGGATGCTAGGATATAATGCTGATAAATGCTACAAGCTTTATGGGTATCCACCAAGATACCAGCTCGAAAAAAAATGTCAGGGAAATCAAGAACATGGTTCTCATGCACCTATGGATAATGAGGTATCTGTTTCTTAACCAGCAGAGTCATCTTCTACATCAAATGCAACATCTCTACATTTTACTCCTGATATGTGTCAATAATTTTTCATATACATATCTCAACATATGGGTTCTTCTCAATCAACCATCAATTCCAACTGTTCCAATCCAACATCTTTTGCCTTGTCAAGTACAAAAATTCCCTCATCTACAATTTTATCGATTGTTTTTGCTTTGAGTAGTATCAATATGCATAACACATCATGGATTATAGACTCTGGAGCAACTAATCATATGTGCTGTAATCTATCTAATTTTGAAACATCCATTAGTGTAACTTATTCTTATGTTCAATTACCCACTGGCATTGGTATTCCAATAACTCATGTAGGAACTGTTAAGATCAATACATCATTAGCATTATAAGATGTTTTATGCATTCCCGAATTCAAATTTAACTTAATTTTTGTCAGGAAACTTGCACAAGGACAAGGGTGTTCATGCATTTTCACATCTAGTCATTGCTTTCTTCAGGAACACATCCAGAAGACCATGATTGGGATGGGTAAAAGAGCAGGAGACCTTTACATCTTGGACACAACTTCATCCATTCACAATTCTCAATCTGTTTTCAATGTTATTTCCTTTAATGTAGTTAAAGTAATACATAGAGTTGTAGATTAGGGCATCCCTCATCTGCCAAAATAAAATGCATCAGTGGATTAGATAGTAACATAACACACTCAGATCATAATATTTCCTTGTACCATCTGTCCTTTAGCATAACAGAAGAGATTAAATTTCATTTCCAGTAGTAATATTTCAGATTCTTTGTTTGATATCATCCATTATGATATATGGGGTCCTTTTCATGTTCTACTATATAAAAGCAGATATATTTCCTTTCTACTATATACAAGAAGAGATTACTTGGGTTTATCTCTTGAAAATAAATCTGAAGTGGTTGACTTAGTTACATGTTTTTACAATATGATTTTCAATCAATTCAAAACTTCTATAAAAATATTAAGATCAGATAATGGTCCTGAATTCAACTTGTTTGTGTTTTAGAAAGAAAAAGGGATCATACATTAATTAATTTGTGTTGATACACCACAAAAAAATCCCATTGTTGAAAGAAAACATCAACATCTTTTGAATGTAGCAATTAGATTTCAAGCTAATGCTCTTTTGAATCTTTGGGGTGAGTGTGTTCTTACTGTAACTCATTTGAAAAATAGGCTACCATCACCACTTCTTCAAAATAAAAGTCCTTTTGAACTTATTTTTCAAAAGAAACCTTCATATGCTCATTAAAAGGTCTTTGGGTGTCTTTGTTTTGCTTCCACATTAGCATCCCATAGATAAAAAATTGCAGAAGGAGCTAGAAAATGTGCCTTTATTGGATATCCCTTTGGAGTAAAAGGGTATAAATTTCTTGATTTAAATACTAGAACTAAATTTATTTCTAGGGATATGATTTTTCATGAAACCATATTTCCTTTTCAAGGATTGGTCCAAAATTTGGATCCTTTTTCAAACATTTCTCTACCCAATCCTATTATTACTGAGACTTCATCTCCTATCATGGTTACTGATGCTGAAAATTCTCAAACTAAATCTGCAACTTTACATACTAATAACACACATTCTCCTAGATTTAATTTCCACCAAAATGAAACAGTTTCGCATCATCCAATAAGAAAATCTACAAGGGTATTAAAGAAACCATCTTATTTACAAAACTATCACTATCATTTGGCATGTATTCCCAAAGTTTCAGATAGTTTATATCCGCTATCATCTGTCATTTCTTATACTAATTTATCTCTAAGTTATAAGGCATTAGTTGCTTCTATTTCATCTCAAAGTGAACCTGAGTTTTATCATCAAGCTGTGAAGATTCCTCAGTGGAGAGACGCAATGGCGGCTAAAATAGAAGCCCTAGAAGTCAACAGTACTTGGTTTATTACCACACTTCCTACAGGTAAGCAACCAATAGGTTGTAAATGGGTATATAAAATAAAATTAAAATAAGGTGGATCAATAGATAGGTATAAAGCTAAATTAGTAGCCAAGGGTTACACACAACAAGAGGGAGTGGATTACACTGATACTTTTTCTCCAGTTGCAAAATTGTCCACTGTAAGGTAATTCTTGCTCTAGCTGCCATTAACAATCGGCGTCTTTTACAATTAGATGTTAACAATGCTTTTTTACATGGTGATCTAACCGAGGAAGTTTACATGACTTTACAACCTGGATTCCATAGCAAGGGGGGGGGGGGGGATCAGGTGTGCAAATTAAATAAGAGTCTTTATGGCTTGAAACAAGCCAGTAGACAATGGAATTTAAAGTTCAGTAATGCTTTATTTGCTCTTGGTTTTCAATAAAACAAATACGATTACACTCTTTTTACTTAACATAAAGGAGATTCTTTTATAGCAGTGTTGATATATATTGATGACATAATTTTAGCTAGTAATGACCTTAAAGAAGCAAATGAATTAAAGTAATTACTAAACGAATAATTTAAATTAAAAGACTTAGGAAATCTTAAATATTTCCTTGGCTTGGAAATAACTAGAAATGATAAAGGTATTTTGTATCTCAAAGACATTACACACTCAAATTACTTGAATCCACTAGTTTTCTTGGTTCCAAACCTTATAAAATTCCTATTGAACTAGGTGTGAAACTCAGTTTAACAAAATGAGAGTTACTTCCAGATCCCAGCCTATATATAAGGCTAATTGGAAAACTTCTTTACTTCACTCTGACTAGACCTGATATTTCTTTTGCTGTTCATAAATTGAGTTGATTTCTATCACAACCTAGAGTATCTCATTTAAAAGAAGCACACAAGTTATTGCATTACCTCAAAGGAGCTCTAGGAGAAGGATTTTTCTTCTCAACAAAGTTAGAAATCCAGCTGAAAGTGTTTGCAGATGCTGATTGGGCATCATGTCCAGAGTCTGGAAGATCAATCACATGATTTTTCATCTTTCTAGGAGACTCTCTTATATCCGAGAAGTCTAAGAAATAATAAACTATCTCAAGGTCATCAACAAAGGCAGAATATAGGAGCATGGAAGTAGCAACTCGTGAGATCATTTGGTTGGTTGGATTGTTGAAGGACCTACAAATCAAACACTCTAAAGAAGCATTATTGTTCTATGACAACCAAGATGCAAATCACATTGCCTAGAGTTCAGTTTTCCACGAAAGAACCAAAAACATTGAAATAGATTGTCACCTTGTGAGAGACAAAGTTCAAGAAGGAGTTATCAAGGCCCTGCATGTAGCCTCCAAACACCAACTAAAAGATATATTAACCAAGCCATTGCCAATTATATAATTTCACATTCTCATGGGCAAGTTGGGTGTGATGGACATATACACTCCAACTTGAGGGGGAGTGTTAAATCTCTGTAAAATACAAGTCCTTAGTTTGTTCAAGTGCTTTATTGATTAGTTAGTAAATTAGTTAGTCAGTTAAACTACAATTAAGTTAGTTAGGGTCCTATCTATATAAATAGGACATCACCTCTGTATTTCACTGTTAACTTTTTCTGCTAAGTTTCAATTCTTCATCATTCTTCTTGATTCCTCAATTCATATAATACTACATCTATCTGAATGCTTTTATTCGCCTACACAAATTGTAATTGGTAAAAAGTTTACATACCCATTTTTTTTAGTAAACCTCTTTTGACCTCCAATTATCAACAAATAAAGAAAGCCCATTCAATGTACAATGCAACCCAAATATGTGCTTTATCTCTAATATACCTATATGAGTCATGATTTTCTTGTTGTCTCAACTCTCCAAGCTTCACAGGGTCTAGATCACACCAAGCTACTTGATCTCATATGTAGTGTATATGAATGTTCTTCCTTTTATGTTTTGGGGATTTACAATTAAGAAACCCAATAAAAAATGTTTTGCATTATGTAGTGAATGATATACATGAAGTTCAATCTGAATTTTGTCATTTATTGATGGATACTGTAATGATAATATGAAAATTAAACAAATTTAAACTATAAAACACAAATTCCAAATAACAAAACCAAACTTTGTATCTTCTTCTGTATTTGGTATCCTCATAGCTCGATTGGTTGGAGGGCCGCTTTGATTGGGTGGGATGGGATAGTTTTTTTTTTCCACCAAAGATGATATATATTCCATCCCATTGTTGATTACAATATTTAAACGTCCACATGAAGCATACAAATTTATCACAAGGGCCGAAGCCCTCAAAAGTATTTTACAGAGTAGTTTATATAATAAAGAAATTCTTCTGCCTTAGAACTTGTCCACACTAAATCCATCTCTAAGAACCTCATAAGACTCTCTACTCATATTTTTCTTTAGTCCATCTGTGAAATTAATCTTTTGAAAAAGATGTTACTTAGGACGTTTAACACAAGATTAAACTATTAAAGTAACTCCGAACTATTTTTTGAAGAAACTCTTTTCTTTAAATCAAATCAGTTTAATCACAAGATGTGTTTAATAAAACAAGCACGAGATCTATTCAAGATTTTGTTAACAGGTTTGGTGAAATAGTTTAAAACAATTAAACTCAGCACAACCACAAGAATGAGACAAGGAAATGTAGAAAGATTAAGTACAAGAGATTTTTAATGTGGTAAAACCTCACCCAACTGAGGAAACATCCACGGTGACTTCTAAGTCACAATCCAAAAATCCACTAAAATAAAATTCTCAAGTTACAAACTATATAACACACATGCACACAAAACAGTCCTATCTAAGTTTAGAAATATACCCACTGGTTGATTCTAACTTCTCAGCAGGTTTGATGTTGATGTGGCTTTCTCAGTTTGCTAACTTCTCCAGTTTTGTTCCAGTAATTACGTCGAATCTTTAGATTCAAGATCTTATACCCAACACTTTAGTGCTATAGTGTGACAAGTGTTTGTGAATGTGATTCTAACACATGCATGAACACACACACACACACACACACACACACACACACACACACAGACACACACACACATACACACACACACACACACACACACACACACACTCTTATTTATACAAACAATCCTAATGAATTATAAATCAGATCTAATATGAACTATTTTCGGGTTCTCTCTTCTTTAGAATAAGAAAACTGTATTTGACCTTTCAAATAATCTCGGAATCCAAGGTTACCTTGCTCGTAAGACTGCCAAGGTCATATCGAATTTCAGAGGGTTTTGAAAAAGATTTTGAAATTGGAAACCACCAATTACGATTCCAACTAGGTCAACCGTCTTGTTTCGTAAGAACTGGAAATAGAAAGAAGATTTGTTGATTCTAAGATTTTGAAAAACATTTATAGAACAGTAATCAAGAAAAGTGATTTCTCAAGATGAGAAATTAAACTATGCAGATTTAAGTGTAATATAACATGCAATGGTCGGATCTATAGTTTCTATTAAAGAGAAATACATATCTAACATGCAAAGTCTAAGTTGGAAACAAGATCTTAAACTCAGAGGAATAAAAAATTCAAACTCCCTTCAAAACCACCACCAACAACACACTCAAACACACAGGTGTAATGTTTGGTAAAACTGTTTAAGAGATATGAGTTAAGGTTTGAAACAGGTTAGGGTTTTGAAAATAGGGTTTGGACGATTAGGGTTTCACTCTCTCTGGCTTTCTCTCTCTTTCTTCTTATCTCTCTTTCTTCTTCTCTCTTCTATTTCTTCTCTCTCTACTCTCTCTATTAGGATGAAATGCCAAAATTATGTTCAGGCTGAGGGTAAGCCTCCTTTTATAGGGAGCAAGGAAGGATCGAGAAGGTCTGTTCAAAATCAAGGGATGAGATTAAGTCAAGGGCGAAAGACTTTGATCCAACGATTTAAGAACAACGGTGCATTAAACGGATTCTGATTGGCCTATTAAAGTTCACATAGATTGGCCTCAAACACATGCAGAGCGTTGATAACATTGATCCAAGGGTTGATAATGGACACAGTTTATGTGTCTTCAAAGAAACACAAATCAAGTCGGTATAGTTGTGACAAGTGTAGGGATGCGATTAAACCTCACACGCGTGTTTTAAAATAAATACAAAAGCACCCTGAGTTCTGAAGAGCTTTCGAATCCTACCCAAACCAACTTTTAGGTATGAAAAGGTAAAACCAGAAATTGCAAAATGACCCCAAAATTATAATAAACCAAATTTTATTATGGAAAAATCATTTGAAAAATGTTTAGTAAAATCCCAAAAATTATTAAAACCAATTTAAATGGGATTTAACGCACACACAATCAATTTATGCAATACACATGGAATGAATGCAATCTTAATGTGTGTGGATGTGATTGTGAATATACCTTTGAACAATCAAACAAGAGGAATGAAGAGTAGGGTTTGAGGCTTTCTGGATTCTAGGGAATGGAATCAATTTTGTCACGATGTCCAAACTAGATGAGCACTTATACAATGTAGACTCAAGTAAGTCAAGAGTGTAAGGTGATTCAATCTCCCCCTTTGAAAATATGAGACAAAATCTCCTTTGAGTCATCTAGGACTCGTAGGGGTATAAAAGGAAATAAGGAAAAACCTATTCCTATACAAGAATTATTGTGACAACCCGAATAAAATTATGATAAATTATGTATAAATCATGATTAGATTACGTGATATGGATAATATGTTATTACTATATATAATTTTAAGTCATTATATTTAGTCTAATCCTAGCGTCATAAAGCATGAAATATAGAATTAGTTACAAATGTGAAATTTTGAAGTTTTCGGTAGTAATGTTCATGTTTAAGACTAGTTTTGACCTTTATGAACTAAAAATTGACTTGAGGTGAAAAATAGAAATTTGTAGATATACGAGTTAGGTTTGTAACACAACAAACGGTTCATCGAACGGACATCCAAGTAGGAAGATATTGTCTTTTTATTAATAGGGGTAAAGTAGTCATTTAGCCTTAAATGATATTTTGTTTTATATAATGCCACATGTCATATTTTGATTGGACCAAGGGGGTGACCTTATGCCGAATTATAACCCTTGAATTAAGCTCTTCCTACATCATATTTCAGCCATGGAATATTTTTAACCTAAGTAAAGAGAGTTTTGAAGTTTAGGAAGAAAGTGTGAGGAGAAATTGGAGAAAAATTCATAGAAAATTACATAAAAGCCCCTAAGGTAATTTCATCCATAAATCTCGTTTGATTTTCTTGTATTGCTGATTTAAATGATAGAAATAATCATTTTTTTACTGAAATTCCATGTCTTGATGTGCACTCATGGATAGATGCATGTTTAAGCAAACTTGAATGTGTAAACCCTTGAAATTGCTTTGTTTAGAAACCTTGTGTATTCAAACTATCATATCTTTTTGTATACATACTGAAATTGATTTATTCCAATTAGAGATTAAAATAGACTCATATATGTATATCATATAAGAAAATAAAGTAAAAATACGAAGAAATTAATCTTGGGTGATGGTTTGAAGTTTGGATATGAAATCTGCCCCAAAAGAGTAAATATGCATACCATGTGTTTGATATTTTGCTTGACATAGCAAATGAACTCTGAAAATTATGAAATTTTAACCTTGTATTATAAAATATGTTTTATGAAATTAGGGTAAATATCATGGAAAGTTATGATGTATAAAAATTATGGAAATTCTTGGAAGATGGCTGAATGATAGAGGAGCCTATAGGGTAGATTTGTTATGTAGTAAAGAAATGGGCATATCTTTCCTTAGGAAACTTGGAATGATGTGTCGTATTTTGTGTTGAAAACCTAATATGATAAGTATTGGATTACCAAGATAATTAAAGTATGTTTTTGATATAATTTGAATATGTTAGATATCAGTACCTGAGTCTAGATGGAACTTCATTTATAATGAATGATTTAAATTGAATCATATGATGCTTATGAATTGAGTTATGTTGAAGTTATTCTTTGGACTATTAATATTCTTATGATGATACTAATATTGTAAGAATGATAGGAAGGGAAGAAGAACTGATTGAATAAGTACCGAATAAAGACAAGGGAAAGGCCAGTTAAACTTTCAAGGTGAGTGTACTTATGATTGTCTCATATATGTAGATATATGAATATAGCTCTAAGAGCAGGATTTGTTTGGGTATTATGATCCAGGATTGGTTTGAATACTTTGGTATTCAGGATTTTTTTGGATATTCAATTATCCAGGATTTATTTGGGTTTTATGATCCAGGATTTGTTATTGCCAATGGGAAGAATTATTTGGATCTTATGATCCAGGATTTGTTATTGCCAATGGGCAGGATTGTTCGAATTTTATATCCACATATTCGATATACAATTGTCATTTCATTGTAGGGAATGAGTACCTCACTAAGCTTAATGCTTACGGTTTATATTTTAACAATTTCAGGTTTGTATGCTGCCAACTAAGATACCATATGACCGGTAAATTTGAGAGTTGCACCGTTGGAAAGAGATGGGGTTTAAATATGGGGATTTTACCATTGTCACACTAAAGATTTTAATATACTCACACATTGTATATATTGCGTTAGTATGGATTGAGTTGATGATTGTGAAATTTTATCATAGTTAATCATAGTATTGTATGTCCGCTTAATTATGACTCTGATATTGATTTCATTATGGCATAATAATAGCATTATGTTCATTATGCACAACATGCAGAAAAATATTGATAAATGAATTATATTTTCCAATGGTCTCAAGATTATGAACCAATTATTCTAATAACAAATGATTAGTATGGATATTGGGTTTGGGGTGTGACAATTAGTGGTATCAGAGCGTGGTTATTAATTCTGGACATGTGTTATGATTAGATGGCAGTTATTGAGTTGATTTGATATTTATGAATTGTTTATGTACTAACCAATAGTTTAGTATTATAAAATGTTTATGGTGGTTGTTAGAACTTTGTTGTATTATAGATAATTCCAGATGGAACCTAGGAATGGATAACATAGAGAAAAGGGAGTAGCTTCTCGTATAGATAATACTGAAGTAGAACAGAGCATTGCTGGAAGGGCTAGAGAGTAGGAGCAACCTACATAGATGCAAATAATGGCACAAGCAATATTGAGGATGGCATAACAACAAAAAAGAAATATAGCGCAAATGGCAGAACAACAGGCTAGATATCTAGAATCAAAGACTGTGGTCAGGATTGAGAAAGAGGAAAGGAAGGAAATTAAAGATTCCATGCATGAGAAGTTTTTGAAGTTGAACCCTCCAGAATATTCAGGGTCAGTTGAACCTACAAAAGCTGAGATGTGGGTCAGGGATATAGAAACTATATTTGCAGTTATGAAGGTTCCAGACAACTAGAAAGTGAATCTAGCGGTGTTTAAGCTGAAAGGAGAGGCCTAATAATGTGAATGAGGTGAGGAGTTTTCTCGGTTTAGCTGGGTATTATAGAAGGGTTATTAAGGGGTTTTCTTCGATTGCCTTGCCGATGACTAAACTAACCCGGAAAGATGTTAAGTTTGAATGGAATTCTAAATGCAAAATTGGTTTTGATGAATTGAAAAAGAGGTTGGTAACTGCACCCATTCTTACTATTCCACATGGTGGAGGTGGTTTCGTTATTTATATCGACGCTTCACACCAGGGGTTGGGTTGTGTTTTTATGCAACATGGTAAAGTTATTGCTTATGCTTCTTGGAAGTTGCGTACACATGAGCGTAATTATCCTACACATGATTTGGAACTTTCTGCTAATGTCTTTGCTTTGAAATTATGACGTCATTATCTATATGGTGAGGTATATGAAATTTTTACTGACCATCAAAGCCATAAGTATTTATTTACTCAAAAGGAGTTGAATATGAGGCAGCGACAGTGGATGGAGTTAATTAAAGATTATGATTGTATAATTCACTACCACCCAGGGAAGGCAAATGTAGTTGCAGATGCTCTGAGTTGAAAGGCTTCGAGCAGGTTATCTTGTATTCGATGTGCCAGAGTTGCCCACATCATGGAGTTGAGATTGATAGGAGTAGAATTGAAGCTAGCAGATGGGGACATGTTCTTTGCTCATGTAAGCGTAAGACCTTTGTTAGCTACCCGTATTCGTGATTTGCAGATCCAAGATCCCTTTCTTGAGAAGAAACGACAAGATGTCTGAGATGGTAGGTTTAATGATTTTTGTATTGTGAATGATGGCACTTTATTGTATAAGCAGCGATTATGTGTGCCTAATGTGGGTGGATTGAAAGAGGAAATTTTAGATGAGGCTCGTAATTCCATTTATACTATGCATCCTGGTAGTACTAAGATGTATAGGGATTCAAAGGAGCATTATTGGTGGAATAATATGAAGAAGGAAATAGCTAATTTTCTTGTTAGGTGCCTTATATGTCAGCAAGTGAAAGTGGAGCATCAGAAACCGCCATTGCCAATACCGGAATGGAAATGGGATCATGTAACGATGGATTTTGTGGTTGGGCTTCCTCGATCTCAGAAGGGGTCAGATACGGTTTGGGTAGTGGTGGACAGATTGACCATGTCCGCTCATTTCTAGCAGTCAAGACTACGTATACAGTTGATAGGTATGCTAGATTGTATGTTAATGAAATTATTCGATTGCATGGAGCACCGATATTTATTGTTTCAGATAGGGACCCTACTTTTACATCCAGATTTTGGGATAGCTTGCAGTGTGCTATGGGTACTAACTTGAAGTTTAGTACGTCTTTTCATCCTCAGACAGATGGGCAGTCTGAAAGGACAATACAGATTTTGGAAGATATGCTTAGACCTTGTGTGCTTAATTTTAAAGGAAATTGGGATGAATATTTTCCTTTGATAGAATTTGCATATAACAATAGTTTTCAATATACTATTGGTATGTCACCATATGAAGTGTTTTATGGTAGACGGTGTCGTACACCCGTATGTTGGGGTGAAGTTGGTGAAAGGAAGATAGAGGGTCCAGAGTTGATTGAAGTCACCACTGAAAAAGTGAAGATTATTCAAGATAGAATGAGAACGGCTCAACAAAGAAAGATTTAGAATTTCAGAAGGGGGATTATGTGTTTCTTCGTATATTGCCATGGAAAGGAGTTATGAGGTTTGGAAAGAAAGGTAAATTAAGTCCACGCTACATTGGACCTTAAGAAATTCTTGAGAAAGTCGGGATGGTTGCCTACAAGCTAGCGTTACCATAGGAGTTAGCTCGATTACATGATGTTTTCCATGTTTCTATGTTGAGAAAGTATGTAGAGGATCCTTCACATGTATTGGTGGAACAACCTATTGCGTTGAAAGAATATTTGAGCTATGTCGAAGAACCACTTGCGATCGTTGATAGGAAAGAACAAATATTGAGATCAAAAGTGATCCCACTTATGAAGGTTATGTGGAGAAGGCATTACATGGAAGAATCTACATGGGAGAGTGAGGATAGCATGAAGATGCGTTATCCGTATTTGTTTGATTCAGACAACCAAGGTATGTCAATTTCGGGGACGAAATTTCCTAACTGGGGGAGAATTGTGGCAACCCGAATATAATTATGATAAATTATGTTGAAATCATGATTAGATTATGTGATATGGATAATATATTATTAGTATATATAGTTGTAAGTCATTACATTTAGTCTAATCCTAGCGTCATAAAGCATGAAATATTGAATTAGTTACAAATGTGAAATTTTGAAGTTTTCGGTAAGAATGTTCATGTTTAAGACTAGTTTTGACCTTTATGACCTAACAATTGACTTGAGGTGAAAAATAGACATTTGTAGATATATGAATTAGGTTTGTAACACAACAAACAGTTCATCGAACGGACATTGGAGTAGGAAGATATTGTCTTTTTATGAACATGGGTAAAGTAGTCATTTAGCCTTAAATGATATTTTATTTTATATAATGCCACATGTCATATTTTGATTGGACCAAGGGGGTGAACTTATGCCTACTTATAACCCTTGAATTAAGATTTTCCTTCAGAATATTTTAGCTATGTAAGATTTTTCACCTAAGTAAAGAGAGTTTTGAAGTTTAGGAAGAAAGTGTGAGGAGAAATTGGAGAAAAATTCATAGAAAATTACATAAAAGCCCCTAAGGTAATTTCATCCATAAATATTGTTTGATTTTTTGTATTGATGATTTAAATGATAGAAATAATCATTTGTTTATTGAAATTCCATGTCTTTATGTGTACTCATGGATAGATGCATGTTTAAGCAAACTTGAATGTGTAGACCCTTGAAATTGCTTTGTTTAGAAACCTTGTGTATTCACACTATCACATCTTTTTGTATACTTATTAAAATTGATTTATTCTAATTGGAGATTGAAATAGACTCATATATTTATATCATATCCAAAAATAAAGTAAAAATACCAAGAAATTAATCTTGGGTGATGGTTTGAAGTTCAGATATGAAATCTTCCCCAAAAGAGTAAATATGCATACCATGTGTTTAATATTTTCCTTGACATAGCAAATGAACTCTGAAAATTATGAAATTTTAACCTTGTATTATTCAATATGTTTTATGAAATTGGGTGAAATATCATGGAAATTTATGATGTATAAAAATTATGAAAATTCTTGGAAGATGACTGAATGATAGAGGAGCCTATAGGGCAAATTTGCTATGTAGTAAAGAAATGGGCATATCTTGCCCTAGGAAACTTGGAATGATGTGTCGTCTTTTGTGTTGGAAACCTAATATGATAAGGATTGGATTACCAAGAAGAATTAAAGTAGGGTTAGGCTGTAATTTTAATATGTTAGATATCAGAACCCGAGTCTAGATGGGACTTCATTTATAATGAATGATTTGAATTGAATCATATGATGATTATGAATTGAGTTATGTTGAAGTTATTCTTTGGACTAATAATATTCTTATGATGATACTAATATTGTAAGAATGATAGGAAGGGAAGAATAACTGATTGAACAAGTACCGAATAAAGGCAAGGGAAAAGCCAGTTAAACTTTCAAGGTAAGTGTACTTATGATTATCTCATCTATGCAGATATATGAATATAGCTCTAAGAACAGGATTTGTTTGGGTCTTATGATCCAGAATTGGTTTCAATACTTTGGTATTCGGGATTTGTTTGGATATTCAAATATCCATGATTTGTTTGGGTCTTATGATCCATGATTGGAATTGGTCAAAGATCCAATAATTTGATTTGTCTTATCACAAGGATTTGTTGGAACTCATGTTCCAGGATTTGTTATTGCCAATGGGAGGAATTATTTGGATCTTATGATCTAGGATTTGTTATTTCCAATGGGCAGGATTGTTCGGATTTTATATCCACATATTCGATATACAATTGTTATTTCATTGTAGGGAAGGAGTACCTCACTAAGCTTAATGCTTACGGTTTATATTTTAACAATTTCAGGTTATTATGCTGCCAACTAGGATACCATATGACCAGTAAATTTGAGATTTGCACCATTGGAAAGAGCTTGGGTTTAAATATGGGGACTTTATCATTGTCACACTGAAGATTTTAATATAATCACACATTGTATATATTGCGTTAGTATGGATTGAGTTGATGATTTTATCATAGTTTATCATAGTATTGTATGCCCGCTTAATTATGACTCTGATATTGATTTCATTATGTCGTAATAATAGTATTATGTTCATTATGCACAACATGCAGAAAAATATTGATAAATGAAGTATATTTTCCAATGGTCTCAAGATTATGATCCAATTATTCTAATAGCAAATGATTAGTACGGATATTGGGTTTGGGGTGTGAAAATTATATCTACCCATTTCTTAGAAAAAGAAAATTACATAACTCAACTAATTACAAACCAATACCCTTAAAATATCAACGGTACAAATTTCTGCAAAGAATACTAAGATCAAGTTTATTAAAATGATGTGCAAGAAAAAATGAACTCTTAAGACTCAAATTACTCCCCCATTTTGTCTCAAATGGACAAAGGGAATAAAAACTAAAGTTATAGGTGTTTATTCATCGCAAACCATTCCTATCGGTTTTCACAAATGAATAAATTTATTAAAATCCAAAGCTTTTGTAAACATATCTGCGAGTTGCAAATCAGTAGGAAGATAATTGATTTCTAATTCCTTATTCTCAACTAATTTGCGTTTAAAATGATGTCTAATTTTTATATGTTTAGTTCGCGAGTGTTGAAACGGATTCTTAGAAATATTTATCGCACATTGATTATCATAATAAAGATATAATTGATCTTCTTGAATGCCATAATCATTTAGCATTTGCTTAAGACAAAGTAATTGGGCACAACAACTATCAGCAACTATGTACTCAGATTCTGCTGTAGATAAAGAAGTGCAATTTTGCTTCTTACTACTCCAACCTACTAAATTGTTTCCTATATAATAGTAAGCTCCTGATGTGCTCTTACTATCATCAGTACACCCAGCCCAATCGGCATCACTGTATCCAATTATAGTACTAGGAGTATCATTGGTGTACCAAAGACCTAAATTTAGAGTGCCTTTTATGTACTTAATGATTCTTTTTACACAAATTAAGTGACTCTCTTTAGGATTATTTTGATAACGGGCACACACGCAAACTGCGTACATAATGTCAGGACATGAAGCAGTAAGGTATAGTAAGGTTCCTATCATATTACGATATAAAGTAGGATCTATCAATTTACCATTCTCATCCTTAGAGAGTTTTATCGTAGTACTCATGGGGGTTTTAGAATCTTTGGCACTTTCAAGACTGAATTTTTTGCAAATCTCTAAAGCTTATTTAGATTGTGAAACAAATAAGCCTTCTGAATTCTATTTGACTTGAAGACCTAAGAAGAACTCTAACTCCCCCATAAGAGACATTTGAAATTCTTTATACATAATTACAGAAAAAGATTTGACTTCTGAGGGAGAAATGGATCCAAAAATAATATCTTCAACGTAAACTTGAGCTATAATAATATGTTTGTCAAAATGTTTGACAAAAAGGGTTTGATTATTTCCACCTCTCTTAAAACCTTTGTTTAAGAGAAAGTTGGAAAGACGTTCATACCAAGCTCTTGGTGCTTGTTTCAATCCATATAAAGCCTTTTTAAGACGAAAGCATGATTTGGATACTGAGGATCAATGAACCCTTTAGGTTGTTCAATATAGGTCTCTTCAGTCAAGATTCCATTAAGAAAGGTAGATTTAACATCCATTTGATAAAGCATAAAATGTAATTAACAAGCTATTGAGAAAAGAAGACGAACATATTCTAATCGAGTAATAGGTGCAAAAGTCTCGTTAAAATCTATTCCTTCAATTTGAGAGTATCCTTGTACAACTAATCTGGCTTTGTTTCTAATGATTATCCCACTTTCATCAGATTTATTTTTAAATATCCAACGTGTGCCCATAACCTTTTTATGATCAGGCCTAGGTACAAGATACCAAACATCATGAATGACAAATTGAGGTAGTTCTTCCTGCATTGCAGAAATCCAATGAGGATCATTCAATGTTTCATTTACATTATTTGGTTCCACAAGGGAAACACAACATGCATAATGAGCATAATTTCTTAATTGAGATCTTGTACGCACAGGTTCACTAGGGTTACCAACAAGTTAATCTATGGCATTATCTTTAGAAACCCAGTTAGGTACTTCAGGTGTCCCAATTGGTAAAGAATCGTCTATTTCTAGAGAGTCAATTTCTAAAACATTATCAGACTCTTCCACAATAGTTGATTCTCCAGTCTTACTTTCAACACTAGTGTCACTCATAATAACGTTTATGGATTCCATTAAGGTCTTAGTGTGAAGATTATAAACACAGTATGCTATACTGTGAGGAGAGTATACTAAGAAGATAGCTTTATCTCCACGAGTCTCAAATTTGGATAGGTGTTATCTGTCTTTGCAGACATAACAAGTACTACCAAAGGTTCTAAGGTATTTAAGATTGATCTTTTTCCTATACCATAGTTCGTAAGGAGATTGTTTAGAATTCTTTCTAAGATATACCCTATTGATAACATGACAAGAAATTTGAATAGATTCTACCCAAAAATATTTAGGTAAACTCTTTGCATGAATCATAACTCGTTCCATCTCTTGAATAGTATAATTCATGTGTTCAGCAACTCCATTCTGTTGGGGAGTTTTGGGAGCACTGAATTCATTTTTGTAACCATTATAGTCACAATACTCTATAACACCTGAATCTATGAATTCTCCACCTCGATCACTACGAATTCTATTTACTTGAGTGTCCTTATCATTTTCAATCCTAAGTAGAATTTTCAAAAAGGTTCGAAAAGTGTTAGATTTTTTTTAAGAAGGCCACCCAAGTAAATCTAGTGAAGTCATCAACCATAACAAGAATGTAACTGTGTCCACAGAGACTAACAGTCCGAGAGGGACCCATAAGGTCCATATAGATGAGCTCCAAAGGTTTAGAAGTTAGGATATCTTTTACTTTCTTATAAGGTGCCTTAATAATTTTTCCTTCCTGACATGATCCACAGACAATGTAAGAGATAGATTTGATCTTTGGAATTCCTCTAACTATTTATTATGAAGACAATCTACTAAGGTTATCGTAATTTATGTAACCCATCCTATTATGCCATATTTCATTGTCATCCATTCTGGCAATGTTACAGACCTCTGTGACAGCCTGGAAAATATAACAATTATCAGGTGTCCTTAGTCCTGTAAGAATGTACTCACCTTTTTCATTTAAATTTTGCAAATATTCTTTGAAAAGGTGACAATATGATTTGAGTCACAAAATTGCGAGATACTAAGTAGATTAGCCTTGAGACCTTTTACTAGAAGAATATTTTCAAGTATAGGTAATCCTTTTTCTTGGCGTGTTCCTTTACCAACGATTTGAGATGATACACCATCACCAAAAATAACTTTTCCTCCAGTAAAGCTGGTTTTGTTTAAAAGTTTTTACCATCACCAGTCATATGTTTTGAACATCCCGAGTCTAAATACCATCCAGAAGGAGTGTGTTCATCTTTTAAAGCAGTAATCACAATGTTACACTTCATCTGGGGCAATAGCTCATCTTTTCTAACCCAAACAGCTCTTTTTTTTTTTTTGCACATATTTGCTCTCATTTGATAAAATTTGCGAGCATTAGATTTTTGTTGAAAAATATTTTGCGCATGATTTTTTATTTTATGGAAGATATGAGCATTTATCTTAAAAAGGTGCTTAGGCATCCTTCTTGGAAATGTTCTTTTAGGTTAGGTCTTTCTCTTTCTATAGTTAGAGTTTTTTTCTGGTTGTCTAGGTAGAACATAATTGTTATGACTTCTCCTAGAATAGTTAAAGTTCTGGTATAGAGGAGTATTACAGACATGTTTTACTAAACGTCTAGAGTAACAACCTTCAAAATAATGACTGTATCAATCATAGTATGACCAATATAGATTGCTCGAAGAGGGTATCTCGTTAGGAAAATCTCTAAACATAGGCTTCATGGAATTTTGGGGTTGAACCTTATTCCTATGGAGTACAGTTTGAAAAGTAGAATCACTCTTCCTAATTTGAGGGAAAATGTATTTAGCCTTAGGTTGACTTTCACATTTAGAGTTACTCGATTCCCCAATATCAAACTTTAGTTGATTTTTATCAAACTCACTTTTTAGGGAATGAAAATCTGGGAAAGTCTCTATAGGTCTTTTGCCTCCTGACACAAATTTAATTGGTTCAAAGTTTTTAGTTTCTGTCTTCAAAGTTGGGCAAAACCCTATTCTAGTTCGATCATCAGAATTGGTTTTTGAGTCAGCAACAAAACCATCAAAATAGTTTAAATTATTTTAAAATTTTGCAATTTTTTTGAAAACAGTTTCTAGCTTTTCTTTATATTGTTCCAATTCTAATAATGTTCCTGTTGATGTAAAAAATTAGATCACTCTAATTATTCAATCACAGATAAATAAATGAGACAAAGAATTTTAAAGTGGTTCAGCCTTATAAGAATGGCCTACATCCACTGTTATGTTATTGCTGAATGTTTTGGGAATTCTCGATTGCAAGTTCTACCAAGAAATTCCGGTCCCTTTGAATGAGGGTAATACAATGTATTTATATCCTTGAGGCTATAATCTTAAAGGGTGATACATTAAATGATATACATATGAAAGGGTAATTCATTTAATGTTCTTCAGGAGTGTGCGTTAAGATGATAAGCATTCAAGGAATAGTTGATTATCTGGCAATCAATGCTGTGGTCGAGATGCAGCTCGAACCGCCTTAGTTGCTCGTCGTTCAAGAGTTCCTCGGAGTATACTTGTTGCTCGGAGTGAGTCTGACTTGGTCGGGGGAATATAATTTCTCGTTGCTATTGTGCCATGTAGATCGACACGTGTCTTCTTGTGATTCGTCCATATCAGCATAGTAATTTTGGTATCAACAGAAGCCTCCAATGTTTCATATTTCAAACTTTGAGGAGTATGGAACATTCTTTCTCGGTATATGGCAATATTAAATGATCTTCCTGATTTTTAGGAATATTTCTCCATATTTTGAATTTCCTTCCAAATTCGCAGAATCCGCCTTTTTGCATTTTTATAAGCGCTTTGATCTTCGTGTACTTTTTGTCCTTTTAGCCACCGGTAGCGTAATAGTTTCCTTTTTGTAATCATTTCTTTCGCCGTTTCCCAAGGCAAAGTATTTAAACTTCATAGACAATATCACCGTCTTCTACCTTTTCCAATTTCTTCTTTCGAGTTTTCCATAGTCTTTCTTTCTCTTGTGCGTTCATCCTTGTTTTCGTTCGTTGTCAACAGATCTCCCTTTTTCCTGTAAGATCTTCTGCCTTCTTCTTCATTTCTTTTATTCACCATGGTTTATATTATTGAGTCTCTTGAGAAACTCCGTTCTGATTTCTCTATTCCGTCTCGGGTAATTTTGGAGGATCTTTCTGAGCCTTCAAATTATTTTAATTTGGCTGAGGGACATTGGTTCCCCAGTCTCTTTATTGCTGAATGTGGATTTTCTTTTCCACCAAACCCTTTGTGCTTAGAGTTCTGTCAGTATTTCGATGTTGTCCCTACAAAAATAGCTCCCAACACATGGAGAATAGTTAATGAGGTGTATAGGTTAAATCAAACTCATGGAACTCGTATAGGAATTCCTGAGATTATGTATTGTTACAGATGGGCTGTTCTAGACAATGTTTATTATCTAAAAACTAGATTTTTGAATAGGGCTTTAGTAGTCAATCTCCCTGATGCTAATTGGGATTATTTTGATCATGGGGTAGTTATAAAAAATTGGCAACATGCCCCTTTGGTTGGAGACTAAGTATATGAAGGTCCCAAATGCCCTCCATATGGAAATGGGATAGGTTATTTTCATCTTATTTTATTTATGAAATTATGATTTCATTATGTTTGATAAAATATATGACTGATATTTCACTATGTATTTGTTTGCAGTTGACAGTAAGAGAAAAACTCCTAAAGAATCAGAAGTTAATATAAAGCATTTGAAACATATCTGGAGTTTGCATCAGAAAGTTGCAGACGAGCACATCAGGTCTGCTTCATACTTGTTGCAGTAAAGGAGCTATACATCATACTTTACTGCTCGTCCTGTGGTCAGCATTAGTGAACCATTGCCAGCTTCTGAGGATTCTTTACCAGAATCTCACATTCCTCTAAGTCAGAAAATGGGGAAAAGAAGAGTTCCTGCTATCTTCGAGGAGACTTACTCTGCTGGAGATGGAAAGAGAAATAAGAATGATGTCCCAAAGGGGATAAAGAAAGTAGATGCTGCCCCTTCTCTTATTCTTCAGAAGGCTGCCGAGAAGCCCCCAGTGGCTCCGAGCAAGAAAAGTGCTTCTGTGGAAGTGATCACCATCTCCCTCACCAAAAGTTCTTTGGTTGAAACTACTGAAGTGCCAATGAGGAGATTGAAGAAATCCTCCTCGATTAGTTTTTCTGAAACCATTCCCCAGCTCCAAGCTAGTGGAGCTGGTGTTCCAACCATTATTCCCCCGAGTTCTGCAATGAGCTCGGTAAAGACTTGGACTATTCCTGAAGTCCAAGGAATTGAAGAAAATATGTCTAGGGATATGCTGACATCCCTAGATACTCGTCACATTGCTTCAGTAAGTTTCTCTTATCCTGAATTTTTCTTTCTTTCAGTCAATATATGTATCTCGGCACTGACTTATCATTACCTTCTTTTTTAGCTGGTGAGTTGTTTTAACACCATAGTGAAGAAAGATGAAGCACTCAAGGCTTCTAGCTCCTCGTCTGGAGTGGAGGATGCTTTTCTGGGTTTGGCCCAGTCTTTGAAGGATTCCCGTTAAAAATATGACGAGGATAGGGGTAAATGGGAGAGGAAGTTGGCTGCATCTGAGGCAGAGAAGGTGCAGTTAGGAAACAAAATAAAAGACTTGGAGAGTGAGAATAAGAAATATGCCGAGAAGCTCACAAACTTTGGGGAGCTTGAAAATAAGTTGAAGTCGGCTGAGGAAGAGCTAACCCTTCTGCGAGAAGTAAATCGCCAGAAGGAGGAGGTGGATGCCAAGTTGAAAGCCTCCGAGGATCTTCTATCCGAGAAGCTCTCCTCGGAGAAAATGAAGAGAAAAGTGGCAGTGAAAAAATATTTCCGCACCGGTTGGGATAAAGGATGGGACAGGGGGGTAGCAGCCATGATGACCCAGGTCAAGTATGGGAGTTTGAAATACTTCCGAGATGGTTGGGTTGCTGCTCTGCAAGAATTAAAGGTGAGCGAGGACTCTGAGCTATTTCAACAACATCTTCCCGGTCCTCCTCCTAGAATTGAAGATGAGGATGAAGACGAAGCTACATCCGAGGAGTCTTCAATGACAGTGGGTGATCAAGTCCTTATTCCACAGCCCAATCAGATAGCCACCGAGGAGATTTCGTCTTTGCCTGCTCCTCCTGAACAAATCCCAACTTCTGCCAACCAACTCATTGTTCACACCGAGCAACTAAGCTCCTCGTCCCAGCCTCCGGAGAAAGTCTTCGGAGACAAGGAAAAGGTGTGAAGTTGTTCGGTATTCTCTTTCTATTTTTCTTTTACTTGTACTCTATATTCTGAACGCTGTACTCCTTTTGATGATGTAATAAAATTACCTTTTTTGTTCCTCTACATTGTTGATGCTCTGTCTGCTTTTTTATTAACTCTTTCCTTCTCTTCTTTATTAGTTTATGGCTAGAATGGAATTGCTGTCTGCCAATGATACAAAACTGATGTAGCAATGCCATGAATATATTAAAGCTGGCCATACTGACCTGAGTGCATCAAAAATTGCTGATATCCTTGGTCATGATGCTTCAGATCAAGCAGTGGAAGCATATCAATACTTGAAATGTCTTCTTGATCGTGTTGTAGCCAACAATGTGGCTTATTACGAAATGATTGAAGACTTGCAAGATACTCTCGATGAACTTTAGCAGCAATATAAAGAGTCTTTAGTTCTTTTGCACGAAGGTTATGAGAAGAAACTCAAACAACTTAGTGCTGAAACAGGTTATGACAAGATGCTTGCTGGCTATGAAGTGAGAGAGAGAACCCTAAAGGGTGAAGTCGAAGCATGCAGACAGATCGCCGAGCTGCTGGAGCAAGAGAATAACAATTTACAGAAAGAGTTGGCACAGTATAAATCTGCAGCTTCATCTTCCACTGCCTTGGTACCGGTCACCAATGAAGGATTCTCATTTTTAGAGGTTGAGAATGCCAAATTGAGGCAAGAATTAGAGACTTTAAGAAGAGATGGGCCTTCTACTTCTACTCGGGGATGAGGAAGAGGTTCTCGTGGACGAGAAAGAGTTGCACATGATGTTGACGAGGAACAAAATATTCAACCTGCTTGGGGACGACCAAGGGGTCTTCATCGTTCTGTTGAAGAAGCTCGTACTCAATCAACATTGTAAACTAAAGCGTTCCAATTGAATGCAAAATATCGGGCTTTGTCTGAAATGTCCAAGAAAATCCAAACTCTGAAGGATCAACTTGCTTCGACAAAGTCTGCTCTGAATAATAAGGATGTTTTTGCCAGGAACCTTCATGAGCAGTTAGAGAGAATAACTTTCCAGTTCCATAAACAACCTCGTGAGTTCTGGATGGCAGGCTACAATGAGGCCCTTTGTCACTTGGATGCTCGCCTTGAAAATGCCAATAATGAAGGTTATAAACAGGGATGGTTGAACGCCCTGGGTGTATTAAAACTAGAGCAGGGCCATTATTTATGGGATTATCATGCTCTTGGGCTACTAGACTTGCCTGTTCCACCTTATAAATTGGACATGGAATGGATCCCAGCTCGTGCCATTCCTCGGAGCTTAATTGCAAAATACCTCGGTGACTACAATCTTCATTCTCAGATCGAGGTATCTCATCCTGAGCATTTACTGGACACACCTTCTGTGATGAACGTTAGGATGCTGAAGGACTTGAACTTCATTAACTCTCCTCAGACTTTAAATGATCCGCCTGCTGGCGAGGAACCTATTTCAAAAGCAGAGGGAAAGAAACCAATAGAGTAGGGATCTCAATGTAATAGTTAGTACATATATGTAACTTGTAATTCATTTTGAATTTTAATGAAAGACTTTCATTTTCTGTTTGCAAATCTGTATTGCTATTGTCTTGTGCTTGTCAAACACTTTATATTTGTGCTTGCATAACAATATTGTGTGGTTCATCGAACAACTTAATAACAAAAAGTTCAAGTATCAGAAATGTTGCTCGATCACTTAATAATAAAGTAATGAGTATAAAAATGTTTAAATTTTTTTCCAACCAACCAAGGTTGTTAAATTGTGCTTGTCGACCAATTACAGTTAGTGGGGTTTTATCCCCGACCAACTATTCTTGGTAAATTTTTGTCTTTTTCATAAAATGTGTCCGACCAACCAAGGTCAATAACTTCTCCTCATCGACCAACTACAGTTAGTTAGTTTTTATTCCCGACCAACCATACTTGATTCAGTTTGGAATATTTTGTTCTACGAGGAACTTTTTGTATTTTCTTACCTCCCGACCAACATAAGTTGGCATTTGAGAGCATATCTTGTTTCCTAACCAACCGAGATTGGCCTTTTTAGGAGTATCGTGTTCTTTCTCTTTTACCAACTAGATTTGGTCTGAGTTAGAACTATCATGTCCACTTGCCCTTTTACCAAAAATTGGTCTGAGCCAGTGTCAGCCTCCTAACCAAAGGAGTATGGGGTGTTCTCGCCCTTTTACGAACCAGAGTTGGTCTGGGTTCGAACTATCGTGTTCTCGCTCTTTTACCAACCGGAGTTGGTCTGAGTTCGAACTATCATGTCCACTAACTCTTTTACCAACCGGAGTTGGTCTGAGCTAATGTACGTCTCCTAACCAAAGGAGTATGGGGTGTTCTTGCCCTTTTACCAACCGGAGTTGATCTGGGTTTGAACTATCGTTGTTGCTTTTCTTGCTGAACAGCGTAGTGTTGCACACTAGTATTCCCCGAAAAATTTCAATAAAAGAAAAAGGATGGAGAAACATCATCGTTTTATTCATATTGATGGAACTGCTTTACATTTTACATCACTGATAATACTTGCGTAGGTGTTCAGCATTCCATGCATTCTTAAATTCCTCTCCTTCTAGAGTTGCTATGAGGTAAGTTCCTGGTCGAACAACTTCTGTAACTCGGTATGGTCCATGCCAATTTGCTTCCAATTTATTTTGCTTCTGAATGACCTTCTTTAGCACGTAATCTCCTTCTTTTAAATCGCATTTCTTCACCCTCTTGTTGTAGAATAGAGTTATTATTTGTTGGTAAGCAGCATTCCTAATGGCTGCCTCTTCTCTAACCTCTTCGAGCATATACAAATCCAATCTTCTCATTAAGTCGCTGACTGGGGAATTAAAATTCAGCACTCTATACGTTGGAAGACCCAACTCGACAGGTATTACAGCCTCACTTCCAAACGCCAGCATATATGGTGATTCTCCAGTTGCTGCTCGGGGAGTTGTTCGGTAAGCCCACAATACTGACTGTAGCTCATTAATCCAATTAGCTTTAGCCTCACTTAGCCTCTTCTTCAAACCATTTAATAATGTTCTGTTCATCACTTCAGTCTGTCCATTGCTTTGAGGATGGCCTGGTGCTGAATGAACCTTCAAAATTTTTGATTGATGACAATAGGCGGCAAACTCCTCGTTATCAAATTGTGTTCCATGGTCTGTGATGAAGGCATGAGGGAGACCATATCGGCAGATGATGTTCTTCCAAACGAACTGGTACACCTTCTCGTATGTCATATCAATGAGTGGCTCAGCTTCTACCCATTTAGTAAAATAATCCACTGCAACGACGAGGTACTTGAATCTTCCTCGGGTTATTGGCAGTGGTCCAACCAAATCAATTCCCCACATGGCAAATGGCCAAGGAGAAGTTATGGGTGTCAACAATGCTTCTGGAGTTCATCGGATGGAGGAAAAATGTCGGCACTTATCACATTTCTTGGCATAGGCTATACAATCAGCCCTCATCATTGGCCAGTAATACCCCTGCGTCATCACTCTTTGTAAAAGTGTCCGACCTACTACATGCGCTCCACAAGACCCTTCATGGATCTCTTCAATCAATTTTTTCACCTTGGAGGGATGTACGCATCTTTGCAAACCTTCCATAATTCCTCGTCTATACAAAACACCATTAATTAGTACATACCGAGCAGCTTTATACTTCAATTTCTTGGCAGCGAGCTTATCCTTCGGTAATTCTCCTTCCTCAATATATGCCCTGATGGGATCCATCCAAGATGTCCCTAAATCAAGGGTAATAATATTCATCGTCAGGTCTTCATCTATGCTCCGACTTTCTAATACTTCAATTGGTATCGTTCTTCGCAGCTCGGTACGAGTAGTTGATGCTAGTCGGGCCAGTGCGTCTGCTCGTGCATTCTCCATTCTTGGTATTCTGATCAACTGAATGGCATCAAATTCTGCCAATAACTTCATCACCTTTGCATTATACTTGACCATTAATTCCCCTTTAACTGCATATGCCCCCATCACCTGATTCACAATTAATTGAGAATCACTGAATACCATCACTTGCTACTCTTCCATGATTTTTGCTAAATTAAGGCCTGCTATTATGGCCTCATACTCCGCCTCATTATTGGAAGCTTTGAATTGGAATCGCAGGGCGTATTCCATGTCAATATCGTCTGGGGTGTTCAAAACAATCCCTGCTCCACAACCTGTTGTGCAAGATGACCCATCTACATATAATCTCCATGTAGGTAACTCGTCTTCAAATTTCTTTTTTGACAAAGTTCCACGGTGAAATATCTGTTGTTTTCTTTCATCCTCCCCTGATATTTTTCGCTCCTCGTCGATCATCTCTTCTCGCTCTTTTACCAACCGGAGTTGGTCTGAGCTCGAATTTGATGATCTTTTTACATCCACAAGCCCTTTTACCAATCGGAGTTGGTCTGGACTTATGTCTGTTGATCTTGTAACATCCGCAGGTTGGTCAGCGAGCAACTTTTGTGTAATACCCCGTATTTTTGGCGATATTTATTTTTGGAATTAATTAATTAAATGAGAATTAATTGAGAATTAATCCGGATAAAATACTAGCTAGATGTGAGTTAGTATTTGACTATATTGAGTATATATGATGATATATGAATATTGAATTATGAAATTTGTCGTGAGATTGATATACGGCAATTAGGTCATTTTATTGGGATGCGTGTAACAGTCGCGTCGGGATATAATTATTTTATTTATAAATGTGAATTTAAATTCTATTAACCGTATGGTCATTTTGAGTGCGCCAACGCGTCCGGAAGGGTCGAGATAGTCAGAAAATACTAGCCGAGGGTTTAGTTTGGGTCCCGGGGTATTTTTAGGCCATACCGGCAACACAAAGGGTATTTTAGTAATATTGTATTTTTGGGATTTAATAATGACAAAACTTAGGAGTCTTTATCTGATTGGGAATAGACCCACTAAACCCACTAACCAACCCTTAATGACCCAATAAGCTACGGGGGTTATCAGATTAGGTTTCCAAAACTTTCCCAAAGAAAACCCAAGCCACCTTTGGAGAAGAAGGCTTGTAGAGAGAGAGAGAGAAGGAATTTTGCAGAAAAGCTCCATCAAACCAACACCAAATTCAGAGACACTCGAGGCAAGTGATTTAATTCTATTTAATTCAGAGAATGTTTCTTCCATGTTAGATAAATTGAAAGATTTACATTTGTTCTTGGAAGTTAAATAGAAACCCATTTGAATTGGACTTAGGACTTAAACTTTGAGGACAAATTGCATGTAGAATAGTATGGAGATGATATTTCGATGTTAATATATGTTGGATGTAACAAAAATGAATCTAGAATGGACTTATTGAGGATTTAAAATTCTAGGGTTTATGTTCTTGAGAATTTGGGGAAAAGTGAGGTGACTTGATGATTTAATGATGTTGAGGATGAATTAATTCCTTAAAAAAACGTTAGTATGTGATTTTAATATGTTTAGGATTGATTAGAGACCTTTAAACTTTGTTGGGACGAATTTTGGTTGAGATTTGAGGTGTAGAAATTGGTGAAAAATGAGATAGGATTTCTGGGCTTGAATCTGGTCACTCGTTAGAAGACCTACCCAGGTCGTTCGAACGAGCTCGTTCAAACGAGCTTCTAACGAGTTGACAGTTTGGGGTTCTAACGAGAGGGATGTTCGTTCGATAATCTCATTCGAACGAGATCTCGTTAGATAGCCCATTTCGTTCGAACGAAATCTAGTTCGAACAGCCTCGTTCGAACGAGACTTCTAACGAGCTGGCAGTTTAGGCGTTTTGGCCTATTTTGATTTTTGGAGTCCCGTAAACTTGTTCGAGGATAGAGATAACATTCCTTTGATGGTGTATTAGTATGCTTGGGACATTTGGGTTATTATGAGGAGTAAATGCTATAAGTGTGGATCGAATCAAATAGACAATTGAGTCGAGACGTGAGTGCCTACTACGACGTGAGAATAAATTATGGCGCGTATAAATATGGACCAGGATTATATAAGTTGTATATATATTAAGTTGGTACGAGAATGCGATAAGTACTACTATTAAACTACGGTGATTACTAAGATGTGTGCTTACTTAGTATTGGTATATGATTTGTATGTATGACATACCTACCATACTTGCTATCACGGGAGGTTTGTGTTCGCTTAGGGCCCTCTAATCCTTGTGTTGCCCGGATTTAGACTGGTTACCTCGATGAACATAGGTCAGAGTAGGACTTATTGGGATGTTAATAAGTCTGCTGATCGTGGGAGCGCAGGTATGTGCGTGACCCATGTGATGTGACTGTGTTCGCCTCCACCGTTTTGTGATTTGTGTTATCTGAACGATTCCTGAGAGATTCGGAATACGTGATTCCTTATGTACGTGATGTAACGGGATGAATAGCAGAGTATGTGTGCACCGCAGCTTAGTCTCGGGGTGCTTATATTGTATATTTATGTTGTGGAAAATATACACTTAATAAACTGGGAACTTTCATATGGTATTGTGTGTATAACTATGGCAAAAAAAAGGGATGTTCTATAATGAGTTGTATTACTTTTATGTGAGAACCTGAATTTACGTTAAGCCCCTATTTAATTGAGATCGTTATAATGTTAATGGGAACCGAGTAATAAGGGTAGAACCTATGACAGTCTAGCTAGATATGATGTTACTTAGCTAGTAGGTTATGTCATTTTAGATGGGTATTTACGTTAGGAGTGCACAGTTAGACGAGAGGTGAGAATTTCATGAGAGTGCACGTCCTAACATGTACTTTGCATTTAATGTTTTAAATGTTTTTAAAGCACTTGCAGGTTTTTAAAATATCTCCACATTCGGGCTCTGACCCGTTTGCTTTCAAATCTATTTTTTTTTGTAAAACCATTTTAGGTGCCCAGCCACAAGGACACCATGCATAGGATACTCATTCAGATGACGAGCTGTAGCTGTTTCTGGAAGTTACAAGGATTTGCTTTTAGACGCTTCTATCATTTGGATTCAATGTTCAGTATTCCTCAGTTTTAGGGCATGTTGCCCAGTTCCATTAGAGATACATTTCCATTTCAGTTTTTCAGACTTTGGCATGTATTGATTCAGTATTCAGTATTTAGTTATTCATTTCAGTTGTGGAGTTTGTTATGAGGAGTTTTTCCTCCGGATTTATTTATATCGTGTGATGGTTATTCTATTGTTTTCGTTATAGTGAATGGTGATATTATTCTTGCTTTAAATCTTTCACTGCATGTTAATCAGACTTTAATTAAAATTTGGCAACTTACTTTTTAAATACTAGGTGGTTAGTAATAATAAAATGTTTTCGATAGTGATGCTATTAGCTGAGCCAACTTGGCATTTTGAATTAATTTAATAAAGGGGTAGCTACCCGGTATTTAATTAGTCGGGGTGTCACATTTTGTTCCTCGGGGGTATCAGGATATGTAAACTCTGCTATAAAATTTGCTATAGCTTGCCCTTTTAATGATGATATGGGTTCATACACAATATCATATTCACCGAGCTCTATTGCACAGTACATCAGCCTCCCTGATTTTTCTGGCTTATGAAGGGCTTGTCTTAATGGCATGTCGGTATACACGACGATGGTATGGGCCTGGAAATATGGCCTCATTCTTTTAATTGCCTCAATTAATGCCAATGCCAATTTTTCCAGCTTTGGGTACCTGATCTCTGCACCTCAGAAAGCCTTACTTGTGTAATAAATTGGCTTCTGGACTCCGTTTTCCATTCTGATCAATGCCGAGCTGACTGCATTCTCTGATACTACTAGGTACAAGTATAACTTTTCTCCCATTACTGGTCTTGATAACAGTGGAGGTGCTCCCAAATATTTTTTCAAGTCTTGAAAGGCTTTTTCACATTCATCATTCCACTCGAAAGTTTTTCGAAGTGTTTTGAAGAATGGAAGGCATCTATCCATTGCTCGGGATACAAATCTGTTGAGCGCTGCAACTCGTCCTGTAAGATTCTGCACTTCTTTCTTCGTCGTTGGAGATCGCAACCCTAAAAGAGCTTTGATCTTTTCTGGATTTGCCTCAATGCCTCGTTGGTTGACAATGTACCCGAGGAACATCCCTTCTCGTACTCCAAATGTGCACTTCGTTGGGTTGAGCTTGATTTGGTATTTATCCAGCTGATCAAAGGTCTGACCTAAGTCAACTAGATGATCAGCAACTCTCTTGCTCTTTGTCAGAATATCATCGACATAGACTTCCATATTGCAACTGATTTGTTTGACAAACACCTTGTTCATCAGCCGCTGGTATGTCGCTCCTGTATTTTTCAAACCAAAAGGCATAACATTGTAATAATAAGTTCCCCTAGGGGTAATAAAAGAAGTACTTTCCCTGTCTTCAGGTTTCATTTTGATCTGGTTGTAGCCAGAGTAAGCGTCCATGAAGCTGAGCAGCTCGTGTCCCGAGGTAGCATCCACTAGTTGATCAATTCTGGGCAGTGGAAAGTGATCTTTTGGGCATGCCTTGTTGAGATCGGTGAAATCAACACACATTCTCCATTTATTGTTCTTCTTCTTTACCATCACCACGTTGGCTAACCAGTCTGGATATTTCACATCTTCAATGAATTGAGCTTTCTGGAGCTTATCGACCTCCTCTTGTATTGCTTGATTCTTCTCGGGACTAAATACTCTTCTTCTCTGTTTTACAGGTTTAATCTCCTTATTCACATTGAGTTCATGACATAAGAAGTTTGGATCTATTCCTGGCATGTCTTCATGACTCCATGCAAAAGTTTTCTTCTTGTTTCTCAAGAAAGTTATCAACTCCTATTTTATTGAATCATCCAACGACGAACCTATCTCGGATACTCGTTCATGGTGCTAATCGTCCAGAATAACATTTTCTGTAGATTCCACCACCTGTCCTCTTACAAGTTGGGGTTCATCTCTGGGATCCAGTGTTTCAATTTCTGTACCTTCATCCACCTGGTAGGTAGTAGTCTTTTTCCTTGACTTTTCAAGCTCCTCTTGCTCGGCAGATGAATAATAACATTCCCGAGCTACTTTTTGATCACCTTTCACAACTCCCACTCCGAAATTTGTTGGGAATTTTAAGCATTGATGTACTGTAGATGGAACTGCATCGAAGTTTTTCAAACCAACTCTTCCCATGATGATGTTGTAAGCTGATTGCACATTCTTATCCATCATAAAGAAGCGTATTCTCTCTGTTCGACAAGCAGGCCATGTTCCAATGAATATATCCAACTTGATCGTCCCAAGTGGAAAAACTTTCTCGCCAGCAAAACCCAATAGAGGTCTGTGATAAGGTTCCAATTGAGATAATTTCAAATTTAAACTGTCAAAGCATGAGTAGTACATGATGTCCGCCAAACTACCATTATCTACCAAAACCCTTGAAATCACTACTTCCTTCATCCTCATTTTGATCACCAAAGGGTCATCGTGAGGGTAAAGAATACCTGCCAAGTCATTTTTTGAAAAGCCAATGACCAGCTTCTCTTTGTTTATCTTCCTCGGGCGATCTTCCTCAGCCAAATTTATTCGCTGAATATATGAACAAGCCTGAGCCTCACCGAGGTAAGCCTTTCTTTCTGCAGTAAGATCTCCTCCTCCTGCATCTCCACCTGTAATGACATTACAATGAAATGTTCCAAAACGTATTGAAAATACCTCGCGTTCTGGTTGCCTTGGCCTTTTGGGAAGATCGGGGTCATCCTCTGCATCATCTTCATGATCCCTCTTCTTCTTCCTCTCCTCTGCTTGACGAGGAGATCTAGACCTATCTCTAGTTCGATCATTATTTCTTCTTTCACCTCCCCGATCAACATACTTTGCTCATTTTCCTCTTCGGATGAGTGTTTCAATCTCGTTCTGAAGAGCAATGCAATTTTTGGTCATATGGCCATGATCCTTATGGAACTCACAATATTTATCCCTATTCCTCGTATCAGGGTCTGACCTCAGTTTCTTCGGCCACTTTACCTCCTCGTTATTCTTGATTTCTTCCAAGACATGATTAATACCCATTTTCAAAGGAGTATAATTATCGAATTTTTTTAGGACTTCCCATGATGACCTACTATTCTTGGAAGGCTTATCACCGCCATTATCCTTATGCTCTTTCTTCTTAGATTTATCGACCTCCACCTTGGTCTCTTTATCCATATTCTTCTTCGCAGCCATAGCTTCCTCGACATTCATGATTTTGGCCGCTTTTGCCATCAACTCTGACATAGTTGTAGGTGGATCTTTGGCCAAAGTGTAATACAACTTATTAGGCAACAATTTACTCATCAAGGCGGTGATTGTTGTCTTTTCTTCATAATCTATGACTTCCAGCTTCTCGTTATTGAAACGAGTTATGTAATATCTAGTACTCTCACCAGATTTTTGTCTAACACTTAACAAGTGTGCTACTCGTTTTATTGGCTTTGCTCCAAAACATAAATTGCCAATGAACAACTCGGCCAACTGAAAGAAAGTTGAAATCTTACCCCGAGGAAGATTGTTGTACCATATCTGGGCAGATCCAGTAAGAGTTCCCGAGAATGCTCTGCATCTCATCTCGTCGGGAACAACATAGATGTCGGCAGCAGCTTGATATTGCTCTATGTGAAGAACAGGATCTGTCTTTCCATCATACTTGGGGGTCACCACAGGTGCTTTAAATTTCGACGGGGTAGGAAAATCCACAATGGCCTGGACAAAAGGTGTCCCTTGAACAAAAGTTCGTTGTAGGGGATTCTTTGCCTTAGCCATTTCTCCCAATATATCCTCCAACCGCTGAATGGAACCTTTCCAAGCATCATTACCTTCCTCGGGCCTATTAGTTCGAACAATTGATTGTTCTGAAGTGGCCTCCTGAGATCTATCTTGACGAGCAACTAGTCGTGATTGTACTGATCCTTCTCTTAAATCTGATGGTTGTCGAAAACTCCTCGACGTGGTCTTAGGTGGACTTCTATTCCTCCTAGGGCCTAATCGACTGAAAGGAGACACTCTGCTCAGTCTTTCCAAGGCGCTGGGTCTTTTTGGAGAGAGAGTGATACGTTGATCAGTATCGGTAGCCCGTATTGATGAAGTTCGCCCAGGTTGATAAGATAAATTATTAGATTCCTCATTACGATATGACTCAGTACGCCTGGATCATGAAGAAAGTAAATAGGTTTTCTTCTGACCACTTCGCTGTCCTGAATGCGCAGGTGCACCGCCATGAAGGGTTTGTATGAGTTGACGCATTGTTTCTTGCATGGCGGTTTGTCCTTGAGCCAGATTCGTCATAATTCCAGCCAGATCTGGAGGTGCAGAGGGATTTAGAGGATTTCCAGCATTTCCAGCATTTCGATTGCTGGATTCCGGATTATCTGCCATTGATGATGAATGATTTCTGGTGAAAAACGATGACAATAGTCGATTCCCACAGACGGCGCCAATCTGTTGATGTAAAAAATTAGATCACTCTAATTATTCAATCACAGATAAATAAATGAGACAAAGAATTTTAAAGTGGTTCAGCCTTATAAGAATGGCCTACGTCCACTGTTATGTTATTGCTGAATGTTTTGGGAATTCTCGATTACAAGTTCTATCAAGAAATTCCGGTCCCCTTGAATGAGGGTAATACAATGTATTTATAGCCTTGAGGCTATAATATAAAAGGGTGATACATTAAATGATATACATATGAAAAGGTAATTCATTTAATGTTCTTCAAGCATGTGCGTCAAGATGATAAGCATTCAATGAATAGTTGAACTGTTGATTATCTGGCAATCAATGCTGTGGTCGAGATGCAGCTCGAACCGCCTTAGTTGCTCGTCGTTCAAGAGTTCCTCGGAGTATACTTGTTGCTCGGAGTGAGTCTGACTTGTTCGGGGGAATAGACTTCCTCGTTGCTATTGTGCCACGTAGATCGACACGTGTCTTCTTGTGATTCGTCCATATCAGCGTACTAATTTTGGTATCAACAGTTCCTTAATATTTTTTCTCCAGAGTTTCATTTGTTTCAATCAATTCTTTTAATTTTTGATAAAAAAATTTGACTTCATTTTCATGAGTTAGACATTGGGTAGTGTACTCTTCAGTATTAAGTTTTACCGTTAGGCTAAGGTCTTCTAGTTTCCTAGTGAGATATTTCACAGTCTTCTCTAGTCTAGAGCTTTTTTTGAGAGTTTTCGCATAAAGTGTGTGAATATCAGGGAGGTCTTCACTGTCCGAATCACTAAGTGTAGTGTGTGAAGTGAACCCTATGGATTCATTTCTTGAACTCACACACACATTGACGTCGTCATTATCGCTTTCCCTTTGACTCACAAACCCCACTGTAAAACTAGGAATGTTCTTAGAAATTAAAGCATCTAAACCAGTTGCAACATGATTCATAACAACAGAAGTAGATCTATTATCATCATTATCAGACCTAGGCAAAGATATATCATCATTATAGATTATCTTGGCATAGAAAGACATGCAAGGATCAAAAACATCAAATGATTCAGATTCCTCATTATCAAAATCACTTGAATCATCCCATGTCTTGCAAATGTTGGCCCTAGTATGTTTATTGGTATTGTTCAAGTTAACTCTACAGTCTTGTGCCATGTGACCCAATTTTCCACATCTATAACATTCAGTATTCTTATAATCTTTGTTAGGTCTCGTATAATTGTCCTTGTGGTGTTAGTCTTGACCTTTCTCATGAGGTTTGTGATTAAACCGTGTTGGATAATTTGGCTTGCCTTGTCTAGTTGCCATTTTATTTCTAAAATTGACAATTTTCTTAAACTGTTTTAACATCAAGGCAATTTGATTATCCAAACTATCTATATCACATTCCTCATCAGAGTCATCATTGGGAATAGTAAGCTCAGGTTGCATCAGCTTAGAGGAAAAACTCAAATTGGAACTAGTCTGTTTCCTATGGGATTGCGTCAATTATTTCTTAAATTCTAATTCCATTTCCGTAGTTCTCAGTTTACTACTGAGTAATTCAGGAGTGAGATTTTGGTCACTCATTTCCTCAATAACATATGTTTTGTTATCAAATTTCTGTGGCAATGATCTTAGAATTTTAGAGACAATTTCATATCTATCATAAGTTATTCCATTAGCATGCAATTTGGTCACAATGTAAGTCATTTTTATGTAAAAAATATCAAAAGATTCAGAGTGTAACATAATTAAAGAGTTATACTGTTGGATAAGCATATGTGTTTTAGCAGCCTTAACTCTAGTGTCACCTTAATGTGAAGTAACTAGTGTATCCCAAGCTTCCTTAAAAGTGGTACAAGATGAGATCCTTTTGAACTCATGTTCATTTATAGACATAAAAATGGCATTCTTTCTTTTGTTATTGTTTCGGGAAACTTTCTTCTCTTCTTGAGTGAATTCACTTAATACTTTCTTAATCCTCTCATTACTTCCTTCAGTGTCTAGTTTAGTAGGATAAGTATATCCATTTTAAACAATGTCCCAAACATCATCTCCCAAATTTTCTTGTATGAAAGCAACCATTCTTACTTTCCGGTAAGTAAAGTTGTTTCCATCAAAGAGAGGAGGTCCGGTAAAGTTACCAAATCTCTCATTTTTCTCGTCCATTATTTGATTTTCAAGAAAATAATTTCAGAAACATAAGATCTTTTGAAAATAAATTTCCCAAGCTTTGATACCAATTGAAAAAGCAGTTACTTAGGCCGTTTAATACAAAATTAAACTATTGAAGTAACTCCGAACTATTTTTTGAACAAACTCTCGTCTTTAAATCAAATCAGTTTAATCACAAGATGCGTTTAATAAAACATGCACGAGATATATTCAAGATTTCGTTAACAACTTTGGTAAAATAGTTTTAAATAATTAAACTCAACACAACCAAAAGAATGAGATGTGGACATGAGGAGATGTAGAAAGATTAAGTACAAGAGATTTTTAACGTGGTAAAACCTCACCCAACTGAGGAAACATCCACGATGACTTCTAAGTCACAAACCAAAAATTCACTAAAACAAAATTTTCAAGTTACATACTATATAACACACATGCACACAAAACAGTCCTATCTAAGTTTTGAAATGTACCCACTGGTTGATTCTTACTTCTCTGTGGGTCTGATGTTGATATGTCTTTCTCAGTTTGCTAACTTCTCCAGTTTTATTCCAGTCTTTACTTTGACTCTTTAGATTCAACATCAGACTACGAATAAGAACTAAGTCGATATGATAAAATTATAACAAAAACGGAGATATTTGTAGAAGGATTCAAAGAACTTGGGGAAATGCTATTATGAAAGCAGTATTAGTTCGCTTTAAAGTAGATATTGCTCTAGACACTAATATCCATAGCCTTCATAGGATTTTTAAAAAGTTTGTTCAAAATTTTGGATAAAATTTCACTGGTACAAAAATTATGTAATTAAGTAATAAAAATTTTTTTTGTGTTCTGAAGTTAATCTTTAGCATGAAATTTATATTTTTTCCGAAGGTAAGCATTACTTAAAATTCCAGTTTAAATAAATAAATTGTAAACATAAAAATGTAATTTTGCGATCTTTAAACAATCAAAAAAGATAAACTTAATTTTTCATGATCCTAATGGCATGAAGTGAGCATGGACACCTTAAGATGTACAAAAGTAACCTAAGGGAAGTAATTGTCCTCACTAGACTCTCGGTCTGCAATTGACTACTATACGATTATTATTGAATTAAAAATAATACCCGAGTGGCCTAAAATGAGGCGCGGTCACCCTAAGAAGTACCAAAGTTTGATACCTCTTCATTTTTCGATTAATCTCAGATCTCAAATCATTTTGAATTAATGGATGGTTGCATCTGATGGGTAATTTTTTTTATGAAATCATATCTAGATTAGATTATATCTAATGATGGTTATGATTTCTAGGGATATGATACAATTTAATGTTATTGTTATCCATTGATTGTGTGGATCACTTGATATTTTTTAATGTTCTTTGATTGATTTTAAATGGTTAATCCTATACTAGTCGAAAGATCAAACATGAATAAATTGTGTCTTCGTGACCAAGAAGCATAAACTTTCACCATTGAGAGGAAAATAAACAAGTAAGTATTTTTAATGAAGTTTTTATTTTGTGAAGGAAGTCTAATATTTATAATGGATAGTTTCTTGGGAGATTAAACCATACTAGATTTTTTAAAGGTGAAGTTATTATTGATAATTATGTGGTGACTCATGTCATGTTTTTAATTCAAGACAAATAGTGAATATTTATTATCAATCTGAACAAATCTTATCCATTCTAAATGAAACTAAAATATTTTTTTGGTGTACTATCACGTGATATTTAACTCAACTTACTTCATTTTTCCCCAAACATTTGTTTTTTCTACAATTTATGGGAATACTATTTGAATAACCGTATTCGATTAAAAAATAGTAACTTTTTCAATCACACTTTTTCGCGCATCTCATGGGCTACCACTAGTATCTAATACAAGTTCGTATTTAACATTCTTTAGTGCGAGTGGGAAAATTTGATTTGCTGACATTTTGTTGATTAACCGAAATCGCATGTTTGTTGTCCTTTTAAGGTGTATTCATGGGGGAAAACGTGTTAATGCTCTAAAAATAAGATATTTGGGGGTAATATAGAAGAGAGTGGCTCACACTCTTTCCTTTACAAACAACTCAACATCCTCGTAAACCCTAAACCCTAAAACCATATATTGCTTTACACTCTTCACATAAGAAGTTTTGGAGAGGCTAAAAGTTGTCCATATGCATACAACCTAATACATCCTTCCGCTAGATAAAAGACAATCACAATAACATCTTTTGACGTCGATATCCCCATTTGAATCATGAACTAGATCCACTTTATATTTGTAATGATAGGTTAACTCCTTCAATGGAGGAATGTTATCAGCAACAAATAACATTATATACAACATTCTTTTGTCCTCGTGATCATACAAAACGTTTTGAGCATAAAGCTTGTTTGAAAAACCGTGACGTATAAACCTCCCCACGTTTCCATACTTATCTATATCAATCATAAACCCCTATCCTCCAAAACCTCATCAGCACTCAAATTTTCATCAATCGTGTAATGTCGAACAAATACTCATCATAAGTTATTTGCTAAGATTTTTTTATCCCCATTCATCCCTCCTATTCACTCATAGATAAAACTTCCAGATGAAATTGAGCTTAACGATCTCACACACCCATTCCCTCAAATGTACCGAATGAGGAAATGTATAAACCAGATAAATTAGCAATAAGAAGCCAACTATATAAATTTATCTTAGAGTCCATAGTGAATGAACTCTTTGAATAATTGATTAACTAACCTGTACCTTCTTTACACTCTTTTACAAATTTCATCAAGTTCTTTATTCTTCTTTTTCTCCCCATTTAGAAAGATTATCACATCATCTACAAAACTAAAGTGTGAAATAGGCAGACTACCAATAAGAGTTGAATATGGTTTCACATTATTCTGCATAATAATCCTATCCATTAAAATTCCACCTCATATTCATATAAAAATTTTATCGACTAACATTTTGGGCTGAAGCAAAGCATTAGAACAGAAGGGATTCTAAGACCTTTAATCAACTTTTCACTGTTCCTTTAATAAGGCTTATTAACAGTGTAATGGAGTCTAGAAAATATAATCTTCTTCTTTGTTCTGCGTCTAATGCATATAATTTAACTAAGTCTTGATCCCTCTTATAATCTATCACTTCAGTGGATCTAGGAGATATGTGTTTAGTTTCACTCAATTTAACTAAATTATAGATGATCCATCAATGTTTAGTTTCACTCTATTTATGAAAGCTTAGTTCGTGTGACTATCTTTATTGACGAAATATCAATTGTAGAGTTATTCAAAGAGAATAGCTTCAAAATCTCTTCATCGCCAAAAACTTTAAACTTAATTTCAGAGATAATTTCTTTTACATTGTTAATCACCTGATAAATAATAGACAATCCCATCTTTGGACAACCTTTATACATAAATTTTTTTATACTCTTCCATATCTCCCAAACAATAATATCTCGAAGTACTTTAGTCATAAACTTTAATATAGAATTATTATGTTTTCTGAGCCGCTAGTTCATTTGTATAGATCTAAGTGATCTAAAATTCATCTTGATTCCTATTAAACCCCCCCAAAATCTCCAAATTTATGCAACTATAGAGACATAGATGATTAAGATATTCCAAATTCTTAAAAGAACATATACATATAGAAATATGACTCACTCCTAATTTCTTAACATTTCCTCTAGGTGCATTGTTGATCATAGTTCCTCTATAGTCAAATCTATAGCTTGTTTTAATGCTCATTGATCACTTATGAAGTCTGATGTAGTTTAATTTAAGTCATAAATATTTTCTTCAAATAATCAGTGCATTGAATCAACTGTGCATTATCAGTTCATTCAACCTTATTAACTTCCTATTATTTTATATGCTTTTAGTTTGGCTAATTGCATCTAGTCTTATTTTGTGGCATACAATCCTAGCAATGATCCTTATTTTGTGGCATACAATCCAATTTCGGACAAAAATAACTTATTTTGTTGTAACCAAATGAACTGGAAATTCAAAAGTATAACTAATTTTGAACTCTATGCTACTAGACACAACCTTATAGTATATTAAGATGCAATGAATCCCAATTTCATACATCCGTCATGCTACCTATCATAGTAGAGAAATAAAAGTTGATTTCTGATTATGGTACATACCTGAGCCAACGTATCAAATCCATGATATAGTATAAGACATAAGATTCCATTTAAGGTTTTTGGATCTCATAGTGATGAGATGAATTATAAAATTAGATTAGAGTTAGACATATGAGAATCATAATCAGGTCCCTCCATTTTAAAGTGGATTACTCCTCTAATGAGATGAGTTTTAACTCGGCCAATGGTAGATTTTAATTTGTTGTGCAATTATTCGACACTTGTGAATCCATTCCCAGTCCCCATGACGAAGAGTTTTGGTTTTAGAGATTGCAATATGGCCTTGTAGCTTGCTGATTTGAAAATCCACTCGTCTAGTTTTATGTCGTCTCTAGTTTATATTGTGCATGATTTTTGAGACATGTATAATGTATAGAGAAATATGGGGGTTTGTTTTATTGTGTATACCTTGTGATCATGTGTATTCAAATGATAAAATCCCTCATCTAATTGGTATTTTAAGTTGATTATGTCATAAATGGACACCGTTATCTAATTGGTATGTAGTACGTTTCTTTTCTATATTAGTATTAAATGTTCATGAAAGTAGGAAAAAAATGGTTGTTGTTGTGAAACCACGAGTATAAATGCTGGGGGGGATAGTATTAGCTGATTGAAAGGTCAATCATAATTACACTTTAACACATTCACATATTAAGGAATTGAACAATGTATAAATTTTGCAAAATACAAAAGTTCGCATGGAAACTATTAGGAAGAAGGTTTCCTTTTCATCTTAGTATAGTTATTGAAAAGTTTCCTTTCTTTACGTATTTTACACCATTAATATGTCATTTTTTTTATTATATTATCTTTAAATCAATATCAATTTTAGTTTCATATTGCCCTTTGTTCCTTGATACTTTGAATGGAAGTCTAATTTCTAAGTTAAATGGTTTGATGATTATTGATGAAGGGTCAAGGCGCACTTTATTTGTGCTAATCGAATTATTTGTTTACTGAAGCTAAAAAAGGGTTCACAGTTGTCAACTGTAAGTTCCATCTACATAGCGTTACTTATAATTTGTTGTTTGTATTTTGTTGCCTATGTAATTGACACCTGACTTAATAGCTCACAATTTTAATTAGAAAAAAATACAACTGAAGGTGATGCATGACCAATCTCACACCAGATGTAAGTTTACATATTAAAGTACAACTGTACCTTTTTTGAAGTGATTGCCTCCCTGCCCCTTCAGATTATGACTAATCCTTATGGATATGCATGATATCCCATTGGTAAAATAAGGTGTAACAGTTACTTTAACAAGTCTTAAATTAGAAAAAATATTATTTTAGTAAGTTTATGGTCAAATTCCATGGTGGCTAGTATATAATATCAATGTAGGGGGGGAGTCCCCACCAAAGAGTGATTAACTTAGTTAATCTGTTGATTGACCTATGAAGAAGGAGGAGGAAGGTTGCCCGATAAAGTTACCTGGAAGATGCTCCACATAAGTGTCTTGAAGAACCCACCTCGAAGATTTTGTAAAGTGGTGGCTCGAAGAATCCACCTCGAAGATTCTCCAAAATGGCGGCTGGAATGACCTACCTTGAAGATTATCCAACATACCTAGCTCGAAAGATCCAATCCCTAGATCGAAGTCACTTGACTGGAAATAGCTTGTAATAAGAAATAGAATGATCTGTATCATGTAATTTATCTTATAATATATGTTGAGTGAGGTTGTTTGATACCCATGAGGGTGCATGCCTCGCAAGATATGGGAGTGCTAACATGCTCTATTGAACAACCTCCTTTTGGCAACCTGGCAAGGACATGGTTTGGAGCATTGAGAGAAAGGCAACACTGGGAATATAATTAGCAACCCTATTGGCACACTTGGACAAAACTTCACTTAGCACATATATTTACTCGAGCCACTATAGCCGAACCACCTAACTCTTACTTGTTCGAGGAAACCTTATCGAGGTACCTCAATGTTTCATATTTTTTCTCAGATAGTTCTTAACCAACAAATAGAAACTAAACACTTAAGCTACCTATCAGCCAAGAAACCTTAAAGCAAATGCCATCCCTCCTGACTGACATGACTATACACCTGTTAGACTCACTGTTTAACCACTTTCTGACGTCGTGATGTCTGGCATTTATGGACCAGAAGTTATAGCACTCAAGTGATTTTATATTTTGGACGGCTGGTCTAGTTCATCAAACCTGACCCTTTAGGCATCCTAAGATAAGATCCAAGCTTCCATGTCATGTCCCTTAGTAATGCCCACCATACTTCCAGCCAATGAAACCGCCTTCCGCCAAATTATGAGATCCCATACATTTAATGCAATATGTTATGCATTTAATGCAATCAATCATGTTGAGCATGGCCAAGTTTAAGCGAGTAACCTTGCCTCCATATAAATACACTAGACAAACAGTTTAGTAGGGATCATTATTCGGAGCCTATAATTACTTCCCAACTTCCTCCATGCACGAGAGCTATTGTGAGAACATTAAATCCTCACATATGTTTAATACCCATATCATCGAGCATTAACTAAGCTTAAAGTTCCTGCCTTGCCTTTATTGTGCATAGAGTGCTTGCTCTTTCTCCCTTCGACCACGCTACCTGCTGGTCCCATCTATTTATTACGCATGTTGTGTATTTATTGTGCCAACATATCATTTAATGCAAGTCTAAATATTGAATCCTTTTGTCTCTTATTCACCTGTGTTCATTATCAATATTTAATACTACACGATGTTGATCCCGATCTTAATAAGGGGTTACGCCTCACTTGATACTAACCCTAGGCCAAGAACCCACTTCTTACATTTGGCGACTTTGTTGGGGAGGCATTCTCTTTTGAAAAGATGCCAGAGGATAACACCGCCAGAATCATTAATTTTGACGCCATACAGCGTGAGGAGGAGGCAAACCTCTCAACGCCATCTTATGGAGTGAGAATAGTACAGACGGATTCTAGTGCGTCGAACACTGGAATGACGAAAATGATGAGTGCGTAGGCAGGAATAGGCCCTACACAAATGAAGGGACTGATGGGATTGTTTGCAGAGTTCATCAAGACTCCAGCAGCCTAAGCGATGTTGGGGATTCCCATAGTAGTGAGCTCTTTCACTACGCCACCTGCGGCTATACCAGCTCCTACTGTTACAGGGGGTGTTGCTATGCCCATTTTTAACAGTGCTCTCGCCACCACCCTACCAACCTTGGGTAGTGTGCCTTCTACCATGGTCCCACCCATGACAACGGGGCCAATGCCTCAAAGGTGGGGGAACAACTTTGAATACTCAAGCTGCGACAACCGGCACATGAGTAAGTGCACCACCTACCCCGACGATTCCATTGGTAACAACAGTGCATCCAACTAGCTCTTCTCCAGCCAACTTGAAGAAGATGAAGAGGGAACTGCTAAAGTTCATAGCAGTGTCTAAAGGGGGAGATAGTTCTTCGGTGTATGATGACTTTTGAACTCCGTACCTAAAGGCATACAATAACCCTACCCAGTAGGGTATATTCCACCAATGTTTGAGAAGTACATGGGGAAAGGTACAAACCCAAATAAACACGTGAAGAGATTTATTGAAAGACTTGGGGCCCATTGCAATGACAAAAATCTAAGATTGAGGGAATTTTAAAAATCCTTGATATAGAATGCCTACACGTGGTAATCTCACTTGGCCTAGGCATCATGGGCTCTTAGGAGGAATTGAACGTTTTGTTAGTGAAAAAGTTCTTTTTGGATAAGGACGAGTTTATGCTCATGCAGCTAGCGCGTGAGAAGTAAAAGTCGACGGAGGATGTTGTGGCCTATATTAGGAGGTCTCGCAAGCGCTCTATGTACGTGAGAGAGAAAACACGGGAGGATAAAATTTTACAATTTTGTGTAAAGGGCTTGTTGCCAGAGTATATATGCCATTTGATTAATGAAACACAAGAAGGGACATTCGCAGCATTCTTGAAATCATTGAGGAACATTATTTTGGTGGTTAATCCCATAGTACCCCTGCCTGCTTTGTTAAACTTGATAGTAAGGCTAGCGGTTGCCTCGGGGAGGGGAATACCCTCGAGGGTCAATTATGAAGACGATGGGGCCAAGGAGGCAGAAGGGGGAGAGGCAATAAGAGAAGATTCGAACATGAAGAAGATCCCCCCAAGCTAAATTTCATGGTGGAATAAGCTTTGAACTTGTATGATCTCATGGTTTGCAATAAAGTTTACAGGTCGGTCAACGTTAACACGACATAACTCTCCCGAGATGACAGGGAGAAACCTCATTATTGTGCACTTCACAATAGGGTGAACCACCCTATCAAAGTATGTTTTTCACCAAAGAGGTTGATTGACCATAGTGTGAAGATTAGAGACATTGAGTTGCCATAAACTAATGTGAACGATAATCCTTTACCGCCACATGGAGCCCATATGGCCAGCGCTTTTGATGAAGATCCCGAACGATCGATGAGAGAGCGGTGGTTCAAAGAGAGTGACTTTGAAGAATTTTTGGAGGATGACCTAGAAGAATATCTAGAAGAATGCACCTTCTAGATGGCTCAGCTCCATTTAAGTGATGAGGCTGAGGATGTAGACGAGCAAGAAAAAGAAGTACATGACCCCATTAAAGGACTCAGTAGGCAGTTGGGAGCCTATCCCTAGAGGAGGTAAATGCAATGATAGCCTATGATTAGGCTTCATATAGAGACGTGGAGGATGTTTATGAGTTAGAAGATGACCAAATAGACACGTGGATCGAATGTGCGGAAGTTAATTGCTTGCCAAAGTTTGGACGGTTCTTCGATCATGTTCGCCTTCATGAGGACTCACGCCTGGAAGTTACGTGAACCATCTTGGAGATTGCAAAGAAAAATATGGTGCCGCACCTGAATTTGAAGGGGCTTATGGCCAAGCTTCTGAAGAGGTACCTCTCAGAAGTCACGTTCTCGAAAGCTGATAGATTGATCAAGTATCCCGATAATAGACCCTTGTATGTTACGATGTTTGTAAATGATTGTGTTTTATCTTGAGTCTTACTAGATAGGGGAGAATCCATTAATATAATGCCTATTAGGTCCTTTTATGCTACTGAACTGTCAAAAATAAGGATAGTTCCCCATTCGTTGGCAATCTCAGGGTATGAGAACTAGTCACCCAAATCAATGTGCTTTGTTAATGTAAGAATCAAGATGGGGAATACCACTTCTCGTATCAAGTTCCACATCATGAACTACGAGCCATCATACCAACTTCTAGTGGGCAGGGTATGGATGGACTATCATGGCTTGGTACCCTCCGATTATCGTCAGTGCACTAAGGCAAACATAAAAGGCAAAGAGGTGGTGATTCGAGCTACTAAGAAAACCTTTGCGAAGGAGGAAGCTCACATAGTATACACTACTTTATACACATATCTAGCAGAAGAAAGCAATGGTGGTAATAAGGTACACTGGGGGAACAAGGGTCCCGACCACTCGAGAGAGTGTGCGATCACCTAGCCGAACGATGGTGACCTACGAAGAGGAACTAGACTTGGGTATGGTGAGGCCCCCTAGTCTATCGAGGCAACTTTGATACCGAATGACCCCGTGCATTGATCTAATTGAGCACCAAGTCCTGACTCAGAGCATCATTAGAAGGCGAACGATGAGACAAATGAACAAAAATTACAGGAAGATGCCATTGAAAGAAGAAGATGCTCGGTAGTGCAAACAGGTAGTTTTGCCTAACGAAAGAATTATCTACAAATTAAAAAGGTGTGAGCGGGTAGCTGAAAGTCTAGACGACGAGGCTGACCTTATTTATGAATGCTTCCTAGTGGATAACTAGAGGTAATATTTGGTGATTGATAATTCTAGAGTACAAGATTTTTTGGAAGAGGTAGAAGAAGAACTTGAGTGAATGAAAGACAGTCCCAGGTCGTAGATTCAAGAGTTAGAGAAAGTTGACCTGGATAAAGAAGGTGATGATGCTAACCCCATTTTTATCTCGAAGGACTTGGAAGGAGCTCCTCGAGAGGAGTTTATCAAACTGCTGATGGAGTTGAATGATGTCTTCTCCTGGAAGTAAACCGAGATACCTGGGGTAGACAAGGAGGTGAGCTGCCACAGGTTGAAGGTTTTTCTATCAGCCATCTCGATGAAGCAGACCACCCGAATGTACAAAGTGGAGTTGGATCTAAAGATCAAAGAAGAAGTTCAAAGGCTGATTACGATTAGTTTGATAGTCCCAGTCCAACATCCTATCTAGCTTTCTAGCATCGTACCCATGGGGAAAAAAGATAAGAGCCAAATCAGAATATGTGTGGACTTCAAGGATCTAAATCGAGCATGCCCGAAAGATGAATTCCCACTACCTTCCATCGATAGCTTGATTGATGCAACGACGGGCCATGTGATGTACATCTTCATGGATGGTTATATGGAATATAACCAGATAAAGATGGATTCGACAGATGCAGAGAAGATTGCCTTCCAAACACCTTTAGGTAATTTCATGTACACAGTTTTGTCTTTCGGGTTGAAAAACACAAGATCCACCTACCACAAGAGAATGATGGCCATCTTTCACGATTGTTTTCACAAGACTATGGAATTTTATGTTAATGATCTGATGATTAAATCCAAGAAGGAGGGGTCCCACCTGGATTATTTGAGGAAAGTGTTCACTCGATGCCGGAAGTACAAACTGAAGATGAATCCCCTCAAATGCATGTTTGGGGTGACAAACGGGCAATTCCTAGGATTTACGATGAACCGTAAATGGGTGCAAATGGACTTGGACAAATGGCAGGCCAACCATGATATGCCAAGACCAAAGTCGACGAGGGATTTCAAAAGCTTCCTTGGTAAAGTCTCCTACTTGAGGAGGTTTTTCCCAAGGCTGGCTGAGGTGGAACACCCGTAGATAGGGTTTTTGAGAAAGGGCGTGAAGTTATCATGGGAGGAGATGCACAAAGACACCATGGACAAACTGAAAGAACTCCTTACTTATCCTCAGATGATGATCCCCCCAAAGGCAGGTATCCCTTTACATCTATATCTTACATCAAATAAACGATCTATTGGTGCTTTGCTGGCCCAAGAGATGGACGGTATAGAGAACCCGATTTATTACTGGATTAGAATCCTATAAGGGCCTGAGGCCAGATATACTAGTATTGAGAGGCATTATTTATCCCTTGTATTTGTAGCAAAAAAACTTTGGCACTACCTACTATCATTCAGAGTTCATATTATAACTAGGTGTGATCCTATAAAGTTTTTGTTTGCTAGAACTGTGTTAATAGGCAGGGCAGCTCGATGGTTCTTAATCCTCTTAGAGTATGATCTCAAATGTGTGGTTCATCGAGACGTCAAGATCCAAGCATATGAAGATTTTTTGTCCATACCCATTAGGAACATTTGAGCCACCTGTTGAAGAGTTTTCGGATGATAATCTCCAGGCCAATTTCATATAATCTAGCCTAGATGAGTGGATTATGGAATTTGATGATTCTTTAATCGAGAAAAAAGGGGGAACTGGAGTCATTCTAGAAAAACATCGAAAAGAAGTCCGTTTATCTTTCAAGATGGATTTTGATTGCTCGAATAATGAGGCTGAATATGAAGCACTGGTCTTGGGGTTACTCGAAGCTCTGAGAAGAGGTATCCAAGTCCTGACGATTAAGGGGGATTCCAACTTTGTGGTGAAGCATGTAACTAGGGAATTCGCTTTGAAGCATATGAGATTAGAACCCTACTGAATAATAATTCATCATTTGGTCGGGCTGTTCGAGGTGGTAAAGATAAAGAGGCATCCCCGAATGATGAACCGATATGCGGAAGCCTATGCCACCATCGCTCAAAAGATTTCCTTCGATGGAGAGACAACGGTGCTTCGAATGACAAAAAGAACAGCCCCCTCGACGGTGTTAGAAATATTGCCCTCAAATGATAAAGCTGATTGGAGGGGTGAGATCAGAAAGCAACTGGAGAGAGGCGAAGGGACACTGAGCTTAGTTGCACAATACTTTGTTCCCAGGGGCAACTTGTACTATAAGAATAAATGGGGTTGGTTGTCCAGACATGTGGATCCCGAGGAAGCCAAAAGAAGATTGATCGAGGTGCACGAAGATAGTTATGAAACCATCGAGATCCCTTTGTATAGGTGGATATAGCGGGCAGAGTACTTCTGTCCTTCTATGAGATAAAATGCTGCAGCGGTACAAAGAGAATGCATGAAGTGTTATCTATTCTATTAAGCATCAGAGTGCGATTTCATTGATCAACCCCAAGATTGGAGGCAATCGTATAGGGATCTGTTGATAGACGGAGTAATGCCTATGGACAAATAGGACTCTACCACCAAGGTACTTTGTGCAAGAAGGTCAATTGTACTAACGAGGCTACCATGACCATCCCCTAAGGTGCATAAGGGGAGAGGAGGCCGAAGAAGTGCTGAAGAAAGATCACGAGCTACGACACATCGGAGGATCCAATCTCTACGACCAACTCATGACCTTGGGGTATTATTGGCCTATAATGGAGAATGATTCGACGGAGTTTTTTCGTTAGTGTAAAGCTTGTCAACTACATGGGAATATGATTCATGCTTCTTCGGTGGACCTACATTCCCTCTATACACCATTTCTGTTCCACACTTGGGCATTCGATCTGGTAGGGGACATAAACCCTTCATCGCAAGGAAAGATTTGGATCTTGGTAGCCACAAAGTTCTTTACAAAGTGGGCGGAGGCCATAACGCTAAAAAAAACCACAATGGGGGTAGTGTCCCGATTCATGAAGGAGTATATTATCTGCCGATTTAGTATCCAGAAGGTGTTTTTATCGGATAATAAAACCCCTTTCATGAATAGATAAGTACGCTTGCTAATGGACAAGTACTTCATTATCCATTATAAATCAACGGTAGCATACCCGAAGTGCAAAGGGAAGGCAAAGGCCACCAACAAAACTTTATTAAACATTTTGGCAAAGATGTTGGAAGACTTCCCGGGCATATGGGATGACAAGATCCTCTAAGTAATTTGGGCTTACCAAATAATAAAGAGAAAACCAACAAGGTATAACCCATTTTCCTTAATGTTTGGGGCAGAAGCTCTGTTACCATTTGAACTCGAGGTACCTTCTGCTCGCTATAACTTGCGAAGTGCCATGCTCTTTCACAGTCGGCACGTACAACTCGAAGCACTTAAAGAGCATCGGGACAATGCAACGAGGCACTTCGAGATGTACATGAAGCAGCTGTCTAGATACTACGACCAATTACTGAGGCCAAGGAAGTTTATAGACGGGGACTTAGTTCTGAAAGGGTGCACAAGGCGTATTAGGGGTTATCACTACCCAAGTTTGAGGCTAACTGAGAAGGACGTTACATTATTCGAGTATCTCATGATTCGGGTTACTATGAGATATCCAAGGTGGAGGACAATGTTACTTTCAAACTGAACAATAAGTGACTGAAGATATACTATGTTTAAATGTATGTTTTGCAAATGCCTCAGTTTATTACATTTTATCTTGTTAATGTTTGTTTGAAAGGATGTCTCTCGTAAACAATTGGGCCTATTAGCTTAATATAGTATGTTACGATGTTTATGTGGAAAATGTTAGCCCACTACTCTTTTTATGTTTGATATTCTCCTTATCTTTCATGGTGTGACTTGTATTGATGTAATAGTTTATCCAGTGTTAAAAGAAAAGTGGGGGGAATGGAAGAAAACACCAAAGTCACAAATGTTCCTTTATTTAATATAAGAGATACTGTGATTACATGCAAATAAAATAGAGGGTGGATTAAAATCTCAAAATAATAAACAACAACAAAAGAAGCATTGAACAAGCGTTCCTATAGGATATCTACGATGAAAGGGAGGTTCGCTGATCCAAGCAACCGGTGGTGATGTTGGGGCAAGATTTACGCAAGGATGCTCTAGTATGAAATAAGGTCAGCCAAATCCTTCTGACGAAGTTCCATCGTCTGTTGAATAGCCTCTAATTGTTGTTCTTTCTTGATAAGCTCAGCCTCCGCCCAAACACCCTCACGAGCCTCCTGCGCCTCTTGCTCAAACATTACCAACTTGGTCTCCAGACTTACAAGTTCTTTCGAAATAGCTACTTGCGAGCAATGAAAATCTTACAGTCGATGATAGAGGGCAGGTAGGTCAGCTTTCTTGAAGTCACAAAGCTGCTTCACTAACGAGGATAGTGACAATCCATCATTTATGAGCACATTAACTTTCCTCAACAAAGACTTTATTATATCAGAGCTAAGAGATTTGAGAGGGGTATTAAGGATCTCTTTCAAGACAATGGTGAGCCAGAACAATCGGCATGCCATCATCCCAGGAATAGGCTGAAGACTATGAGAGGTGAAAGTTGAAGGAAAACAGACTAAGATCTTCTCAATTAATAAACTATGACCTTCAGTTAAGATATTGGGGGAAATTGGCCAAAGTCTGCCTCACAACAAACTTAGGGGCTACCTCAGGAGGATGTACGCTGAAGACGCTGTCACTCGCAGAAGGGAGCTAAGTATGTGTAGAGCTGTCACTTTCTTCAACCCTAGAGGCAACCACTTCGGGAACCTCACCAACGTTAGGCACTATTCCTTGGATCTGTATAGTAGGAACCCTTTCTAAAGATACAAATTCAGCTAGATTCCTCACTTTTGCAACTTCCTGAGCTATAGCTTCAACTTCTAGGCCACATGCTATGGGTTTCTCAACCTCCACCTGAGATACAAGAAATTTCTAAGTGAGAAACAAAATAAGAAAACACATATAAATTAGCTTGAAAATTTGAATTTTATGCCAATAAGACTTAGCCCAGCTGACCCTTGGTTATGGGACACTTTATACTAATAAGGCTTGGCCCGCCTGACCCTTGGTTAAGGGAGATTTTATGCCAATAAGACTTGGCCCGCCCGACCCTCGGTTATGGGAGATTTTATGGCAATAAGACTTGTCCCACTGACCCTCGGTTATGAGAGATTTCTAAGATCAATATGACTTGGCAAAACTAAAAAAAAAATTAAATATAGGGGATAGATAGAAGAATAAAAGAATACCTTCGGATGTTGCTCGTCTGCAAACTTACGAGTAGCCATTTGAACTATTTCCTCCTCTATATCCAGACTAGGAGCCACCAAAGGATGTTAATATTGGGGGGAAATCACACCCCCTACCTCAATAACCTCCTCTTGTCTCCCTCTCCCTTGACTAGCCGTAGAATGATCGACACCCTCGTGATTAAGGATGGAAGGCCCTAATAAAATGACACGAACTTGATCATTTTAAGATGGGGACCTAATTGGGAAGTTGGAATTGGAATATGAACCTATGAAGAATAAGGACGAAGAGTTAGAATATCAAGTTAAAAGGAAGAAAATAACTTGGATTAGCAAGAGAAAAAGCTTACCACATGTAACGAACAAACGGGCATAAGAGACTTAGGAACAACTTCAACGGTCCTCATATCTGGAACACTTATCTCAAGACCAGCCTCCTAGCGTAAAAAAGAGGGATTAGGTGAATAGCCTCTACTTGACTCAGTTGAAGTATCCGAAATAACTGCCCCTAGGGGGGAATTAGAGGTTACCTACGAAGTAGTAGAGGAAGCTATCTCCTATTGAACAACTTCCTTCGAGGCAGGTAAGGTTGCGCCATACTTCTCCAATAGACTACTTTCCTTAACATCATCGTGAGGGTCACCTCGTGCATCAACCTAAAAAATAAGAAAGTTGAAATAAAATGAAGTTACTATTATAAAAATAAAAGAAGAAAAGTTCAAGACTCAGAAAAAGAATAGAAAGCATACTTCTTCCCCCTTTAGTACATCTTCTAAAACTTCATAATCTATGGGAGTCAAGGCTGGTTTAGAAAAAAAAACCTTCCTCCTCAACCTATGTCTCCGAATCAATGCATTATTTTCTTCTTCTTCTTCTTCTTCTTCTTCTTCTTCTTTTTTCTCTCTTTCCTCACCATCCTCATATTCATCTTCATTATCATCATCATCACCAACAACCCCAGCTACATGTCTCTTCGGCAACTCCCCCTTACTTGACTTACTTAATGCCTCCATCACAAGTTTAAGAGGGCTAAATGCCTTCCTCTTTTTACTACTACTAGCGGGATAAGGATCGTATGAGAAGCCATGTGAAGCTATCTTAGCTGATATAAAAACCCTATTTTCTTCACTAAAATTCTTCCAAGTCTGCCCAAGCCGATCAAATATTATGTTGACTACTTGGGTGACTTTGAGATCAGGAGTATGGGCCACTAGAGCTTGTTGGAAAATTTTGAGATTTTTTATTAGAGATTTTGGAGTATCCTTAACCACTGCCTGATATGAGGTAGTGCGTGGAGTATCACTTCTTTCAACTGCCCTTGAAGGACCAGGGGCAATGGCAGCTACCTCGGTCGGAAGGGAGGCCTTAGATACTTTCTTCTTCTAGACAACTACTTGGTCCACTAGAGCTGATTGAGGTTGCTCAAATGGGGCGATGTTATTTGCAGTGTTAAGTGGAAACATAGAAAAGAAGGTGGTGAAATTTATCAAACACAACTCTGTGGGTGGGTATCTCTCAACCTTGGGGTATCGAGATTCCTTTAGAACGTTACATTGAAAACAAATAAGGTGGTTTTGTTAGAATAACGTTATGTACATAGCCGACCTACTTCCTCGAGCTTCTTTGCTTAGAATGACAAGATTAGTCGAGTAACTAGTGCAAGGACTTACTATAGCTGAAGTTAGATAATTCGTACATGCAAAGGAAAAGTTTGTTGGCTTCTCACGGGTAAAGTAGCTCAGTAATGGGGTGCCTTAATCGTAACCAAATTATAAGGCTATACGATAGGGGTTGTAAACAGAATGGAAAGAAGACCATTTCGTGCACGGTGGTAAATAGGAAGGGATCAACGGAAGGGGGATATTGTTCGAGGGGAAGTTCCTCGCCAGTGCCTCATCAAGGAGAGTAATGGTACGTTCCTTAGTGAAAAAATCATTTGTAAAAAACTTATCTACCCCAATATAGGGGCGAGGTAAGAGCCTTTTGGCTTTGTCCATCAAAGCGATGAGAGGCTTCTTGACACTTTTATGATTCAAACAACAAATTCGAGGGATCTTAATGGGATGAGAACCGGGGTAGTTACCTGCCACTGCATAGTCTGGGAAGTGGGCGTAAAGGAAAGTTGTCAAAAGAACATGATTTCCGTAGTTGGAGACATAAAACATGTCGATGCTCCTATTGAATCAACCACCACATGATCCAACCAATATATAATGAACCAAGTACGATAGCCACGAGAGGAAGCTTCAGGCCGCTAGCCATCCAAATAGCCATTTTTATCAAATCCTTTATAGGGAAATCATGGGGCTTTCTTGGAAGATAGATTTTTGACAACATCACCTAGATGTAACCAGCTAGCTCGATTTGGGAGCCAAAAACTTTTTTCGCCATAGGCTGATCGAACACTTGCTTTCCTTGAGGATTCTCCTTGGCTGTCTCGTAGGCCTTAATCACTTCTTTGTCTTTAATAAAGTAGAATTACCTAATCACCTCGGAGTAGGTACACTTGTTATAGGTAACCATACAGTCCTTCTTAACTACTTCCAGCTTATCCCTCAAGGCCTTCTCTTTACTGTAGACTACTTTGTCGAAAAAAGTGTCAAACCCTACCGCTTCTAGCCCTAGAAGCTCGTAAACATCTTCCAAGGTGACAATGAATCCCCTCCAAGAGGCCACAAATGTATGTGACCTGTGACTCCAGCAGGAAATGAGCAGTTGAAGGGCGGTGTTGTTTTTGGAGACGATGAGATCACCCATCTAGAGGGAACAGTATAAACCAACGAGAGTAAGTTGGAAAGAATATTTAGAGTGGATGTGTTCGGTCCAAAGGCCTAATCCCTCACAGGCACCTAAGGAAGCTTCAAACTCTAGTTTAGATAAGGGAAAATCACCACATTCAATACAAAAGCGGGTGATAGTGGCGGTAGGAATGTAGGCAAAATCTTAAGCATCATCACCCTCCTTCATAAGTAAATTGGGGTTTTCAGCTGGCTCTAACTCATCGGGAAATCTCTCGACAGTTTTCCAAAAATGATCAGACTCACCAAAATAGGGAGCATGATGGTAACGCACCCATTGGTTTTGGCGCGCTTAGGTTTTGGGGGAAGTACCCGTAGAAGAGTGAGGTATCTTAATAATGGGTGCCATGGAAGCTTAAAGGAATAAAGTGAAAGAGTAAGTTAAAAAGAGTGAAGGGAATGAAGAAGTCAAAGTCTTCTCTCATAAAAGCTCAACTCAAGGGAATGAAAACCCAAAGGTGAAGATTTGAAATGATGGTACCCCTTTTTATAGGGGAAACACGGACCCCAATAGGCGACACTTAGAAAAGCGCAATAATGTTCCGATCAATTTACGTGTTCGCCAAGCACGCGCTACTGTAGAAGTTCAAGGGTTGCAATGATGACATTTTGGGAGACAAATGCACAAATGATTTACGTGGGGAACACACGTGCCCCCTGGCACTGCCATGTATCACATATAGAATTACAAACGATAGTCTCATTTAATAAGATATGCTTGGGGTCTTTTCGTCTTGGGGAAACAAAGAGTTTGGGGGGAAATTTGAATAAACGTCTTCACTTTCCCCAGGGCATCTTCCACAAGTAATTGTAAAGCCTTATAAAAGGAAGATATATTATTTCAAGTATGGCAAGATATTCATTAAATCGATCACGCGGTTCTAAAGATAGAGGAGAATATAATTATTCCATTAATAATAAATCACTGTTTCTTATAAATCAAGTACCCATGGATATTTAAAACTTGTTGCAGGAAAGGATTGAAGATCAGCAAAGGGTTTCGTATAGATATTTGTTCATGCAATAAATAAATATCTCTACAATAGGGCAAATGTAGGGGGAGTCCTCACCAAAGAGTGATTAACTTAGTTAATATGTTGATTGACCTACGAAGAAGGAGGAGGAAGGCTGCCCGAGCAAGTTACCTCCAAGATGCTTTACATAAGTGGCTCGAAGTACCCACCTCGGAGATTCTCTAAATTGATGGCTCAAAGATTCTCCAAAATGCTGGCTTGAAGTACCTACCTCGAAGTTTCTCCAACGTACCTAGATCGAAGGATCCAATCCCTAGATCAAAGTCACTTGAATGACGATAGGTTTTAATAAGAAATAAAATGATCTGTATCATGTACTTTATCTTATAATATATGTTGAGTGAGGTTGTTTGGTACCCACGAAGGACCATGCCTAGCAGGGCATAGGAGAGCTAACATGCTCTATCGAACAACCTCCTCTTCGAAACCTCGCAAGGACATGGTTTGGATGATTGAGAGGAAGACAATATTTGGAATACAATTACAAGCCCTCTTGGCACACTTGGGTCAAAACTTCACTTAGCACATATGGTTGCTTGAGCCACTACAGTCGAGCCACCTCAACTTTTACTTGTTCGAGGAAACCTTCTCGAGGTACCTCAGTCTTGCATCTTGGTTATAAGATAGTTTTTAACAAACAAACAGAAACTAAACACTCGAGCTACTTATCATCCGGGCAACCTTAAAGCAAATGCCATCCCACCTGACTGACGTGACTATACACATACCAGAGTCACTGTTTAACCACTTTCTAACATCGTAATGCCTGGAATTTAGGGATTCAAAGTTATAGCACTCAAGTGAGTTTATCCTTAGGTCGACTTGTCTAGTTCATCAAACTTGACCCTTTAGTCGTCCTAAGGTAAGCTCCAAGATGCCATGTCACATCCCTCATTAATGTCCACCATACTTCCATCCAATGAAATATCTTCCCGCCAAATTATGAGATTCCATGCATTTGATGCAATATATTTTGCATTTAATGTGGTCAATCATAGTGAGAACGTGCAAGTTTACTCGAGTAACCTTGCCTCCATATAAATACACTAGACAAATAGTTTAGCATGGAGCATTATTCAGAGCCTAGAATTGCTGCCCAACTTCCCCTATACACGAGAGCTATTGTGACAACATTAACTCCCCACACCCGTTTGATACCCATATCATCGAGCATTAACTGAGCTTAAAATTCATGCCTTTCCTTTATTATTCCTAGAGTGCTTTATCTTTCTCCCTCCGACCACGCTTCCTGCTGGTCCCATATATTTATTACACATGTTGTGTATTTATTGTGCCAACATATGATTTAATACAAGTCTGAATATTGAATCCTTTTGTCTGTTATTCACCTGTGTTCATTGTCAATATTTAATACTGCATGGCGTTGATCCCGATCTTGATAAGGTGCTACGCCTCACTTGATACTAACCATATCCTAAGAACCCACTTCTTATAAGTTATCATATAAAAGATTTAATATGTTTAAAACTATACTTTTACTTTTTTCACATCTCTTGCCTCAAACTCACTTTATAATTTACATTTTATACTGTAATCCTCACATCTACATTATAGTTTCTTCACTTAAGGTACTATTTCTAAACAACAAACACTTCTTATTACCATAAGCTTTAGGAAGCAGATCAATAATATCAAGTCTCATTCAAATAAAAGTCATAAGATTATAAGAGGATACAGGTTTGTAGTTAGTTATGTAATTATTAGTGAGACTTTTGGGATCGCTAACATTATGAAACGTATCTCATTTTGCATAAGTGTTGGCACCAAAACTCTCTATGCAATGTGGAATTTCTATAGGATGTCAAACATTGAGATAGAAAAAACATCGGTGAAGCATGTCACTTGAAGTTTACTACTTATACATTGTGTTATTTATCTATGGGCCATAAGAAGGGGGAAAATTACCACCGAATGTTTTTATTGTGACACTACTCGTAGAGCCAGAAGTATGCAAATACTGATAAATCCAATCAATATCTATACACAATTAAAAACGAAAATTGAAATACGCATGTTAGACGGAATCAAATTAACATAAAAATATATACGCTTTAATTAAGGCTACCGACTGTACCTATATCAATTAAACTTCTCGACTAGAGAATGGATGACAAAATGACATCCTAATCAATCAAAAAAGTATTATCAATCAAACATCCAAATTAGAAGATTGGTATCTCAATAAGGCAAAATGAAAATTAAATAGAGTCTAACATATATCCTGATACGCAATAAAAATCATATAAGCAACAACTATCTATATATAGCGCATATCTAAGGAAGATTCCACAGTACTATAAAAATGATTAAATAACCTTACACTCAGTGTGGACTCCATTCTTGGTAGGCTTCATATATCACTTTTTGCTCCATGTGGATCTTAATTCATCTTCAAAAATTAATTTAAAAAAAATATTGGTCATCATAATTAGAGTATAACTCGGAACTTAGAATGCATCTTGATGTCAAAATATAACTTGAAAATAAGAATGCAACTAAATTTTCATATTTTCATAAAGGAGAACCACCTTAATTAGAGTATACTTTGATAATGAACCAAAAGTAGTTAAATCTAAAAAATATGATATGAAAATAATTATAACAGAACCCAAAATCAGACTTCTGCTGACCCAATTTAGAAAAAAAAAATGGCATGTTGATATATTTCATGTGTGGGCCAAAAGTTGTTGCATTATAAAACATTGAATTACGTGAAAGACTCAATTTGGCTTCTTTGATTAATAATTGAATCAGTATATTTAAGCGAAAGAATGAGTGAAAGATCAGATGGAACCTCGATAGAGCCCTTAATGTATATTGAATAAGGAAGACAATGCCATTTGAATTCAACATAATAATGATTAAAAGATGTAAAATCATAGTCGAGGCATATCGATAAAATTAAGGAGACATCACTATAAAAAGATGAAGTGGTAAAAAGAATTCCTAGTATCTACATAGATCAAACAATAACATTGTTTCAAATATTTCCTTATCTCATAAAATATCAAATAAAAAAAATAAGGGAATCAAATAGGGTTTCTACCCTTAAATACATGGCTACTGCCTTAAATCTTTATGGTTTTAAATACAAAGTTGTTGCCACAAATGTTAATACTTTGTTTTGTATATTAGCTCTATTCATATTGTTTTTCCCAAATGTCACATTCCCCCTGTTACATATTCTTATCATTAATTTAGTCTGATCGTGTCGCCGCATGCTTAAACTTACACATTATCATTTCTTGTTTAAATGTTTCATACGAATGAATCATGTACGAACTTTCAAAAATAGGTACAATTATGCATACTCACAAATGGTTTCGACTTATCTAATAAATGAACTGCAATCCCCCAACAACTTTGAATATGCGTTCATTTACATACCACAATACGTTTCATAATGTAGGCAATGCATTTATATAGTAAACCATATGTGAACAATGGGTTTTAGTAAATACTTGGTCAAAATATAAATATATATCCTCTTTTACTTTTATTTTCTTGAACATGACACATTCGAACAAAAATAACAAAAATTAGGTGAATTTACTACTTTACCTACTTGGTGATGTAATTACGTAACATATCTTGTCTCTTGCATTTTATTTGTGGACAAATGTACATTCCCATCAAATTCGCCCGGAATAAAATAAATTTACGTAAAATTATTTACAACTTCCACTTGTAAACGATTGCACATTACGCATACTACATGCTAGTACAAACTGAAGCCTCCATTTGGTTAAGGTTATTTAGTTATTGTTTTGTGTTACAAATAAATAATGGTCTTTTAGATTTATATTGCATTCATAAATTTCTAATTTATCTTTAATTGGTAGGCAATGGTAGAGAAACAACTGGATGAGCTACAACAAGAGAAGTGAAATGATCCGAAAATGATAAATGAGATACCATTTGGTTAAGGAAAGATGATGAAGGTTGAGAGGCTATATATAGACAAGACACCGAAGATCGAGATGTTCAACATCGACAAGGGCTCGTAGAATTAGAGATTCTCCACCAACAAGCGCTACTATAGATAAAATTGACATGAGAAGCGAAATGGAGAGTTATATTTAAGAGTATTATCCCTCACCATGCTTTCGGTACCTCAATGACCCATATCAACTAGGTTATATGTGTATGAGGGAGTGTTAGGTATGATATATGTCTTGAGATTTTCCGCCCTTAGTTGTTTACAGTGTTATGGCTATTGATGTAGTTGTATTCGACTTAATTTTTATGTTTATACATTTTGGTTTTCATAAATAAACAACGGAGACTCTGTCGAATTTTTTAAAAATACTAATTATTTTTAAAGTTAATTAATATGAAGATATACAAGATTTCTTCTTTGTTTAAGTAATTGATAATAAATAAATCTTATTGTAGGTGAAAACCTCTTGTGGACAAGGAAAGTCATTGAAGTCATTTTGTTGAAGGGCGTATGCTTGAAGATCGGGAGTTTACTATGATTACATCATTTTATGCTAGGAGTAGATGGGTTTAGACGAGTTAAGTTGTGTAGAGAGATTTAGGTTGGTGTTGGAATTCTTGATTGCGTGGAGAGATTTTAGTTGCATGAACTCAAATTATAGTCGAATGGAAAATTGTAAGTCATATATACTGAAATGGGATGTCAAATATGTCATATATTATTTTTAAGAGTTTTTGTTTATAATTATACATAATATATTATGGAATGGATGAAATGTTATTTTTGGTGCGAAAATTATTAAACACCGCTTCTTTGCTTTCTCAAAAGAATCCCATAAAAATATCTTTTAGGAAACTGTTGCTGTTTAAAAAAGAAGTTTTAAAAGATGGCTTTTTTGTCATCTCAAAAGGGTCTCATAAATGATGACCTTTTGAGACGACTTAGTTAGCGTCACAAAAAATCCTTTTGGGACTGTTGTTGTCATCTGAAAAACAGGTTTAAAAGACGGTTTTTTTGTCGCTTCAATAGGGTCCTATAAACGATGACCTTTTGAGACTACTTATTTCTCATCTCAAAAACCTTTTAAAATGTGGTTCTAATATAACCCCCCTTACATATTCCAAATGGTGTCCCAAAAGGCTTTTGAGATGGCTGGAGCACCGTCTCAAAAATTAATTTTTTTTGTAGTGAACTATGGTGTAGTCAATAATCCTATGATCGAATATGAACGCAGGGGTGGGAACTAATAGGAGATTTGGTAATAAGCCCATCCAAAGGGCAAATAAATAAATTACCCAGGCATCTCAACTAGTGCCTTTATAAACACAACAAAATTCCCCTCCAAAAATTCCACCTCCATTGGTACAAATAACACCCATGATTAACCAAACAATGGCCCAACCAAAACAAATAGTTTCATAGGGGAGTAGGTAGAAGATCTCATATATGAGAGTTGTGGACCAATGGCTCCGGGGGTGAAGGATATAGTTTATAGGATGTCATACCCTAAATTGTTAGGTTGGATTTAAATACAAAGGGCATTAAGTTCCTAACATTTTCTCTCTTTTCAGGAGATGGGAGTCATTCCACAGTGGAACACATAGAACAATTCACTAACCAGTATGCCGGTGCAAGAATTAATGAATAACTTAAAGTACACTTATTTTCTAGTTCCCTCATTGATGCAACCTTCTCTTGGTTCATAAGCTTGACATCCAACACTATTCAAATATGGAAGCAAAAGGAACAAATGTTTCATCTTCCAAACTGAACCACGATGATTTGGATAAACTAAGACAATAGCCAAATAAAAATGTTTTAATTTCATAATTGAGTTCAAAAGGGATAGAAATAAATGAAAATAGTGCCACCTGAGCCTGAGTTTGTCAAATCATCCCAAAATGGGATAAAATGTAGGCTTCGAAACAGGTTTGAAGCACTAATTTTAGAGATTTGGTGTAATTATCCACAAAAGTTTCCAGATATAGAGCTCTTTTAGAAGATGAGAATAAGAGAAATAGTTATTCTTTTAAAATATACTGTAAGGACCCAAACTTAGAGATAAATGGTGCTTAAACTATAGGTATTGGACTTATTATTTGCAATCCTTTAGTTCAAAAGAACACAACAACAAAGTCTTATACCCTAAAATCCAAAGGGGTGATTAAAAGATATTCCTTTGACATATCTAAGGCGGCCAAAAATTTTATTATCTCTTAAAAGTCAAAATGTTTAAACTGCTACGCAATTTGAAAACATTAAATGAAATTAAAGGAAAAAAAATACAAATGGCATAATGTTTTCTCTTATTCAACTAATGCTTGCTATGGTTTTCTTGATTGGATACAAGAGTTGACTACAAAAGGAAAAATAAAATTTCCTAGAAGAGAGGGAGACACTATAGGGGTGAGAAAGAACCATTTACCAATGCTAAAGAGATGGCAATAAACATGCAATCCATTAACCTTTGAGTTTAAACTTAAGACAAAGATTAAGTCCAAGGCTTCAAAGACTGAATCAATGGCACACCCAAACTAGAAAGTCCTGAAACACCAGTACATTATATGTGGAGAATAATACGCTAAAATATGAGAATTTGTTACCACAAATGGGAAACAACAAAAAAAGTTCAAGTGAAATAGGAATACTGTCTATAGTATAAATACCCAAGGGATCTAATACTAAAGGAGTTTCCTAGATAATATCCTAGTGAAAATAAAGTTAGTTTTTGGCCCCTATTACCCTAAAGGAAACATTAATACACCAATAAACTACCAATACATTAGATCAAATTTCAATGAAGAAAAACATCCCTTATATTTAGGAGTTTAAAGGCCCATGAAAATTCAAAAATTAATCTCTATGGTGAAGGGGTAGCTAATTATTTTATTATTCCAGACCCAAATATTACCCAACAATTCAATGAAATGTCTAAGAGGGAAAAGATAGTTAAGCCTCAACAAGTAGATCCAAGATGTAGAATTTCACACCACCATCAAAATCAAAGCAAAGAGAGTCAGATATTATGATTTATTCCCCTTAACAAAGGCGAATTCAAAGAAAATACATGTCCTAAAAAGAGGCCTAAAAATATATGTGCCCAAGTGGAATTGCAACTTCATCTTCGAAACCAATTCGAAGGTTCCATAAAAAGTGAGAAAGATAAAATTATTCTTCAGATATGCTAGTCAAGAATATTAAAGAGATGGAAAAGGCCATGATTGTGAATAGAGATAATACATCCGAAGATGGTTTTTTTAGTAAAGAGGAAAACTAAGAAATGATGGCTATGGATGCAATAAGACCTCCTGGAAGGACTACTCAATAAAAAATAATCCAATTTGGATCCATACCATAACAAGTGCTAATTAACATAGTTGTGATCCTCCCAAAGAGGATTAAAGCTAAAGAAGGACCCGAGGTTCCATAAATAGAGTTAGATGATAACAATAGATCAGAGGTAGATAACTTTGAGTTGTTTGCATGTGCTTTAGATTTAATATATGGGTTTAAAAATTTACAAAGGATATGATCAATCATATCCAGACTTTGTTTTTAAAGTCTTAGGTGAATCTAGTACTAATTAATATAATATTGGTAGATAATTGTGCTGCTATTAATATAATGCCACACATTATTCTTTTTAAATTAAATAAGAAAAACGATAAATTGTTCCTATCTCAAATTATAATTTCTATCTTTGTTGGAGATAAAAAGCTAACCAAATTTGTGTTAATAATAGATATTAAAGTAGGCACAAAAAAGTCTAAAGTTTCTTTCTTTATCATTGATGATAATCCATGTTTTCATTCTTTACTTAATAGAGATTTGATTGATTCTAACAAATGTATCTCTTTTCCCATACATTAAAAGTTAATGTTTATGAACGATTAAGTAAAAGCAAATACTTTTCCTCTCAACACTAGCTCTAACTATGTTGAGGCTGAGCTTTACTAAGAAAATATAGGACCTATAAAGGTGTCTGCATCGATCCCATATGTATCGGAAGGAAACGTCTCAAAGGAGGCTTGGGAAAAACAAACTTTTGGTCTGATGACATCAACTGAAAAAGATAAAATTCTTGATTAATGTATAACACAGCTATTGATGTTGAAAAGGCCAATGAAACTTCGACCATTTTGTTGTTGAAGTTAAGAGAATTAGATCTAAATGCCAAAATGAATGAAGAAAGTACCATAAATTCAATAAATTATGTTTTCAAAGAAAATAAAGATGATAAAATAGCTCAGGACAATGTTCATCTAATAAGTTCCCCAATAGAATATAAAGAGCTTATGGTAAACCAGTCGGAACCTTTGTTGGAAGTGAACTTAGGAAATGAACAAAATAAGAAGGTGACGTATATTAGTGCAAACCTTGATAAATAAGAACAAAAATTGGTCGTGGACTTTTACATCTATATAAGGGTTATTTTGGCCGGGACTATGATGAGTTGTCAGGTTTAGATAGGAAATTAGTGAAACATAGGCTACCAATCAAAGAAGGATACAAGGTTGTTAAACAACTTCCACGATAAATGACTTTAAAGGTTAAAACAAAGATAAAAGAAGAAATTAAAGGTTTTAAAGGATGGATTCATTAGAATAACCAGGTATATTGAATGTCTCTTGAACATAGTGTCAGTTATTAAGAAAAATGGAAAGGTAAGAATGTGCATTGACTTCATAAACATAAATGCAGCCTCTTCGAAGGATTGATATCTAATAATAATGGTAGACCTATTGGTTGATAGATGTGCCGATCAAGATATCACTTCTATGATGGATTGTCAGTCAGGTTACAACCAAATTTTCATAGGTGAAGAAGATGTGCATAAGAATTCCTTTAGGTGTATTGGTACTTCAGGCGACCTTCGAATGGATTAAAATTCTATTTGTATTAATGAGTGCAAAGTCTACCTACCAAAGGGGAATGAATACAGATTTCCATGATATAGTTGACACTTTTTTGGATTTTTATATCAATAATATAATTTTCAAATCAAAAGCAATAACTGATCATATAACCCACTTGCAAAAGTCCTTTAAAAGAATGAGACTTTATCAACTTAAAATGAAATCCTCAAAATGTTCTATTAAAATTACTGCAGGGAATTATCTGGGGTATTTAGTATACAAAAATAGGATTCAAGTTGTTGTGTTATGAGTGTTAAAAGCATAAGTGACTTTAGAACCACAGGTGCTCCCCTCTAGACCTTAATAGGGTAATAAGGCAAGAGTTTCAAAGTGTGAGACCATCATTTAAACTGGTTTGACCCTCACGAAATGGACATATGCCCACTTTATAAATGTGTTATGATAATTTATTAGAAAGTATATGTGTATTACAGTCTAAGATACCCCATAAGCTTTATTCAAGGGAATCTGAGGTCATGAAGCATTCGCTAGTAACAAGATGTGAAAAATCTATATCAATCGGAAGTGCTCCGAGTTACAAGTGTACATTCTCAATCGTGGGTTGAAAGTATGTAACAAAGAGAAAACACTTAAGAAATGATATAACTCTATATTCTCTTTATGTCTGATTTCTTGAACCTACCTTCATCCCTTCACAAGCCCCATATTTATATACAAATACCTTAATAGGTAATGAGAGAACTGGAACAACATGGATGTGGTCTCACCGAGGTCTTTTGGTGTCACCAAGGTGGCGAAGTTTTGGTCAAAGTATTTGCAGGTGGTGTAAGGTGGTTGTCGATAATACTAAATATTGATATGAGAATTAAATTAAAGTGAGACTCAGTAGTAACGTTAGGTGGAATAGTGTTCTACTTTCCACTTACTTGAGAGACTGATCGAAGATGACTCATTAGAGGTATGAGAAATTGGGAACTTATATAGGATTGTTGTAGGTTTTCCTTAGAATTCCATGCAATAATACAACCGAGTTAAGAGGGTAAAACGACCTTAGGAGGTTATCTTCCTTTGGATAAAGATTTGTTTTAGGCATTAGTTTTTTGTAAAATGTTGGTGCCATGGTCTATGATCCCAGTTGATGAGACACCATGTAACAATTAACCATATTGGGAAAGGGGTAGATGTAACTGATGTGTGCTATGGTTCCTTGACCTTCTCATAAGCGCAATAAAGGTTTTTTTTGGAAATCGAAATCTGGCTCAACTTCAAGGCCAACATTGATACCTCTACCCTTATAAAAGGGCAGTTGAGGAGTGGATAAATCTTTTAAATACCATGTGTGAAATAAGGTATCATCAAAGTGATCAAGGTTTAGGCCATAATAGAAAGCATAACCCTGAATAACAAAAAAAAATATAAAAAAAATTTCGAACATATTAATTCCTTTGTAGATTTATATCTAATGCAGTTAGAAAAACTAAAGTATTTTATCCTTTCTTAGAGATAAAAGATCATGAAGATATGGATTGGAAGGAAGAACATCAGTTAACTTTCTATACACTAAATAGATACTTGGCTAAGCCTCCAATTTTGGCACCTCCAAGGGAGGATAGGCAACTAAAGATGTACGTTTTTGCCTGTGATACTTCTATTAGAGTCCTGTTGGCTTAAGAATGTGATAATCATAAAGTGGAAGTTGTGAATTATCTCAGTAGATTTCTAAATGATTATAAATATATATATAAGGTAATGGAAAAACTATGTTTAACTTTGTGGAGGGCCCCCAGAGATTCCTAGTACCAATTACAATTTATATTTATTTTGCAATTATTTTTATACTAATGGTAATTTATATTACAGGTAACCAAGAAAGGTACTTTGGTCCAGTCAGTAGTTCGAGTTAGCAAGTCTCGAGGGGACTAGAATCCCACCAAAGTAGCTAGTAGGATCTTTGAAGGTTTTCACTTAGAGTCTGCAGAGTAAGGTTTATTGAGTGTGGTAAATGCTCAACCATTCTAACATAATAGATAAAGTCACACTACCATCATAGGACCATCATAGGACATTAAGGTCACTTGAAGGGTCATTTACATTATTCTTAGTTAAGGGGTATCAAGGCCCCTCGAAAGTCATTTTCATAAATAGTCACTCCAGGAGGCTTCATGCCCATAAAGTAATATTTTTTATTTATTGTCACTCGAAATGGTCCATCCCCATCAAGAAGTCATAGTTAATTTAACAGTTAGTTGAGTAGGTTTACCCTCTCAACAACTCATGCTCAATGCATAAGTGCCATGCACTCCAGAAATATATTATTTTTTTAGTGAAAGTTTAAAATTAAATTATTTATTTTAGTCCCACTGAAAAAGGAACTTGACACGCGTATATTTTATAAAACATATTTTTGGCCAACCGCACAGGTTGTCCCTAACCATGTCATTCTTGTATCCCTTAAGTTCTGATGATGCTAAGATTTAGCACCACCGGATAAGTGATAGTGAGCTCAAACAGTAGCAGCCATGGCAGTCATAGAGATGTATAAGTGTATAAGTATGTCGAAGGGGATGAGTATAAGAGGTGATAAGACAATGATGTATAGTGGTTCAGCCAATTTGGCCTACATCCACTGTGAGTGTGTGATCCACTAAGTATGGGCACTAATGGCCTTGGATACAATGCACATCACCCTCTCTCTCTCTACTGTGTGTACAAGCAGAGTTTTACCTAGGGCTACAGTTAATTGATCGATCCCCTGTAGGGTTGTAGGTGACAAGTATATATAGGTCTTGGGGGGTGTAGTGTACCCCCAAGTATGCATGGTGCATGTGAATGATGATCTAGCCAATCCCCTGTTGACACCTGTAGATGCCAAATGATGACATAATATTCCCTCACGTGAGGGTATGATTTGGTTATAACGGTCTTCCTTGTGCCATGTGAGCCTCACGCGCACTGTTCCACGCGTCACCCAAACCACGCACTTTCATGATGTCACCCTCGGCGTATGAGCCGAGGCCAAGGGCAAAGTTTCTTCCAGTAGTGAGCCTGGACCAATTCTGGCCTCGTACTGTCGTACCCTCGTAAGGTCGTCTGGAGCTTGGTGAAGGGTCGGCCCCTCGTAGGGTCGTCTGGATCCTGTGAAGGTCGGCCCCTCGTAGGGTCGTCTGGAGCCTATTGGAGGGGTCGGCCCCTCATAGGGTCGTCTGTTTGGAGGTTATCATCAGCCAAACCGAGGATATAAATGGGTATATCAATCACCCCCCAGTCCTTAGCCATAGGTGCTGTTGAGATGGATGAGGGATAGTATTTTAAATGAGATGCATGTATGATCACTTAGGTGAGTGACACCTGGGCAGATACTCATTGCTGTTCCAGTTTCCAAGGCATGGCGGCTGCACACTGCACTTGGGGCCTTGCACCCTAATGATGCCTTCCTCGTGGGCTGTGTCCTGCCTTGGTCAATGGGCCCACTCATTGCTAAGGTATTTAAGAAATTTTCAAACTCTCTCTCCTTCTTCTTCTTCTTCTTCTTCGCGCCCAAGCCTTCTCTCTCTAAAATTTTATCAGTTTTTCGCCATTTTCTGTAGCCTTCAACCCTTCAAGCCTAGCAACATTCTTGCTCTCTTTATCAGGTAATCTCTTTCATCCAGCTCTCTCTTTTGCCTTCATTTCTATTTGCCTGTTAGGGTTGTGGGGTTGCGTTTTCTTTGGGTTATCCCATAGCTTTTTCCGGTGTCTTCTTCGGCAACTGTTTCTTGGATGTTCTTAAGTGTTCTTGAGTGTTCTTGAGTGAAAATCATCAATTCCCTTTTTAATCCAAAAGTCTAATTCGGTCAACTAACAACTTGTTTGTAGTTAAGTTACTCAAATTCCTCAAGTGTAGGGTCTTCCCTTTTAATGCTTAGGAATCTTTACAGTTTAGCGTCTGAATTCCCATCCTTGAGAGAAAAGCTTTTTGCAGAGATCAGACGAGTAGAGGAAGAGTAAGAGAGGAGACGAGGGGCCGACCCTAATTGGGTACGACCCATCTTTCCCATTCCTCTTGCCACCATAAAATTGTTTGAACCGTCTGAGTACTGTGGGTCGTCCCATCGTCCAGCCGAGTGTCATTCAAGCGAGATGGACGAGAGAGCGTCCTCGCCAATTGGCGCTGGACCTTCTGGTAGGCGTGAAACATCTGACCTAAGCCCAGGCCGAGAGGCCGAGGGCATGTTCCCCTCTGAGGCAGTCCCTGTAACAACCCTTTCTCCCCATGCCTTCCAAGTGGCTTTCCCCGGGGCTCTCCGGCCGATAACGGGGATGAGGACGAGGACGATGATACAAATGACGAAGTTTATACCTCCCATGCCTCGTCCTTTATCTCCTCTGTTAGGGATCGTGACCTCCTGATATGGAGGCATGCCTATGGAGTGCCCCCCAGCGTGACTATGAGGGTTCCCTCTGAGGATGAGAGGATTTTTTATTGTGGCGAGGGAGATGTTGCAGTTTATGAACAGATGTTCAAAGTTGGAGTCAGATTCCCTTTGCATACTGCCATCGTAGATATCCTATCTTCCCTGGGTGTTGCTCCCTCTCAACTTCCTCCCAACTCTTGGAGGATGATCCTTGTCTATATTTCCTTGTGGAAGATTGCCTTCACCGACGAGCCCTCGGCTGACCTATTTTTGGGCTGTTATAACATCACCTCCTCGTCCAAAGAGCCTGGTTATTACCACCTGGGGGCAAGGAGGTCTGAGAAGAAACTCCTCCATGTGGCACAAACTTCCAACCATGATTGGAAAAATAGGTTTTTCTTTATCTCTAGGGAGTGGGAGCCTATCATCGATGGTCCGAGGGTCCCCAGGAAATGGTCTAACCCCTCCATGAAGGCCAGATCAGACCCTAGACTTAGCCTGGAGGAGAAGGACATTGTTGATTATCTGAGAGGACGAGGGAGAAAGGGTGAACTTTCAAAATTCGAAGACCTGATGACCCCTCGGTTCCTCAAAGAAGATGGTCTGAGGGTCGGCCCTCTGACAGAACTATGTGAGTTATACTGAACATTTTCCATTCTTCACCTGTTTTTGAAGTGTTTTCTCTTTAGATCTGCATTTTTCTAACGTGTCCTCCTTTTATCAGATCGTCCTGCAGGTACGTCAAACTATCTTTGGGAAATGACTGCTCCCAGCTTGTTATCTGGACTGGCCAAGAAGAAAGGGAAGGAGCCTCAGCAGGCTCCGAGGAAGACAAGGGCCGCCGGGCCGACGGTGGTGGAGCCGACCACCGACAATAATAAAAGAAAGGAGCCTGAGGCCCCAGTTGACCCTCGGCCTGATTCTCGGACGAGGGCCAAGGTCGAAGCCTCTGAGGGGACGGCCTCTTCATCTAGCATGGGGGCCTTCTGGTCTCAAAACCTGGCACATCTGAGGCCCGAGCCCTCGTCACTCATCGCAAACTTGAGGGCAGCCAATGCCTCAATGTTCTCTGCACCCTCGGCTGCTGACTACGACTTCTTGTCAAAGATGCCCCCTGCCAAAGTGTATGACTACGGTCTGCATGCCCTTGCACAGGTATTGGTTCTGACCCATATCTTTAATTTCATTCTTTCACTAACTATTCCCTCGACCCCTCTTGACATCTGTTTATTTTTCGTGCAGTCTGTTTGTGCCTTCACCTCAGCCACCAAGTGGATGGCTGAGAACCAACATAAGTTTCATGAAGCTGAGAGGGCCATTCAGCATGAGGCTGACTTGCAGACAGAGCTCGAGACTGCGAGGGCTGAACTGGAGAGTGCTAGGACTGAGCATGCTAGGGTCCTAGATGAGCTGACGAGGTAGCATGATGCAGACCAGCAGGCCAAGGACTTACTGATAAAGGAGAAGGATGAGGCTTTACTCAACATGGAAGCCAAGCACAAGACTGATCTCGCAGAAGCTGTCAAAAAAGCCGAGGCCAATGCTGTTGAGGCTTACAAGGTTTCTGACGAGTTTCAGGGCTTTGGACTTGAATATCTGGAGAGGGGGATCAGGACGGCCTGTCGATGGGTCGTCCTCAGATTTGGCGTCATCGTCTCCTCGGTCCGCCCTTCAATTGAGGCAGTCGGATTGGACGACCCTCTGATCGTCGAGGCTCTATCCCAAGTAGAATCCCAAGTGCAGGTTGAGGGGGTCGGCACGTCTGAGGATCGGCCAGTTATGGTTGTTGAAGAGACCCCCTTGGTGGATATTGAGGCTCTGCCTTCTGACATTGTCCCTTAGGGTGGCTGCCTATAGCCCATACCCTCACAATGTATCTATTATTTTTGTACTCTTTTTTGTAAAACACTTGGATATCTTGTATCTCACTTTCATTAATATCATATCGTCTCCTTTACTGTCTTCTATATCAGTTTATTGCATGATTTGCTATTTTTTGTTAGCCATTAACCTTTCCCTCGTCTTTTTTGAGGACAGTGGTGGGGTCGTCCCCTCCACTGGACCTCATTAAAGCCGAGGGATTAAATTACCCAACATGATTTTAACAAAGTCTACCCTCGTCTTCCTTGAGGACAGTGGTGGGGTCGTCCCCTCCACTTGCCCTCATTATGGTCGAGGGATTAACTTACCAAATTAATGGTTTTTAACATAGTCTACCCTCGTCTTTCTTGAGGACGGTGGTGGGGTCGTCCCCTCCACTGGCCCTCATTATAGCCGAGGGATTAACTTACCAAATGAATGGTTTTTACAAAGTCTACCCTCGTCTTTCTTGAGGACAGTGGTTGGGTTGTCCCCTCCACTGGCCCTCATTATAGCCGAGGGATTAACTTACCAAATTAATGGTTTTTAACAATGTCTACCCTTGTCTTTCTTGAGGACACTGGCCCTCATTATAGCCGAGGGTTCAACTTACCAAATTAATGGTTTTTAACATAGTCTACCCTCGTCTTTCTTGAGGACGGTGGTGGGGTCGTCCCCTCCACTGGCCCTCATTATAGCCGAGGGATTAACTTACCAAATTAATGGTTTTTAACATAGTCTACCCTCGTCTTTCTTGAGGACGGTGGTGGGGTCGTCCCCTCCAATGGCCCTCATTATAGCCGAGGGATTAACTTACCAAATTAATGGTTTTTACAAATCTACCCTCGTCTTTCTTGAGGACAGTGGTGGGGTCGTCCCCTCCACTTGCCCTCATTATAGCCGAGGGATTAACTTACCAAATTAATGGTTTTTAACAATGTCTACCCTCGTCTTTCTTGAGGACAGTGGTGGGGTCGACCCCTCCACTGGCCCTCATTATAGCCGATGGATTAACTTACCAAATTAATGGTTTTTAACAATGTCTACCCTCGTCTTTCTTGAGGACAGTGGTGGGGTCGTCCCCTCCACTGGCCCTCATTATAGCCGAGGGTTCAACTTACCAAATTAATGGTTTTTAACAACATCTACCCTCGTCTTTCTTGAGGATATCAGTGGGGTCGTCCCCTCCACTGGTCCTCATTATAGCCGAGGGTGGTTCTCTATAGATGTTTCCATGCGTGCTAGAACTGACAACCACAGGATGAGGGAAACACTAATATTTCTCATTAATTTTCCAAAGTGTTCTATTGGAGCAACTCTCATTATAATTATGGTCTATCAAGACCTTACAACACTACTGATAGTATTTCTTCAAATGATCTGCATTCCAGGGGTTGGAAAAAGGTTCCCCTTCTAGGTTTTCTAGTCTATAGGTCCCAGGGACAACTTCATCGATGACCCTATATGGGCCATGCCAATTAGGATGGAGCTTGTTGGGCTTTTGCCAAGTCTTCTTGAGGACCAAGTCCCCCACTGCGATAGGCCTCTGTTTCACCCTCTGATTGTAAAACCTTGCGGTCCTCTGCTGGTAGGAAGCCTGCCTTATCTCAGCGTCCTCCCTCCTTTCCTCAATCAGGTCTAAGTCGATCTCCTCTCTTCCGCATTTCCCTGGGGGTCGTACATTTGGACTCTATGAGTAGGAAACTCAATTTCGGTGGGGATGACGGCTTCTGAGCCATAAGCTAGCATGAATGGGGTTTCTCCGGTAGAGGTCCTGACTGTCGTCCTATATGCCCATAGTACGGCATATAACTCCTCGACCCATTTTCCTTTTGCCTCCTCAAGCCTCTTCTTGATTCCATCTAGGATTATCCTGTTCGTAACTTCGGTTTGTCCATTGGCCTGAGGTCGGCCTGGGGTGGAGAAGAATTGTTTGATACTTACCCTCTCATAATACTTCTGTAGAGAGGCATTCTTGAACTGAGTCCCGTTATCCGAGATGAGGGTGTTGGGTAGGCCATATCTGCATATCACATTTTTCCAAATGAACTAGAAGGTCTTCTACTCTGTAATCGTGACCATTGGTTTGGCCTCCACCCACTTTGAGAAGTAGTCAATCGCTACAATGAGGAACTGATAGTTGTTGACAGCTCTCGGTAAGGGTCCTACCAGGTCAATCCCCCACACTGCAAACGGCCACAGAGATGTAATGGAGGTAAGAGGCTGATGGGGTTAATGAGGGATGGTAGCAAATCTTTGGCATTTATCACACTTTTTTACATATGCTGCGGCGTCTTTCCCCAAGGTTGGCCACCAGTAGCCTTGGGTGATCACCCTCTTCGCTAGGGATCTACCCCCAATGTGGCTTGAGCACGACCCTCCATGCACATCTTGCAAAATGGAAGGGACTTCTGAGGGATGCACACACCTAAGTAGGGGGAGCAAAAACCCCTTTTTGTACAAGGTGTCTCCGATGACAGTGAATTTTGAAGCCCTTTACCTCAGCTTATTCCTTTCTTGCCTTGCTTCTGGAATCTCACCCTCTTTAATGTATCTAATCAGGGGGTCCATCCACGAAGCTTCTTGAGAAACATTTAGGCAATTGCTAAGTGTTCCCTCAGAGTCCTCAATAGTTGGCCGAAGCAAAATTTCTACTGGGACCGTCCTCCTGATGTCTGTTCTTGTTGCCGAGGCCAACCTAGAAAGGGAATCAGCACGGCCATTATCGAGCCTAGGTATCCTCCTTAATTTCACTTCTCTGAAGCCCTTCAGTAATGACCTCACCTTCTCAAGGTAGCTAGCCATCCTCTCGTCCTTAGCCTCGTAGTCTCCTAGTATCTGATTCACTACTACCCTTGAATCACTATGGACCAAAATCTGGCCGACACTAAGAGACTTGGCCAAGGAGAGGCCTGCTACTAAGACCTCATATTCAGCCTCGTTGTTGGAAGCTTTGAAGTTGAACCTCAGGGCGTACTCGACGTCTGTTCCATCGGGTGCTGATAGTATCAGCCCAACTCCACTTCCACTGTCACAGGAGGACCCATCAACGAAGAGGCTTCACAAAGTCTTTCCCTCTGAAAAATTTCCCTCAGAGAGGGACCCCTGTCTAAATATGTATCTTCCCTCTTCGTTTTCAGTCGCTTTCCTTCTGGCAGTGCTTGTCCCAGCCCTATCTGCGGGTGTGCCAGCGGGTCTGTCTTCTGTATCCGTCTTCCCAAGGGTCTCACCCTCGGCCTCATCATCTTCCCAAGTGAACTCAGCCACGAAGTCTGCTAATGCCTGCCCCTTAATAGCCGTCCTAGGCTGATACACAATGTCAAACTCCCCCAACTCTATAGCCTAGGCCATTAACCTACCTGATTTTTCTGGCTTGTGTAGGACCTGCCTAAGAGGAGAGTCGGTGAGGATGACTATTGTATGGGACTGGAAGTACGGCTTCATCTTCCTCGAGGCATGGATCAAGGCGTAGGCCAACTTCTCCATCCTCGGGTATCTTTGCTCTGCCCCCTGGAGTGCCTTGCTGTTAAAATACACAGGCTTGTGTATCCCGTCTTCGTCTCTCACAATGGTTGCACTGATGGCCGACTCTGAGACGGTGAGGTACACATAAAGTCGTTCACCCTGCACGGGTCGTGATAGCAGCAAGGGAGACCCTAAGTACGTCTTCGGGTCCCTGAAAGCCTCATCACACTCTTCACTCCATTCGAAGGCCTTCCTAAGGGTCTTGAAGAATGGTAAGCACTTGTCTGTGGCCCTAGACACGAACCTGTTCAAGGCAGCAACTCTCCCTGTGAGCCTATGAACGTCTTTAATGGACTTGGGGGTCTTCATTTCAACAAGGGCCTTTATCTTTTCAGGATTGGCCTCGATGCCTCTTTGATTGACAATGAACCCCAAGAACTTCCCTGCTCCGACCCCGAAGACACACTTGGCCGGATTAAGCTTCATCTTGTATTTGTCCGTCATATTAAAGGTCCTCTCCAGGTCTTCCACATGATCCTCTGCCGTCAGACTCTTAGTCAGTAAGTCGTGTACGTAGACCTCCATAGACTTCCCAATTTGGTCTTCAAACATTTTGTTTACGAGGCGCTGGTACGTTGCCCCCGCATTTTTTAGGCCAAAGGGCATGACCCTGTAACAGTATGTTCCCTTGTCAGTGATGAAGGCGCTCCTCTCCGAGTCTTTAGGGTTCATGAAGATCTGGTTGTACCCTGAATAGGCATCCATAAAACTCATGAGCTCGTGGCCTGCGGTAGCGTCTACCATCTGGTCAATGCGGGGGAGAGGGAAGCTGTCTTTGGGACAGTACTTGTTGAGGTCTGTGAAGTCCACGCACATTCTCCACTTGCTGTTGGCTTTTGGGACAATGACTGCATTGGACAACCATTCAGGGTAGATTACCTCTCTGATAAATTCAGCGTCTTCTAATTTTTTGACCTCGTCCCTGATGACCTCATATTTTTCTCTGGAGTAAATTCTCCTCTTCTGCTTCACCGGCTTCACTCCCTCTACCACATTGAGCTTGTGGCACATGATTTCAGGGACAATCCCTGGCATATCTACATGGCTCCAGGTGAAAACGCTTCGCCTTCGCCTCAACAGTTTAATGAGGTCTTCCTTGATATTGGGCTTCAGAGACTTGCCAACTTGGACGATTTTTTCCGTGTCATCCTCATCGAGGATGATGGATTCTACCTCTTCCGCAGCCTCTCCTTTCTTCAGCTTCGTTTCATCTCTGGGGTCTAGGGTATCAATATTATAAGTGGTTGTAACCCTCTTGTGTGCCTCCCTTTCTTTAGCGGAGTTGTAGTAACGTTCTCTCGCTGTCGTCTGGTCTCCCTGAACTTCCCCCACCCCGTAAAGGGTTGGAAATATGATCATCTGATGGATCGTAGACGGTACGGCTTCAAACCCCTTGAGGGACACACGCCCCAGTATGATGTTGTAGGCCGAAAACACCTGCTCATCCATCACAAAGAAACTGACCTTCTTGGTGAGCCATCTCGGCCACTCGTCCCCCATCCTCACATCGGCCTCATATACCCCAAGGGGGTGAACCTTTTCCCCACTGAACCCAATCAATGGATGATGGTAGGGGACGAGTTTAGCACGGCTGAGACCCAAGGCTTTGAAGCATGGCCAAAACATCACATCTGCAGAACTACCCCCGTCTACCAAGATCCTCGGCACCTCGCATCCGTGCACCCTGGTAGTGATGACGAGAGGGTCATCATGTGGGGCTAAGAGGCCTTTAAAGTCCATTCTTGAAAACCCCACTATCACTGTGTCCATATCAACCTTCTTCCTCTTTTCTGACTTGACCTCCAGGGAGGTTGCATGTACCGTCTTCGCCACTACCTTGGCCTCAGCCACATGGGCCTTCCTGTCGGCGACCTCAGACCCTCCTCCTGCGAGACCCCCGGAGCTCATTCCCACTCCGAGCGAGATCATATTAAGCCTCTTGACAGGGCCATGGTCGTCTCTCGGCGGGAGGTCAGGGTCGTCCTCATCATCCGAAGGGTCGTCCCCTCTTTTCAGAGGACGTTCTCTGCATACATCGCCTCGCTTCTTTCTGGGGTTGTCCCCTCGACCCCTCTTGCAGGCGCCTTTGTCGACGTACTTTCTGAGCTTCCCGTCCTTTCATCTTCTCAATCTTATCTTTCAGAGCAAAGCATTTGTCTGTTACGTGGCCGTGGTCTTGATGAAATTCACACCACAGGTTCTTATTCCTCTTGCCGGGGGCTGCTCTCAGCTTCTCAGGCCACTTCAGGGACCGGTCACTCTTTATCTCATTGAGGATCTGTTCACAGCTGACCGTTAGAGGGGTGTGACCAGCGAATTTGTCATCCGTGGACCTCTTCTTCCCCTCCTTGTTCTTCTTAGGGTATTTACCCCCACTAGCACCTCCCTTTTCGTCTTCATATTTTGCGGCCATCGCCTCTTTCGTCGTTCATCACCTTTCCTGCTGTCGACAGCAGTTCGACCATCATCCTTGGAGGGTCTTCAGCAAGCTTCCATAACAGCTTCCCCTTCTGGAGTCCTCCAATCAGGGCTGTCATAGCTATGCTCTCCTCATAGTCTTCCACCTCCAGCTTCTCCTTATTGAATCTGGCTATATAGTCCCTCAGACTCTCACTCTTCCCCTGCTTAACATAGAGCAGGTGGGTGGTATTCTTCTGTGGCCTCACCCCAAAGCAGAAGTTATGGATGAATAGGTCTGCCAACTGCTTGAAGTTTTCAATGGAATTTTTTGGAAGAGACGTGTACCAGACATGCGCAGCCCCTGTCAAGGTACCAGAGAAAGCACGACACCTCATCTCATCTGAGATAGAGTATATGTCTGCTACCGATTGATACAAATCCACATGGTGGACGGGGTTGGTGCTCCCGTCATACCTTGGGGTGACCACGGGTGGCTTGAACTTTGATGGAGTGGGGAAGTTGACTATCTTTGCCACAAAGGGTGAGCCTATGGTGTACCCCCTCTGAAGAGGGTCTCGGCTCTTCAATATATCACCGATCTTATCCTCTAACCGCTGGATTGAGTCATTCCAGGGCCTCACAGGGTCGGGCTGGCCGATGTTATCCCCTGCTGCCTCTCCGAGGTGGACGGAGGGTTTTGCTGCAACAGGCCTGTGTCGGCTGTTCACTTACCTTTGTCCGTCATCTCGTCCTCGGGGTCGGCCATCTACTGCCTCCCACCTGGATCTCGCGGCACTTCTTGGCCTGGACAACTATTCCCGCAGGTCATTTACTTGGCCTAGCCTCTCAAAGGCCGCCCCCTGCTCAAGCGATCAAAAGCAGAGCCTCTTGGGCGATCATCAGGGTTTGGTCTCCCGCACTTTCCCCTACTGTCCTGGAGGGGTCGCAAAGTATTGTTGGAGACCTCGTAAGGTTCCCAGCACTCTATAGGAGCCTCCTCTCCCTCCAAATCTCCATACATATCCTCAGGGCAAGGGTTTTCTTGCCTCCCTAGGTGTAGACGCCGGGGGTCAGCAACATCCCTACGCCGCTGAGGGGGTTGCAGGTCTTTGCGTGGTGCCTGGGGTGGTCCCCTGGCCTCATGCTGCCCTGGAGCTGCTGCCGGAGTAATCATCTCAGGTGAAACCCCTGGTGCTCTTAGTATGTTCTGGCTTAGAGCTGTGAACTGCTCTTGCATCATCCGCTGGCTTGCTGCCAGAGACTTTAGGGCTGCCGCCACATCAGCCATCTCAGACTGAGGCAGCGACTGACTGGAACTGGGTCTTCCCCCCACATTCGGTGGGGGAAGTGGTGGTGGTGGCATCTCAGGTGCCATGTGCTTGAGCTATGAAAAGTTGAACTGAAGAAAATACTCGTGAGCTTGGGAACCTTAGTGGGTCTCTTTCAATGGTGAAATACCTCCTCTCAGGGGGAGTGTTGGTTCACCACCAGAGTTCCCAGTGAGGTCAAGCTGTACAAAGGAAGAGATGTCTTCTTGTTCCCACAGACGGCGCCAAACTGATGATGCTAAGATTTAGCACCACCGGATAAGTGATAGTGGGCTCAAACAGTAGCAGCCATGGCAGCCATAGAGATATATAAGTGTATAAGTATGTAGAAGGGGATGAGTATAAGAGGTGATAAGAGAATGATGTATAGTGGTTCAGCTAATTTGGCCTACATCCACTATGAGTGTGTGATCCACTAAGTATGGGCACTAATGGCCTTGGATAAAATGCACATAACCCTCTCTCTCTCTACTCTGTGTACAAGCAGAGTTTTAGGTAGGGCTACAGTTAATTGATCGATCCCCTGTAGGGTTGTAGGTGATAAGTATATATAGGTCTTGGGGGGTGTAGTGTACCCCCCAAGTATGCATGGTGCATGTGAATGATGATCTAGACAATCCCCTGTTGACACCTGTAGATGCCAAATGATGACATAATATCCCCTCATGTGAGGGTATGATTTGGTTATAACGGTCTTCCACAGGCCATGTGAGCCTCACGCGCACTGTTCCACGCGTCTCCCAAACCACGCGCTGTCATGACGTCACCCTCGGCCTATGAGCCGAGGCTGAGGGCAAAGTTTCTTCCAGTAGTGAGCCTGGCCCAATTCTGGCCTCGTACTGTCGTACCCTCGTAGGGTCGTCTGGAGCCTGGTGAAGGGTCGGCCCCTCGTAGGGTCGTCTGGGGCCTGGTGAAGGGTCGGCCCCTCGTAGGGTCGTCTGGAGCCTGGTGAAGGGTCGACCCCTCTGAGGGGTCGTGTGGAGCCTGTTGGAGGATATAAACGGGTATATCAAGTTCCATTATATTATTTAAATAATGAAGACAAGTTTATTGACGCATGTCATGTTATGGTGAAACCCTAATTCACCCACACTTATTATAAATAGAAGTCTTAGCCCACACGAGGGGTACCATGAGAAAAAAGAGGTAAGAGTACACTCTAGAGATAGGGACTCATTATCAGCTTCAAGAAATACAAAAATTAAAGCTTATAGGTATAGCTTCAAAGTTATGGTATTTTACACCATTTTATCATAGCCGAGTCTATAGAATTGTGACACACACACACACTTAGTGATTTTTCACCCTGCTTCTCTCTCTTATTTTAGACTGCTTATTCTCTCACACTCTTCGCAAAATATCTCAAAGGTTCTTTCATAGAGATAAAATATTTTTTTGTCATTATTGTTTAATATTACGCTAAAAACTATTTATACCATATTACTCCATTAATATTCGTTGAAGGCAAGTCACATCTTGTAATACCCCGTATTTCTGAATATTCCAAATATTCTATTTAATTAAATTGGAGAATTAAATAAGAAAATACGGCTTAATTTAAATTACGTAAGAGTAGTAATTTATAGAGTTTTATTTAAAATTGTAATTTTTGGAATATTAATCGAGAGATAAATACCGATTTATATTGCCTCATTATATTTACTTAGTGCGAGTGGTAAATAGTTACTTAACACGTGTAGACCGTGTTGGGGTGAGAACGAGTAATATTTTTTAAGTGACTCAAATAATAATTTAGAGGCCACATATGAGTCCAGAAGGGTCAAATTAGTCAAAATAGTATACCCGGGGGTACTAGTTGAGTCCCGGGGTAATTTTGGACTAAACCGAGACCGTTCGAGGGCGTTTTGGTCTTTTAACATGATAGGGTATGGATACCTACGAAATTGAGAACTTTATATCAGTCGTAAGATAGAGGGGTTAGGGTTAGAAAAGCCATGAAAATACACCATAACCATTAGAGATAAGAGAGAAACCATTCTCAAGGCAAAAGGAAGAATTGGGAAGGATTCAAAGGAGATTTTCACTATCAACTTGTTGGGGAAGAAGGATTGAAGGATGAAGATCATCAATCATCAACAACAACCATGAAATCATACGATACTGATCATAAGGAAAGTTGTTTATTGCAAAAATTATAAAGTTACAATACCCATGTGTAGGGTTTTTGAATAGTTTTGTTTAAATCATTATCTTGATTGGAGAAAGATGATATTTATACATGTTGGGATAGGAATCGCATGTAGAATGATTTACCTTATGTAGAGGATTAAGATTCAGATTAGACTTGATGATTTTTTTCGGATTAAAATCTGGATTTTGAATGATAATATGGGAAGAACACCATAACTAGGGTTTCAAGAAATTTTGGGTTTAATTCACTATTTCTTTAAAGGAATTGGAGTTTGTGATGTATTTGTCATGTTAGAAATTGTCCTAGTATACGTGAAAACATATTTGGATCATTGGGTCGAAGTTTGGTGGACTAAATGAGAAGTCTTGAAAAATAACATAGATGTTACTTGGGAATTAATTAACATATGCGAGATGTTAGTGAAACGATTATACTGTATGGCCGGTACTGGAACTTGAGTACAGATAAGTTCAGTTGACTACTTTGGTTTTAGTTAGCTTGGGAGGTATGTCTAGATAAACTAAGTGTAGAACGTTAGGTGTGCACAAAAGATGAGGGGTGAGTAAACTCAAGAGAGTGTATGAGAAGCTAACATGTGTAATCAATAACCGCATTTTATATTGTGATAAACACTTACTAAATATTTTCAAAATGTTTTGAGTACTAACTCTTGCTATAAAATATTTTCAAAACCTTTTAGGTGTCCAACCACAGGGATGCCATGTATGATGATTTCCTTCCAGGGACTCGAAGCTGTAGCACAGTGGATGCTTACAGGATTTTGACTAGACGATATCTCTCATTCAGATCTAGTACAGGATCTCACACTATCCTATGTATGGACTTGTGGTCCAGTATTAGTCTCAGATGTTTAATTTCAGATTAGTGGATTGTTCTTGTTATATTGTTACTTGGGAATTTTTAACTGATGGTTTATTCGGTATTACTCTTATTCTTTTGTACTTACACTTTGTTAATTGGGTTGTAGTACATGATTATTTTGTTTCCGCATGGTTGGTTTATCTGTTTTAAGAAAGATAAAATTTGGCACCGGTCTAATTTTACTTAGGGGATTAGTAATTAAAAAGTTTTCGACAGTGATGCTAAGAATGAACCATTTGAGATACCTATTTTAATTTAATAAAGGCTTGATCACCCGATGTTTAATTAGGCGGGGTGTCACAGATGGTATCAGAGCATCAGGTTCTAGTGTTCATAGGATTTGTACGGCTTACTACGTTTTCAGCGTATCGTTTGATTGATATAGAGCCCTATCTTAGAATTATTGTACTCCTCTTCGTACGTAGTTTACGTTCCCCTGCTATTTAGTAGATGTAGTGTTATATATACGAGTTCGATTGGGCACGGTACGTCGAATATGTTGGTAGGACTAGCATTGACGTTAGAAGGACTGCAGGAGGGAGGAGCTCGGCATAAAGCATGGAGTGTTCGAAGATGGTGACAATGGGAGAGATGACCGTTGTCGAGGTCACTCCTAGTGTGTAATGGAAGTAGATGCTGCGAGGATTGTTGAGGCATAACATGCATTTTTTCTAAATGCCGCGACGGCAAAGGGGGATGCTAATCTAGACCCTCCCAATGCAGTGATAGTGGGAGGAGGTATGAAGAAATTTTGATGAAAACGAACCGTAAAAATGTGATAAAATAGTGATTGCTCATGTTAACTAATGGAAGTAGTGTGTCCAAAGTTTTTGGCATTTAGGGATAGAGTAGATATACCCAAAAGTGAAAATTTGAGTAAATTTTTGAGGCAACGTGGTGGGGATACCAATCACCGCATCCGGACCAAGGGTCCGTATACAAATAGACAGACCTTACGTATAGTTTAACCGCAAAGTTCTCTAATGATGATTTAGAAGCGAAGTGAATGGAAATATCTAAACCCCTCACGTGAAATCCTGGTAGAGGCCAATCGTGAGAGAGAAATTTATCCATTAAAGTGAAATTTACCAATAAGATAGGTATAAGGGAAAAAGAGCCCTTGAGAGAATGGACCCTCGAGTTGTAATTCGCAATTCTGGTAAAACTCTTCTTGGGCGACTTATGTATATGAAGACAGTATGGTACTTCTTACAAGGTTGAGGTAAATGCTCTTAGGTGGGCGGAGCTAATAGAGTTTAAGGATTTAGTCAAAGAGTAAGACTAAATGTAATGGGGCTGATGAAAGCCATAAGTGGAGACCCGCTATGGGATTTAATGATTAGACTCTAATTCAGGACTGTTAAGTCCTATAGTGCGTTCCTCTTGGTCAGCAGAACTAAGGGAACCAGAATGATAGTGTTCAGGATCGATACTACCAATTTCGAGAGGAGGGATACCTAAACCGGTCAGTATGGCCTGGAGTCAGGGATTTTTGAAAAGATATCTAGTGTGGATTCTAGGGCCATGCATTTTATTTTAGCATGAAGTTATTTGAGGAAATAATAACTCTAATAAGTTTTTCATTTCGGAGAGTACAAGCGTGTTACGCCCGGAAACTATCTGAACCACTAGAATGATGGACAAGGAAGTATATAGGTTTTAGCCTCGAGTGAATGGGGTATATGACGATGCCTCACCTGAAAGTGGGTCGAGTTGTTATTGTTCATCAATAAGTGAGAGATTTATGAGATTGTGAACGTATCATAGTAATCGATTCCAGTGGGTAGGAACCTAAATGATGTGCGTTAAGGTATGTCGCAGGATCGCTGAGCGGAGAGATCGAGCTCGTTGTTGTAATTAGTGCTAAGGACTTAGTGATAGTATAAGCGCGGTGCCACTTGACTCCTTTAGAAATATTGGAGTATGGTTGCACATATTGTCGAGGAATGGAAATTGGGCATCTCGACTATGTGTTGTTCTGACAATGCTCAAAAAGAATGCATGGGGGAGAGGTCCCTTGTTGAAGTTCGGTTGCGAAAGGGGATACGACTGAATTTTTATGCACGTCAGGAGAAGAGACGTTGTTAGATGCTAGGACATCAGTGGAGCCGATATTGTTGTGGAGGAACAATGAAAGGCTTACTTAACCACGAAGGGATAAGTGGGACTTTATGGGAGAGAATTTGATTTTTGTCTATAGGGGATGGAGAATACCCGCAAGATTGTAGTCACGTCGTGTAGACCAAGCTAGAGTTGAGGAAAAGCACGTTACGGGTGCGACGCTTGCAATGTTTTTGCAAATGTGCACGGAGAAAAGGGTGTATGGGCACCCTAATCAATTGGCCTTCTTAGGCATCCGAGATATAGGGATGCGGGAAAATTATTTTGCACGCCGATGGGGAAATTATAAAGTAACCAACCCCAAAAGTGCGCCAATTACGAAGAGTGCACTAATTGTAAAGTATAATATACCCGGAGAGAGAGGGGAATAGAGTACCACTTGAGGAAAGATGACGTGAGTGGGAAGCGGTGTTGAGGAAGGGACATAATGAGATAGTCTCCAGACGCACCGCTAGTTGATAGAGAAAGATAGGCTCAAAATGAGCAACCGGAATGTGATAGTGAAACTATGTTTCCAATGATGGAAGGAGGAGATAGACTTATAAATTATTGATGGGCTGTGAACATCATAATTAAGCCAACATTTCACTGGAGTATCGGAATGGGGTGACCGGGATGGATTAACATGTAGTTGAAAATGGAGAGTGGACAAGTGCACAGTGCCGCTCTACATGATTGTGAATCAGAATGAAATCCTAAAATTACACCCTGTGAGAGATGGTCAGGGAGGAATAGAGATAAAGTGTTATTTTGAGTAGGTTGTGTTTGCCTACGACTCAACGTTAGTGAGAAAGGAAGATAATACGCCTTTACGATAGTGGAATTTTGGAGAAGCCCACTGATCAATTCATAGGTTGAATTTCTACCTATATGAGCATATTTGTAGGTAGCGTGAGACTGCCTATATGAACTGTACATAAGGTTTAGGTTCTTGGATGCCCATTAAGAACTTATGTGTACTTTGAGGTGTGGTTCGAGGAGACATTTCGAACATTTAGCCCTTAACGTATGATATGAGGACATTCTATTGGGGTATGATATTTTAGAAGATAAGAAGTGTGAAATATATGGCTCACAAATTGTCTACTCATGTGCAAAGACATATATATACTTATATTGTGCTCGAAGTGTGATTCCGAGGCAATATAACCAATCACTATTGGTGATCGAGGTGGGATTTCTAGCCAATAACCCCAAAAGTATTATAAAAAAAATGGGGTGATTATAAAATAGATGTTGATAGTATATGTTATGTGTAATATATATATACCTATTTATAAGCGATAATAAGTGTGTTTAATATATGTATTGGGGTCGATGATGTTCCAGACCAATACATGTGGGATCGATGATGTTTCCGAACCAAATCGATGATAAATATTGGTATCGACGGAAGGTCTGAACCAACATATGTATTACATTTACCATGGGGTCGAGGGATTTTTCAACCAATGTAAATGACAGGATGATTGGGGCCGATGATTTTGCCGGACCATTTATCCTTATAGTATATATTGTGTGTGAAATATATATACATTATAATTTTCTACTTATGAGTAATAGTAGACACATAGATGTTATATCTAGAGTTATACATCAAAAGGGTAAACTAAGTGAGATTTAATTATGATATAGGCGGCATGGGTAACACGTAATAACAGTTTATAATGAAGCAAGACATGTACTTGGGGCGACCGTTAGGATGATATGATTTGATTTTGGGTATTAGAGGATGGAATGACGTTTAAGGTCCTTAGTCTTAATACCATCCTTATCCTAATTTCGAGGACGAAATTCCTTTGTAAGGGGGAAAGTATGTAATACCCCGTATTTCTGAATATTCCAAATATTCTATTTAATTAAATTGGAGAATTAAATAAGAAAATACGGCTTAATTTAAATTACGTAAGAGTAGTAATTTATAGAGTTTTATTTAATATTAATCGAGAGATAGATATCGGTTTATATTGCCTCATTATATTTACTTAGTGCAAGTGGTAAATAGTTAATTAACGCGTGTAGACCGTGTTAGGGTGAGAACGAGTAATATTTTTTAAGGGACTCAAATAATAAGTTAGAGGTCACAGATGAGTCCGGAAGGGTCAAATTAGTGAAAATAGTATACCCGGAGGTACTAGTTGAGTCCCAGGATAATTTTGGACTAAATCGAGACCGTTCGGGGGCATTTTGGTCTTTGAACATGACAGGGTATGGAGACCTACGAAATTGAGAGCTTTATATCAGCCGTATGATAGAGGGGCTAGGGTTAGAAAAGCCATGAAAATACACCATAACCATTAGAGATAATAGAGAAACCATTCTCAAGGCAAAAGGAAGAATTGGGAAGGATTCAAAGGAGATTTTCACTATCAACTTGTTGGGGAAGAAGGATTGAAGGATGAAGATCATCAATCATCAACAACAACCACGAAATCATACCATACTGATCATAAGGCAAGTTGTTTATTGCAAAAATTATAAAGTTATATTACCCATGTGTAGGGTTTTTGAATAGTTTTGTTTAAATCATTATCTTGATTGGAGAAAGATGATATTTATACATGTTGGGATAGGAATCGCATGTAGAATGATTTATCTTATGTAGAGGATTAAGATTCAGATTAGACTTGATGATTTTTTTTGGATTAAAATCTGGATTTTGAATGATAATATGGGAAGAACACCATAACTAGGGTTTCAAGAAATTTTGGGTTTAATTCACTATTTCTTTAAAGGAATTGGAGTTTGTGATGTATTTGTGACGTTAGAAATTGTCCTAGTATACGTGAAAACATATTTGTATCATTGAGTCGAAGTTTGGTGGACTATAATGGAGTTTGAAGATTTGTTAATGGAGGAAAATCTTAACGAAGAAGACGAATTGCGTCTGTCCATGTTCGATCGATCGATCGATCTCAAACTATCGATCGATCTACTATGTCGATCGATCAAACCCAACAGTCGATCGATCGACGCAAGCTGTTTTTCACAAATTTTTCGTGTTTAAGTCTTAGTTGATTTTTGGGAATGAATGAGTATCCTAGGGTTTATAATAACTTATATGGGAGTGAGAATAAGACCAGTAGGTATATTGTTGAGGTCCGATAAGGCCATTGGGTGTAGGGCTTGGATTATGGACCGGTGAGAATAATCCGATTTTGCAGAGTATCGGGGACTTCGTAAATTGAGTTACGAGGCGAAGTAAATTTAATTTAAGTAATAGACCACTAGGGTAAGCAATAACTACTGAAATTATATGTAAGGTGTAACTAGGACCCTTAGAGTTGTGTGAATACTCAAATAAATGCGATTTATGAGATAAATCGTAAAGCGAATATTGTATGGTAAATATATGATTTTAAAATATTACGTACGTATATGATTAATCGGTCGGGCGTGTACCTACTGAATTATGAGATCTTTTAGGTCGAGAGATTTATACCTAAATTAATTATGTTAGGGTCGATGAGACATTCCGAACTAACATAAAGTTGTTTTATGTTTGGGGTCGATGAGAAATTCTGAACCAAACCTTGAACTGGTGTCGCAATGAAAGAGTCCCGAACCAGAATATGTGTACATATATATTTTTAAAGTAGTTGGGGTCGATGGATAATTCCGAACCAACTCTCACTTGGGGTCGATGAATCATTCCTAACCAAGAGATCTTTATTTGTGTATATAAATAATTGGGGTCGATGTATCATTCCGAACCAACTCTGACTTGGGGTCGATGAATTATTCCGAACCAAGAGTCCTTTACGTGTGTGAAAAGGACAAGATAGTAATAACTGATATTTAGTATATATATTGTGTGTGAAATATATATTTGATGATATTCTACTTCTGTGTATTAGTAGATTGACATATTATGTATTTAAAGATACATACTGAACGTGTAAGTTAAGTAGTGAAACTTAATTATGAAATGCACCTTTAGATAGAGAAAACCTATTTAGTAATTTAAGTAGCGAAACTTAATTACACAAGTGGGAAGTCAACAATTGTGAGAATTGTAGTAACTTTAGTAGTGAAACTATATGAGAAGTCTTGAAAAATAACATAGATGAAATGTTACTTGGGAATTAATTAACATATGCGAGATGTTAGTGAAACGATTGTACTGTATGGGCGGTACTGGAACTTGAGTACAGATAAGTTCAGTTGATTACTTTGGTTTTAGTTAGATTGGGAGGTATGGCTAGATAAACTAAGTGTAGAACGTTAGGTGTGCACAAAAGATGAGGCGTGAGTAAACTCAAGAGAGTTTAGGAGAACCTAACATGTGTAATCAATAACCCCATTTTATATTGTGATAAACGCTTGCTAAATATTTTCAAAATGTTTTGAGTACTAAATCTTGCTATAAAATATTTTCAAAACCTTTTAGGTGTCCAACCACAGGGATGCCATGTATGATGATTTCCTTCCAGGGACTCGAAGCTGTAGCACAGTGGATGCTTACAGGATTTTGAATAGACGATATCTCTCATTCAGATCTAGTACAGGATCTTACACTATCCTCTGTATGGACTTGTGATCCAGTATTAGTCTCAGATGTTTAATTTCAGATTAGTGGATTGTTCTTGTTATATTGTTGCTTGGGAATTTTTAACCGATGGTTTATTCGGTATTAATCTTATTCTTTTGTACTTACACTTTGTTGATTGGGTTGTAGTACATGATTATTTTGTTTCCGTATGGTTGGTTTATCTGTTTTAAGAAAGATAAAATTTGGCACCGGTCTAATTTTACTTAGGGGATTAGTAATTAAAAAGTTTTCGACAATGATGCTAATAATGAACCATTTGAGAAACCTGGTTTAATTTAATAAAGGCTTGATCACCCGATGTTTAATTAGGCGGGGTGTCACACATCTCACTCGATTCAGTTTATTCATAGACCCTAGTCACATTGCCCTCCTATGTTTGGTGAATCCGTTGAGGAGGTATTCTAGTTGGATATGGATATTGAAGGAGAAAATAGATTATTAAAGAACTATTTTTAGACATCTTTCAGTATCACTCACCTAACCAAAAAAGCAAACAATTCTACATTTTTACTTTTGTGAGATACACATCTCACTAGTTTTGATTTATATGATATAATAATCTCATAAGCTAGTAGTTTAAATGAATATGCTATGAATCTGATTATAATTTATTGTTATGAAGCTTTCAGAAAAAACTTGTAGGACTAGACTAGAATAAATGTCCTCAGATTTAGAAGACATAAGTTATAACTTCATATTTATTTCAATCCTACCGTTTAGATGTTTTCCCAAGAAAACTAAAAACCTTATTAAGTGAAATATGAATTTTGAAAAGTATTAGTTACATCCATAATTTATGACATTATGTTGTTTAGTCAAGGAGATATGAAAAGTTTTTACACTTAGCACATTATCCATTGGTTTATCTATATTATGAAGAATAAACTTAGAAAAGGAATAAGATTCAACTTTTGATCTATCTTTGTGCATAATCATATGTAAATATGAATTATGTATGGTGTGATTCCTCAAGTGTTAGTTGCCCATAATTTAGCTTCTATATTTTTAGACTTAAATGGGTGTACAAGAGATAGGACATTTCTGAAAAGTATATAACTTGATAAAAGAAAAGTTGTCGATATAACTTTTACAGTGCTCACCCATCACATAAAAAATCTATGTATATATAATATATATGTATATAAAGATCCATGTCAGTTATTGACTAACCTATGAGACTTTGGTTGATCGACTTATTATTAGATCCTTGCTCAAATTTTAAAGCCCAACTAATTTACTTTATAGGCTGCTCGAACCGTAAAAACTCTAAAACATACAGGTCTTTAATTTAAGTGTAGGAGGGTGGTTTTAATGGTCTATGAAGAAATTTAATTGGTGAGGTGTGACCCACTCCGATGGATGTTGTCTTCAAGGCCTTCAAATTCTTAAGAGCAATTAGATGAGAAAACCTTTTATGTTTGGTAAAAATGGAGTATTGTTGTAACTTTCTTCCTAAAAAGAGAGTAATAAGTAACAAATTTTATAACAATGATTATGTTTGGGAGAAAGAGAGCTCTCCTGAAAATGTTGGTTATAGAAGGAGTGAAAAGACAAGCACTTTGGCATTTAAGAGAGAGAGAGGAGAGAATATTTTTTCGGTGTGACTTTGATAGAGTAATCTTGCTAACTTGAGATTTTATGTTATATTAATATTACCCAAGGGTCCTATTTATAGGTAGATACTGGGGTTGTTTAGGCTCCAAAAAAGGCACTCTTTGAGATAAGCTCTATAATGTACCTTTTGTCTCTATTTATCTGTTAGATGCTTGTCCCCTCTGATAGGAGACACCTGGTGCATACCAAAGTCAAAGCACAAATATGCTGGCTAATAGTGCCAAGATATTTAATTCGATAAATATCTTTTCAAATTGTAACTTGTTGTACAAATGTTAGTATAAAAACTTGCGAGTGGCCTTGAGGTCCGCTCACCAATAGTCATTTAGAAAATACTTCTATGAGCGGCCTCTTGGCCACTCACTCGTTTATTATAAGTTTGGGTTATGTGAGTTCTTGAGCGACCCCTAGGGTCTCTCTAGTAATATTCCATCTATCCTAAAGTGTCAAGTGGTTGGGCTTTGGATTTTCCCAACAAAATTTGTCTCTCATCCACCAGACCAAAACTCTCAAAAGATCCTAGCTGGCCTGATGGAGCCCTTCTTTATCGACAAAGGCTACCTATGTGAGAAAACAATAATGTTAGTAATTGTTTAAATGAGACTTGTGAGCATCCCCTCAAAATTTTGGATCTTCTCACACATTTTATCTTTTTGAGGGGGGGGGGGGGGGGGTGTTCATTGAATACCCCCTCGTCATTTTCATTTAGTCTTTGGTTGTTTATCTTAGGACTGCTCGTTGTAAGCCTTCTTGTTAATATTTCTGTATTGGCTCATTTAAGTCCTTGAGCCCCTCGTGGTGGACCCTCTCATCCAAATCTCTATTTTGGTTCATTTTGGAGTTGGAGCCACTCGTGGTGGACCCTCTTACCCAAACTTCGGTCTTGGATCATTTTGGAGGTTAGGGTCACATGTGGTGGATCCTCTCGTCCTTGAAACCCCTTTCCTTATTAGGCTTTCTTGTGGCCAGCCAAGTGGGTACCCCTATACATTATCCCCCTCGTGCAAAAGTATTTGTGTTGGGTAGATCAAAGGATTTTGCACGAAATAATTATCACTTTGGCTTGGAGTTCGAAGGGGTTTGCTCATTCACATCATTACACTGTTTGTCATCAAATGCCTTGGTCTCTTCAGCCTTAATTTATTATCTCGAGGAGACACGTGTATGCTTGGGAACAGGCATCCCATTATTTGGTTAATCATTTTATCCCCTTTTGCCGTCAAAACGTGCGAACCCTCCTAGGTATAAAATCCCCTTTTCAAAATATTTTCACTTTAGCGTTTTTATTTTCAAACTTTAACTCTAGAGATTTTTAAAGAGAGAAACGGTCATCCCTTCCAAACTCCATCTATCCATAACTATATCCTTAAATATTTTTATTATTCCATGGCCTCTTCCTCCAAGGTTTCTTCCACCATTTTTTCTACCCCCACGAGCAAGCTTCTAATCGGTTCATTTCCCATTCAAGTGGCGGTTTCAACCGTCCTTGCCACATGCGTGTCTATTATGACCTCCAGTGTCGTCGTCTCTACCACCACCCTTAGTGATGAGTCTGGTGGTGCTTCCTCTGACATTACTCTTCCCAAATCTCAGAGAGAGTTCCTCATCAATCCTTCAAAGAGAGACTTTGGGCTTTACTACCTTGCCCGGTGTTTCGGGGAGAATAATACCTTCATACAGTCCCTCGAGCACTTTGACGAGGAGTTTGTGGCCAAAATTAATGAGCAACCCCACTTGAGCCTGAGTGAGTCTACTGATACTCCTATTATTTTGGCTGATAATATTTTGTGTGTTAGGGTGAATAGGGGTGACTTTCCTTATTCCAACATCAATATTAATTTTTATGGAGGTGCCCTAGATGAGTGGGATTGCTAGCCCTTCTCACAAAGTCATCATCGAGGGGCTTGGTTTGATGAGACCATTCAAAGTTTAAAAACTTGCACTACTGCCAAACACTCCACCACTTTTAACATGTTGGCTTCTCGATGGAGCATATGCGAGTTGACTAACCTCCCCTACTTTGGAAGCCATGTGTTTATCGATGGATTTGAGGATGTGACAAGTAGAAGATGTACCAGGAACTGCACCAATCCTTATCTGAGTGCACTTGATATGTTTCTATAAATAAGATGGGTGCCACTATGCACTCCTTTGCAAAGTGGAACAAGTATTGGTCTAGAGACTTTGAACCCACCACTAAAGAGGGGAGCTCGAGAAGAGTCCCTAAGAGCCAACATGATCCCAAAATCATGTCTTCTTCACACTTGGCAACATTTTTTGTTACTTTTCTTAGTAGATTTTTATTCCCAGGGAAAACAGATGACTCTCCTCATGAGCTAATTTTTCGGTTGGTGATTAAACTTGTTCGAGGGAAGGACGTGCCCCTCGCAACCCTTAATTTGGGCTCAATGTATACTTGGCTAGATCATTACCATGTGGATATGGAATAATCTATTGGTTTCCATGATATGACTAGTTTTGTTAATTCTTTTATCTTGATGGATTTTCCTTTCGAGCGGTTCCCAAATTTTTCTTCAGAAGCACGTGCCTGCCATAGTGATGCTGCTCGAATTATCAAGTGGCACAAGAAATACCCCAAGAATCCTTTGGGCCCTCTCATTGACAATGTGGATGAATTCTCTTTCCACCCCTACTGTAAGCAAGTGGGGGTGTTTTCACATGGAGCTCATTCTCAGCTTTCGGGGGTACTTTTTATTGCCCTACTAATGTAGAGTCTGTGCCTACATGCCCCCACATTTTTGTGATGGTGATGATTCTTCCTTGTACTTTTCCTCATTAATGAAACTTGGCCAATGTGTGAAGTTTTATCACTCTGAGCGAGTGAGGAGATAGTTTGTCTGTGATAGGGGGTACACACCCCCACTTACCCATCGAGCACCTGACCCTCATAATTATATTTGGAAGCATACGTAAATTTCACTCTCCGGGGATTCTTTATAAGACTGATGGCCTAGGGGTATTTTTGTTCTTGCTCGTGCTTATCTCCCATCATTCAGCTACTTGTGGTTCATCTTATGTTAGTGCCAAGTTTATTTAATGAAGAACTGTGTAATACATGTGCCTCGAGAGACCATTCCTACTAAGATACCCACTATCAATAAGTACTTGGGAAAAATAACCTAAAAGGAATTATGGTATCGTAGTACTGTTGTGAAGACCTCTCTCGAGAAAGTTACTACCATTTTAGTAAAGCCTTTCGTGATGAGTCTATCTATATAGAGTATCCCGAGCCCCCTCCAACTAAGGCAAAAGGAAAATGGAAGTCCAAGTGTAAATCCCCCTTAAAGAGAAAACATCCAAACACTCATAGTCAAATTTTATCCATGCACCAATTGATACTTCTGCTCCTCTTCATCCTTCTCTTGTGAGGACTCGAGTAAGTAAGAAGAAGAATAATACGGCTGAGCCTACTGCTCCATCCTCTATTCCAGACCAAGAGTCAGATACTGATACTGTTAGAATTAAGGAGACCTATCAAACAGTTCGCGATTAAGGCTATGAGGCCTTGGGTATTCTAACTTATTAACCATCCCTCTCATATGTCCTCTCGCAGAAGGTACTCTAGTTAATTCTCTTTTACTTAATGAAATTTCAGTCATGAAGTTTCAAATGCTTGATCCCCCTCTTGCTCACTTGAAGAGGACATGGTTGATTATGAGAGCATCACTTCCTATGATGATAACAGTTCTTCTTCAAATGACATTGGTGTCATTTATCCTCACTATGATCACTGGTCTAACACTTGTGCTTTATTGCCATCTATTTTTATCTATCAGTTACCTTTAAAATTTTCTGATTTTGTTTATTCTGTAGCTTTCTACTGTGTTCCCCACTTCTGTGAGGGGGTCTTCTATTTCCCCTCGTACTGTGTAGGTACTACCTATATCTTTAAATGCTAATCTTTTTAAGTTTCTTTATATATCATCTTTTGACTTCTCTTGTTAACTTATTTGTACATTTTTCTGCCTAATCGGTAACTATAGATCGTAATCCACCTGACAGGCCTCCTCCTCTTTCTTCAGTGGGTAGTTCTATTGTTGGTCCTTCTGTTACCCTACTTCCAAAGGTATTCCTTAGTGTTTTCTTTTGTATGTTCTCTGGCTTCTACTTGTGACCCTTCTCACAATGACTTTACCACATTTGAAATTTATGTTGCGGGGATCCCTTTCAGACAACCCTTCCACTAGTAGGGGGATACTTATATTTATAGGAGTTGGTATTCCTGGGGGGGGGGGGGGAGGGGGGGCTTCTTGAAGAATATATATTCCCAGAGTCTATCTTCTCATGGATAATAGGCCGCTAGTTCAGCCTCTTCCTAGTCATCCTATTCACAGTATGTCTTCGGGTGAACTTGTTTATAAGTTTCTTTTTCATCATAGGTATTTATCTATGTTAGAGGGTAGTTTAGATAAGATGGAGGAATAACCCCTTTTGAGTATAGTAATGATAAGTTAAATAGAGACACTATTGATTAACCATAGGACAGACAAACACGACTCAATGAAGATAGACTCAATTTGAACTCACAAACCTCTCGTGTATAACTCAGAAGGAAGTAATGAACTTAGAAGTAACTTAGTTAGAGGGAGAGAGACGTAAGCACCCTAGATACACCTTAGTAGGCAGCCAAACACACCAACCACCCTCAAGAACCATTGTCAAGTATTAAAATCTTCGTAATAAATGACAATGGTGGGTGAGTAAACTTGCTGGTTTGTAATAACTCTCTCTCTCTCTCTGATGTATACTATCTCTAGTAATAACTTATGAACTCTTAAAAATATCATCCTTTCCTCAGAGGTGGTTGGGGTCCTTAAATAGCCTCTCACACCACCCTCGAGGCAACTCTATCATTAATGGTTGTAAAAGACATTCCTCATACTTTATGTTACAAACATTAAATACCTGATGCACTATTTGTCCCCATGTCATAAACATTAAATTCCAAGACATACCTTTTGCCAAACCACTGTGTCAGGGGGATATTATCACAGAGGTGGCTCACCAACTGTCAAACAGCCCCAAATACTACGGTTGTTTACTCAAGTGCAGGTATGATATTTCCTAGCTGGTTAGTGACATCAGATAAAGTGGATGTGACATTAAGTAGAGGGTTATTTGGCTCACAACTCAACGCTCGATGGAACTCAAGGCCTCTCCCCCCGAGGTTTCACGATCAAGGTCCTTCGGTGTTTTACCAGGTGCATTTAAGATGGTCACGACAAGGCCCAACGGTGCCTCACCTCTCAATCCTCTAAGCCAAGTCCCTCCAAAGTTCCCACGACGAGATCATTCGACAGAGCATGAAAGCTCTCCCAGACCCTGCCAAGCCTAGTCTCTCGTGAGTAGCGTTCGACCTCACAAACTCATCATACTCATTACATCTTTACAATCATTATAGCTCATAATTAATATAAAAAAAGATACAAAAAGACTAAATTAACCAACAGGACTAAAGTATGAGTTGCCACGCTAAGCTGCCTCGCTTGAGCTACCATGCTGAACTGCCTCGCTTGAGCTTCCACGCTTGAACAACCTCGCTTAAGATGCCACAATTGAGTTGCCTTATTCGCAAACACTGTTGTTAATGGGGGGATTATCTCTAATCTCAGGATTACCTTCAAGCCCCCTCTACATTTTCCCCTTCGTGGAGAGATTTATTGTGGGAACAAGAAATGTCTGCATGAAAACTTCTCAATCTGATGAATCTTCTCTGTGTGAAAAAAATTCTGGCATCCTTTCCTTCGTTATACCCACTGCGTTAGAACCTCCAGGAAAAAGTAAAATTCTCCCCGATATACCTGAGCCAATGCGGCGTGGCTTATTAGTGCTTTGGCGAAGGGACATCGCCACTTTTTTCTTACACTGAGTGTCAACCATTCTAGCTTAGCTATTTAAAAGTCTACCTAAAGGCCTACTAACCTTCTCAAATACTCGTTTTTTCTCTAGGGAAGTGAAATTCTCCCGTTCATGTTGTTGTGGGGTAAAGTTGTGAGCAGTGATTTTTCGTTAGGACTGCCCCTATAATTGGGAATTGTGAAATTCTCCCTTATAATGCTTTGCTATGTTCGAAAAAAAAAAAATTCTCCCCGATGTAGTCGAGTCACAATTTAAACAACGTTTGGACTTGTGGCGAGGGGACATCTTAGGTTTTAGTACCATCTCTTCTTCATTGGGAGTTTATTACACATGCGTGACAAAACTTTTGGCGCCCAAACTCAAACTTTCTTAAGAAGGCAACCCTTTCCATTCCCTATACATCACTATGTAGATGACGTGGCACTATCTTTTCAGTCGTCAAAACACTTCCCGAAGTGCCACGTGTTCATTTGAAATGATTTTAGGCGGCCTTGCACGTGTGGTGGTGGGAAAATCAATAGACATGTTTAAAAGGTTTCAAACATCTCTTTTTTCAAAACCCTTCTCTTTTCTTCGTCTTCTTCAAGTTCATGTCTTCTTTAGAAAGAGAACTTTGTGCGAAAACCCCATTGTTGTCCAGCTCTTTACCTAGCTTCTTCCTTCTCTCATCTTTTATGCCACCACCTATGGTTGTCTCCTCCATTTTTGTTTACCAAGATTTTGCACCTCCTTGTTGTCTTCAATGGCCTCGTCAAGTAATCCTAACACACTTGCCACCAGTGCTCCACCTGCTACCCCTATTGTCACCACCTCCGTTGTCGCCTCAATGACTGTTGCTTGCCAGGACCAGTTGCGCTTTTACCGCCGGTCCCCTGTATTCGGCCAGGGTGATGATTTTTTTGGGTTTTGCAATACTTGCATTTTCAATGCGAAGTATGATGCCCTGACACTTGGTGATGAAGATTAAAGTGCTGCTGACTGGGGCTTTATCCCCTCAGAGGGGACGCTTCGATTTTTTCTTGAGCGAGGGGACTTTTTGTGGTCCCATATTTACTTCAAAAGGCTTGGGGGCTCTCCTTCTCATTTCTCTACCTGGAACTCCCATATGCAGAATTCCCACACTGATACCTTCACGAAAATTGGGCTTCACGAATCTAAATGATTGGGTGAGTTTACTTTTTCCAAGAAGAATGTTGCCCTTTCCCGTTCTGGTATCTCTCTGTAATGTTACCACTCATACGTTTATTTCCGCGTGGTGCGAGTTTGCAATAATGTTGGAGGACATGTGCGAGCTCCTAGGCCTTGAGGCAATAGGCCATGAGCCCTATTCTGATGAATCCCTCGATGCCCAAGATACTACTGACCGTTTGGAGTTAGACCGTATATACTGAAGGTGCATCGACACTTCAGACAAATCTACCTTCACTCCTCTTATAAACTATTTCTTCAAGGATCCTTCTGAAGGTAGTTCCTCTAAGGCTGCTCCTAGTCAAGGTACATTGCTGGAACTTCCTGCCTACATCCTTGTCATTTTTTCTCATTTTCTTTTAACGGGGAAACCCAATGACCAACCTCGAAGGGACCTTATTAATATATCCCTCTGTTTGTCCCGGGGTATCAAGCTTCCTCTGGATGCAATTGCCCTGGAATCCGTCTACACGTGGATTGATAGAACCCTTTTCGATATGGAGCGACCTCTCGGTCGTTATAACCTGGACAACTTTGCCAACTGTGTCCTTCTGACGAGCTTTCTTTATGTTTATTTCCCTTCTGTAGAAGCCAAATCCAACCGCCCTCCTTTGGGTGAAACAATTATGCCCCCACTCTCCTTTATTTATCACAAGAGACAAAGCATAAAGGATTTGACCTCCAACATTGATCAACTTGGGAACTTTGTGATGAGGCCCTACGAAGAGGATATCTTCCTCCATACTTACGGTTTTTTCAAACATGAAGTACGAGCGGTCCAGACAACAAACTTAGACGTCATTATTGAAGACCCTTCGCTAGCTGTGGTTCTTTTATTTTTGCCGGGGTATCTACCCTCCTACACCGAGTGGGGATATACTAGTGAGCCCTATAATCCAACTGGTGCAGCCGTCAGTTTGGTTTTGATCAGGGGGCTCCTAGCTCAGTTTTTCAATTGTCTAACCCCAAGGTTTTTTCTAGCAAGGCGTGTTCCCTGTTCTCATCAACTACTACGTGGGGAGTAAGTTCTACCATGGCTGGGCGAGTCACTATCCCAAGTATCAACAGGCAACGGGACGTGACCCCTCTATTTGCAGTAAAGTATTGGCCGAGGCAACTGGCCCAAATCTCTGAGTTCATCGAGGGGGATCCGATGTACCCTCTATTTCTCTCATTTTCTGCCTTGGATTTGGGGTTAAAAGGTAATTATGTTCTTAGGATTGAGTTCCCTATAAGCAAACCCCCAAGATACCTCCCAATGAACTTCCTCAATATTGCGCTATGATCCCCACTACCACGCCCAAACCCAAAACCGCTGCAACTCCTAAATTTACTGCCCCTATTATCAAAGTAGCTTCTTGCGAAGGGGCTTCCAAGCCACCATCCAAAAAGACTAGGAAGGGAAAAGGTGGGACATCCCTAAAATCCAAGTCCTAAACCCCTTTGGCGGCATTCCCCATAGCCTCTGGTCTTCCTCCCATGCTTGCAAAAAAGGCCGAGGAGTTGAGAAGGCAATCTCGGGCAGAGGTAGAATGAATAAATGCTGAGTTTCAATGACACGCTGTCGTCGTTCCTCCTTCGGTTGCCTTTCCCACTGTCGTAGTTGATCCAACTGAGCCAACGACAAAGAGGAGAAAAAGTGCGAGGGTTCCTCAAGGTGCTAGTGAAACGGGTATGAGGAAAAAAACTCTGGCTACCAATTCCTAGAAGAAACGGACTCCCGAGATACATCCCTCGCCCGCTCCTGCTGTTGCTGCCTCCTCTCCTCCCTCGCCGGTGGTTGTATCTTCTCACTCTCCTTCCGGATCTGAGGTATGTATGCATGTTTTTTGCTCTTATTCACATTTTTCTTAAGGCATGTTGCGTTTGCTTATCTTTTGGAACCTTTGGTCCAAGGAGTTGAATAAGGATGACCTAGTCCCTCCGTAAGCCCTTTCATGGGGGGGGGGGGGGCATTTCAGTATCTCTCAAGCCGATACTACTCCTCCCCGTTCCCCCATGATCGGGCTTGCTTATTCCCACTGTACGAGAGACGCTAATGTGAGGGGAGGTTTCGTTGAATCTGGGGGACTCTCGTCTGAACCAGAGGCAACTCCCCCAACCCTTTCTAAATTTTCATCACAGCACAAGGTCCTTCTGCCCATCGTTGCAGCTAAGGAGAGTTCCCCTGAGGTAATATAAATAATTACTTATCATGGCTCACATATTTTCTTGTCCCACCCTCTTTCTTTCTTTTCATGTTGAACTTTAATATGATGAGATGTCTTTGGTGGAAATGGCGTGCTTGATAGCTGGCAATCTTCTCCCCACTATGCTGATGAGACCGATAGTTGCAGTTTCCCTTTTTGGTGCCATAACGTTGGTAAGTAACACTTCGATGTATTTTCCCCTTTTTCCCGTAGTTGCCCCCATGTATAACTTGCGGATTTATGTCTGCAGCTTTCTCCAAGTCTTACCCCGCCCTTTTCTCTTAGTGGTCTTCCTCTTTTCAAGGCCAGAGTGGATGCTTCTGCCTAGCGTGTTGGTTCTTCGGTGCCTACCCGCGCTGAGGTATCGGTTAAAGGGTCATCGTATTCTTTGAGTGAAATGCCTACATTAGCCTTGGTACCTTTTGTTAGCTAGGGAGTTTTGCCAACCGTTGAGGGTTTTTCAGATAAGGTCACCGATGAGGCTTTCGAGGAAGTAATCCCGCTCGCAATGGTTCCTGCTGCTATGGCCTCCATGGTGACTCCAATTCTCACTCCTGCAACTACTGAGTTACTTCGCTAATTTTTCTCCATTTCTCAACCTTTCAAACTTCACCTATGACGATGACTTATCACTGAAAACTTTTATTGAATATTTTTCACAAACTCAACCTATAACGACGACTTAACAATGAAAATGCTTGTTAAGATTTTTCATAAACTCCACTTAATCGGTGACTTAACAACGAAAATGCTTGTTAAGATTTTTCATAAACTCCACCTATATCGGTGACTTAACAATGAATTTGCTTGTTAAGATTTTTCATAAACTCCACCTATATAGGTGACTTAAAAATGAAAACACTTGTTAAGATTTTTCATAAACTCATTATTTATTCTAACTGTTCTCAGGTTGCTCGGGAGGATTCTCCACCAGTTCTTTCACCCATCGCCTAACCCCACCGGGAACCCGATATTTCAGAAGACTCCAGTCACAATGATCAAGGTTCCACGACTGGTACTAGTGCTGAGGGCGAATCCGGTTGTGAGCTTCCTCTGCGTGACTTGACTCCTCATGCCTTCTGCCTGATGGTACTTCAGCGTTCTCCTCAGATGCTTGCCAACCATCGCTTGGTAGTTGAGCAACTTGCAAGCCACCATCCTGAAATGTTCACTTCGGATTGCCTGCGTTCCAACCTCCCCGTGATGAGTTACAGGCTTCAGGGCATGGCTACCATTATGGCTGAAATCTCCAGCACTCCAACCTCAAACGTTACTCGAGCCCTCCTCGACCAATTATTGGGCTACCTGAGGGAGTTGGGTCGTGATTTCTTTCATTTTGACTGTCTTATCACGCACTTAAAAACTTTGAAGAACCACTAACTGGATAGCCAGAGGGAACTGCTCCGGAAACATCAGGAGGACCAACGGGCTGAGGAAGCTAAGTTGGCTGAGTTAGCACCTTTCCTTGTAGCTGTTGATAAAGAGGTGGGGGATATCGAAGAAGCTCTGTGTCTGGCCAAGATAAAGCGAGAGAGACTCCTCATTGAGCATATACAAGCATAAACGAGGCTGGAGGTTTCTATAACTGCCCAACAGTCTTACCTGACAGCTTCTTCGGGCCTTCCTGGAGATTTTTTTTTTGCTCCAGATCTTTGGTTCCTCTTAGGTCAATGATTTGTTGTAAATATTTTCCTTTTTTTCTTTCTATGTAATTCTTTGGCAATAGCTCCCAATTTTATAAAGCCCCAAAGCTTATGAATGAAGAAAAAATGTTGTTTTCCCATGTCATTTCTTTGTTTTACAACTGTTTGCATACATTGTGAAGTTCTATAATTCTTTCATCTCCACTTGAGTTATAATAAAAGAACTTGTATACCCATCATAAAAAGAACTTGTGTATTGACAACAACAACCAGATACATTAGTGGTCTAAACATAATTGCTTACACATGATAGACTTTCAACCATTTATTGTTAATCTTGAATGGCTTATCTTCTTCCATCCTAGAAATTAAGCAATAACCTGAGTCATGATCTTCTTTTACAATGAAAGGTCCCTCCCAATTTACTGCAAACTTAGGTAGAGTAAGCCCCTTGATGTGTTTCACCGTTGCCTTCAAAATAAGGTCTCCTTCCATGAATTTTCTTGGCCTCACCAAGTTATCATATGCCCTAGAGAGCTGCTTCTTGTACATTTGAAAGTGTTGCATCGCATTATCTCTGTGTTCATCCAATGCTTCCAACTGCACATGTCTATTCTGAGGGAGCATGCTACTTCGCAAGGCATATCGAGCAGAGGGAACTTCCAACTCTACTAGGAGAATGAACTCAACCCCATAGACAAGGGAGAATGGAGTATACCCTATGGGCTTTCTCTTAGTTGTTCGATAGGCCCACAATACAACTGGTATCTTATCATCCCACTCTCCTGTGAAATTATCCATTATTTTAGCCAAGATATTAACCAAATTTTGTTAATTTCTTCGGCCTGACCATTTCCCTTCGGGTATGCCACCATTGAGGTATGATGAATAATATAGTACTTGTCTATGAGCATCGTTACCTCTAAATTAACAAAAGGGGTTCCATTATCTGAAAGGATAACCTTTGGGATCCTAAAACGACAAATGATGTATTCTCTGATGAAGTTGCTCACCACCCCCTCTCTTACCCTTCTCAGTGGTATCGCCTCAGCCCACTTTATGAAGCACTCCGTTGCTACTAGTATCCATATCTTCCCCCTCGAAGAAGGGTGTATTGACCATACCAGGTCGAATGCCCAAGTGTGAAAAGGATAAGGCGTTGCAAGGGAGTGTAGGTCCACCGATGGGGCAGAAATCATATTTCCATAAAGTTGGTAAGCCTCGCACTTTTGAACGAACTCAACATAATCTTTCTACATTATTGGCCAATAGTACCCCCAACGTCATCAACTAGTCATACAACTTGGCCCCTACTATGTGAGCTGGATCGTGTGCCTATTTGAGGACTTTGACCACTTTTTCCTTCATGATGCAACGTAACGACCTATTGAAGTAGTCTCTTCGATAAAGTTTCCCCTCCTAAATATAGAACCTTGGCGCCCTTCGTCGGAGTCCCATCGCGTCAATTTTCTGTGTTGGGGTAACTCTATCTCTGATACAGTCAATATACGATTATCTCCAATTAGGTTAAGCTTCCACGAAATGACATTTAGCTACTTCTAAGAATAGCTGGCATTTATTGCACTTCCGTTGTGGCTCTGCCATGTCTTGCTTCATTCTAGGACAAAAATACCCATTTCTTTGAATTCTTCGGCAGAGAGGTATCTCAGTTGTCTCGCAGTTCTCTTCATGTGTTCTCTTCAATCTCCGCCTGCTTCTTATGGGTCGATGCACCTTGACAACTATCCTCATGTGTTCCTAAAGTAAAGGTTTCCTTAGCTCGTGAAGTATTGGGCTAATTCCCTTAGTCCCATCCCTCCTTACCCAGATTCCAAATTCCCTCTAATCTCTTCCCTCCAGTGCGTCCTCCTCCATCGGTAGAATGGACTGTACTATCGAAGGAGCTGTTCTTCATTGGATTATGACGATAGTTATATCATTCCTCATGATAATTTTTTGGGCAATGGTGGCATAGGCGTCTGGGTGGCGGTTCATCATTCTGGGATGTCTCTTGATCTTGGTCCGATGGAACTGGCAGAAGAGCCTCTGAATGATGGTTCTGTATAGTGCCAGACTCATGTGTTTCAATGCATACTCTCCATTCACTTGCTGAATCACCAAATTTGAATCACCTTTGATGCAAAGTGAACGAATCCCCCTTCGAAGACACTCTAGAATCCCTAGCACCGGTGCTTCATATTCTGCTTCGTTGTTAGAACAAGGGAAATCTAACTTGTAGGGATGACAAATCTCCTCCATTCCTTTCGAAATAACGACCCCTGCTCCTCCTTTCTTTTTTGTCAAAGATTCATCGAACTGCATCGTCTATTCCTCATCCGTTGCGTCTAGGTGATTAGCCTGGAAATCGTCTCCTGGAATACTTTCTTTAGGTGGCTCAAACATTACCGAGGGGAAGATTGCCAACAGATCAGTGTACGCTTGGCTTTTAATCGTGCAAGGAACCACACACTTGAAATCATATTCGGAGAGGATGAGGAACCACCTAGTTGCCCTACCAATCAATATAGTTCTTGCCATCAAATACTTAATAGGATCACATGTAGTTGCAATATGAATTGTAAGAGATATCATATAATGTCTAAGTTTTTACGCTATAAAGACTAAGGCTAAATAATTCCTTTCCAAACTACTATATCTGACCTCTGGCTCATGTATGATTCTACTAAGGTAGTAAACCGGTCATTCTTCCCCATCAATCTCTTCTGCTAATAAATCTCCCACGGACCTCGTAGTGGATGTGAGGTACAACAGCAGCGATATTCCGAACTGCGGGGGAATCATGATCAGTGGTGAAACGAGCAACTTCTTTAGTCCAATGAGAGACTCTCGGTGAACCTCTTCCCACCTATACTTCGTGTTCTTTCGCAACAGTTGAATCAATGGGTGTGTTATTTTGGCTAATCCAGGCACAAATCTCACAAGGTAGGAGACTTTGCCGAGGAAACTCTTCAGCTCCTTCGCCGTTCTTAAAATTGGCATCTCCAAAATCGCTTGTTGCTTGTCTTGGTCCATATTCACCCCTTGTTGATTAAGCACGAAGCTTAGAAATTTTTTGCTCATTACTCTGAAGATGCAGTTTAGTGGATTTATCTTCAATTTATACTTCTTACATCGGGCAAACACCTTCCTCAAATCTCTTAGATGGCACTCCTCCCTCCTCGACTTGATGACTAAATCATCCACATAGAATTCCACAAATTTGTGGAATAATTCATGGAAAATATCCATCATTGTTCTCTGATAAGTAGCCTCAGCGTTCTTGAGTCCAAATGACATTACTCGGTACATGAAATTGCCCAACGGGGTCCTAAATGCCATTTTCTTTGCACCTGTGGGGTCCATCTTGACCTGGTTGTACCCTACATACCCATCCATGAAGCTATATATCTCATGACCAGCTGTTGCATCTATCAAGATCTCAATGGAGGGTAGAGGGAACTCGTCTTTGGGGCAAGCTCTATTCATATCTCTAAAGTCCACACAGATCCTTATCTCGTTTTTATCTTTATTTCCCACCGGTACAATGCTAGACAGCTAAAGCGGGTGTTGTAACTCTTTGATGAATCCTATCGCTAATAATCGTTGGACTTCTTCCTTAATCTTCAAGTCTAGCTCAGGTTTGTACCTTCTTGTTGCTTGACTGAAGGAATCACGTTCAACTTATGGTAGCTGACTCCCTCATCCATGCCTTCCATATCTGTGTATTTCCATGTGAAAATGTTTATGAACTCCTGAATTAACTCCACCAAGTCCTCTCTCTTCTCCTTACTGAGATCTTTCAAGATGAAAATAGGCCTTATATCCTCGCATTCTTTTCGAGGTTTAATTGCTCCAACTCTTGTACCTGGGGCTTCGATTGTTCTGCCATATAATCTGGTTCTTCCGCAACATCCTCCACGAACTCTTGTATGTTGGAGTTATCTATCACCATACATTATCCCCGTTGATCTACCAAAAATCACTCATATATCAAGTCAGCCTCATTATCAGCTTTTTTGGCCACCCATTCACACCATTATAATCGATATACCACTTTTCCTTTTTTGGTAACGACTTCTTGAACTGCATGCTGGTAGCTATAACTGCCTTCCTCTTCTTCTCTATAGAAGCCTTAGTCACTCTCTTTCTTAAAAATTAGCTCAGCATGCTTTGTCGTCGGACCTCATGTTCCATCGGATCCACTCCAGGCCTCATTCTGTCTTTGAGCTGCTTCGAGATGTTTTGTGGCCGAGGGACCATTTGGTGAGCTTCTTCTGCCATTACTTCCTTGATGCTTGCAACCTCTTTGTTATGCTCATTGAAATGCCATATCCTTTCCCTGATCGAGGGGACCCATTCCCCTTCCATTATTCTCGTTAGAACCCTGATGTCCTCCTCTAGTTCCGTGTAAAAGGCATCATCTACTAGGTGAGCTTCCTTGACAGCGAAGGGCCTCTTCGTAGCCCTAATGGTCACCTCCGTTCCCTTAATATTTGCCTTGGCGCATTCGTGATACATCGAAGGAACTAGCCCTTCGTTGTGCATCCATACCCTTCCTATTAGAAGATGGTAGTAAGTTGCACTCTCTATTATGTGGAACTTGATATGGGAACTCAGATTTCCCATCACACTCCCAACATTCACGTACCCAATGGATTTGGAAGATTGGTTGTCATATTCCAAAATCACCAAAGGCATGGAAACCAACCTTTCTTCCAGAATATTGGCCGCGTGGAAGGAGTTGATAGGCATGATATTGATGGAAGCTCTCCCATCCATAAGATTCCTTACAAAACTAACTCTGTTGATGCTGGTGGTCATATACAATGGCCTATTATGAGGGAATCTTACGGCCGTGTTTGCATTACTGAAGGTTACTTCTAATAGAAATTTCTTCATCAACCTGGCCCTTGGTCCCCTCCATCTCAGCGAGGGGACTGCATCCTTCCTCGTAATGTCCAGTATTGTCTGGATTATCTTCAGCCTACTCTCCTTATGTATCCCCACCTGGTCGAAGAACCAGGTGAACTTTAGAGATTTTGAAACTGCACTACTCCATGACTGGGTCTGCTTCCTCGCCTTCAACGTTGTATACGTCCTCTACGCCTTTAGCGCTTGCTTCGTCATAGGCTAATACTATGTTAGACATTCCCTTAGTACAGGTTTCCAAAGCTTTTCCGAACTCCCCCTGCCTCGTCGTTGGTTCTCTTTCTTCTCTTTCGACCTCCTCATCATAAGCCACCACCAGATTGGCCCCATGTGCTGGGAGTGGGTTGTTGTTAATGTTCTGAGGAGGGATTTGCAACTTCCCTGCCTTTACATACTTATCGATGATTCTTGCCAGCGTGAAATAGCCCTCTGTTGGATGCTGGATCTTTCGATGAATTTGGAAATATTTAGGATCCGCCCTTGTTGCCGCATCAGGTTATCCAATGAGAATTCCCTTTGGTTCATAGATCGTTCCTCCTTGGACCATTGTGTTATATCAGATGATAGCCTCCTCCACTGTACAAGGCAATGGTGGTGGGTCCTCCCTGTCTTTTCTAAACTTTCTCTTATTGTCCTTTTTCGGCGCCTTGCCCCCATCTATTCCCTTGGTGTAACCTACCCGTGGGGGCTGAGACCTCGCCCCCACAGGTTGCATCGACAGCCTAAACATCATGGGCACAACCACTGGATTTGGACACTTGACAAATGAGATATTTGTTATCGCTTTTAGGAATGCCGAAAAGGTCCCCTCACGCATCTCATTGATAAGATGGAAAATGTACTCAGGGATCAGTCCTTCCACACAGATCTTCAGTAGTTTGGACTCATTGGCCTCCTCCCTCACATCAAAGGATCTCTCCTGAACCTTCGAACATAGGCCACCACATCTTCCCCTGATCGTTGTTTCTCCCTTCCCAATTGGGTTAAAGTAAACTCATCTTTCGCCAGAAAGAACTTCTGGATGAACAAAACATGCATCTCCTCCCATGTAGAAACGCTCTTGGGAGCTAAATGAGAATACCAAGTATATGCTTTATCAATCAAGGATTTGGAAAATTCCCTCAACCTGAGCTTTTTGTTATTGCAATGCACCCCCAAGTGTTCAACGAATATTTTATATGCTCCTTCGGGTTTCCACCCTTTCCTGTGTATTTTTCAAAAATAGGAGGGATATAATCTTTTGGGTATGTCTTATCGTTGTATTCCTGGGGGTAAGGTGTCCGAAAGTTGTCATAAACCGAAGCTACCTCGCCAACAGACGGCGAGGAGGCTTGCATGAACTTCAGTATCTCTTTCTCCATCTCCTTCCTCATCTCCTCCATGGGTGATGCCACTGGAGTAATAAACAACGGGACCATAGGCTGACTGCCCATTGTAGCTGGAGCAATCGTTATAGTTGGGGCCATTGATACTCCTGATGTTCCCACCGCTGCATTCACAACAGAGGGTATACTTTCTGGGACCGTCCCTATTGTGCTTGCGCTTGGTGGGCCCGTTAGGGCTGCCCCTGGTGTCACAAAAGAGTTGGTTTCAAATCCTCCCAACACCGTTGAAGCTACGGGAGTTTGCAAAAACTCATAAAATTTGCTCATGAGGATTGACACTTGGGCTGGCCCCAACCCAACTCTCGTGGAATCTTGTGTCACCCCTGGAACACATGTCGCCACCTGTACTAGAGGCAACTCTAGTATAGGAGCCCCGTCACTCAGAGCCTCCAGTTCTCTCACTACCTGTTCTTCATTGTGTTGGATATCATCAAAGTTGAGCCTTCGATTAAAGTTATCTTGCACCATACTCCTTGCTTAGAAGAATGCCTCCCCAGCAGAGTTGCTAAATGTAAGAGGGTAGTTTGGATAAGATGGAGGCGTAACCCCTTTTGAGTACAGTAATGATAAGTTAAATAGAGACACTATTGATTAACCACATGACAGATAAACACAACTCAATGAAGATCGACTCAGTTTGAACTCACAAACCTCTCTTGTATAACTCAGAAGGTAGTAATGAACTTAAAACTAACTTAGTTAGATGGAGAGAGAAGTAAGCACCCTAGATAGACCTTGACAGTCATCCAAACACACCAATTACCCTTAAGAACCTCTATCAAGTATTAAAAGCTTCATAATAAATGACAATGGTGGGTGAGTAAACACTCTGGTTTGTAATAACTCTCTCTCTCTCTGATGTATATTATCTCTAGTAATAACTTCTGAACTCTTAAATAGATCATCCTCTCCTCAGAGGTGGTTGGGGTCCTTAAATAGCCTCCCACACCACCCCCAAGACAACTCTGCCATTAATGCTTGTGAAAGACATCCCTCATACTTTATGTCACAACCATTAAATACCTGATGCACTAGTTTTCCCCATGTCATAAACATTAAATGTCAAGACATGCCTTTTGCCTAACCACTGTGTATTAGGGGGCTGTTGTCACAGAGGTGACTCATGACTGTCTGATAGCCCCAAAAACCACGTTAGTTTACTCAAGTGCAGGTCTGATATTGCCTAGATGGTTAGTGACATCAGATAAAGTGGATGTGACATTAATTAGAGGGTTGTTTGGCTCATAACTCCACGCTCGATGGAACTCAAGGCCGCTCCCCCCGAGGTTCCACGGTCAGGGTCCTTCGATGTTTTACCAGGTGTATCTAAGATGTTTAGGACAAGGCCCAACAATGACTCTCTTCTCAATCCTCTAAGCCAAGTCCCTCTAAATTTCCCACGACGAGGTGGTTCGATAGAGCATGAAAGCTCTCCCAGGCCCTGCCAAGCCTGGTCTCTCGCGAGTAGGGTTCGACCTCACAAATTCATCATACTCATTAGATCTTTACAATCGTTATAGCTCATAATCAATATAAACAAAATATTCAACAAGACTAAATTAACCAACATGACTAAAGTATGAGTTTCCACACCAAGCTACCTCGCCTGAGCTACCACGCTGAATTGCCTCGCTTGAGCTGCCACGCTTGAACTGCCTCGCTTAAGCTGCCACGCTTGAGCTTCCTTATTGCCAAACACTGTTGTTAATGGGGGGATTATCTCTAATCTCAGGATTACCTTCAATCCCCCTCTATAATCTATATCTCTTTGTTATTTTTTTACTTGGTCTTTTTGTAACAACCTTTTCATTGGTAGGTTGGTGCGAGCACCCTGATGGCCCATACGATTGTTTTGAGCCCCTTTCCCCCTTGAAACCTATTCAGGTATTTATATTTTTTATTTTTGTTATTTAATAGCTCATTATTCTATAATTTACTTGAGTTTTAACTCATTTCTTGTTTGTTTATATTTCAGGCCAGCATCAACACTTCAGCAGCAACTATCTCTGTTGTTAGTGCACAAATGAACAACTCAGCTGCCCTTCCACCTCTGGTATTTACTTTCTTTCTCCCATGTTCTTTGCACTTATAATTCTTCTACTATAGGGCCTCCAGGTTAGGATCTTTCTTTCCTCTCTAGGTGGTTCCCTCACAGGCTCTTATTTCTATGGGCCCTTCTGTGAGTCTTACTTCAATCATCACTTTACCAGAGGTCTCTCAGGTATATCATCATTTTGTTGCTTCAATTTACTTTCCCTTATATTATGTAAGGCATATTGACGATTTATTTGCTGTTTCTTTACTCTCTAGGTTAACACTGTTGAAGTCCCACAGTCTACGAGACAAACTACTAGCACTATAGAGGTAGCTCCCCAGGTATTTATTTCAACACGTCTATTCACTAGACTTGCTTTCTCTTCATGAGTGATTCATTAACACTTTTTGGTTTCTCTATTTTTTAGGCTAGTGTTGCTAAGGTCCATTTGTTTGCGAGACATGCCCCAAGTACCAAGGAGGTGACTCCCCAGGTTTGATTTTGACATCTTTGTTTATTAGACATGCTTTTTTCCTGCACAAATAGTTTACTAACAATTCTTTGTTTACTTGCCTTTGGGATAGTGTGATTGATATCCCTATATCTGTGAGATACCTGGTTAGCACTGTAGACAAGGAGGCTCCTCAGGTGCTTATTAAAATATACTCTTTTTGACTTTCCTTTTTCAGTGTGTAAGATGTGGGTTCTTGAAAAACTATTAGTATTAAGTGAGGCGTAACCCGTTATCAAGATGGGTACCAACAACATTAGATATAGAGCATAGGTGAATCAGAGACAAAGAGATTTAATTACTCAAAGTTGCATTAAATAACATATTGACATGGGCAGGATATGGTAAACACAATAAATGAAGTGGGACCAACAAATAGCATGGTCGGAGCGAGAAAGAACAAGCACTCTAGGCATAATAAAGACAAGGAAGGAACTTCAAGCTCAGTTAATGCTCAATGATGGGTTCATTGAATGTGTATGGGAGTTAATGCTCTTCTCGAGGGCTCTCTGGTATGAGGGGATTTGGGAAGCAATTCCAAGTTTCTGGATCTCTCCCCTCTATTTGTTTGTTCTTGGTCTTATTTATATGGAGGGAGAGGTTGCTCGAGTCATCATGCCCTCGATCCCTTTGGCCTAATGCATTAAAGGAACAAGATAATACATTTAATGAATGGGATTTATTAGTTTTGGCGGGAAAGCGTTGTATTAGTTGGAAGTATTGCAGTCATTTATGAAGGATATGACTTGTCAGCTTGGGGATTACTTTGGAATGGCTATACGGTTAGATTTGATGAACTAGGCCTACCATCCTTGGGATAAAGTAACTTAAGTGATGTATTCTTGAGTTTCTAAACATCAGGTGCTATGACGTCAGGAAGTGATTCAAACAGTGGCTATAGTTTGGTATCTAGTCACGTCAGCCAGATAGGATGGCGCTCGTGGTACCTCAAGGAGGTGACCTCGAGGGGGAAAGCATTAAGGGGGATCAGATAACTCAAAGAGTTTCACTCGAATAGGTAAGAAATGAGTGGGCTCGAGTGACATTTGTTCTGGGTGAAGTTTTGTCTAAGTGTGCCAAGAGGGTTGGTAATAACTCCTAACGTTGCCTTGTTATCAATCCTCCTAACCATGTCCTTGCGAAGTTCTCAAGAGAAGATAGCTTGATAGAGCATGAAAGATCTCCCATGACCTGCCAGGAATGGTTCCTCGTAGGTACTAAGCGACCCCTATCAACATATACATTCGTGAGATAAAGTACATAGTATAACATTCTATTTATTATTACAAACTATTGTCATACGGGTGACCTTTATTCTTCTAGCTGGGTCTTTCGAGCCAGGTCAGTTGGAGGCTCTTTGAGGTCGAGTGTTGCGAGCTATTTTTCTTATGAGGATCCTTCGAGGTGGGTCCTACAAACTACTTGCATGGAGAATCTTCGAAGTGTGTCTGTGGGGCATATTTCTCTGTAATCGATCAATTCACTTGGCTAAGCTAATCATCCATGTGGGGGAACACCCCTCCACATTTGCCCCTTCGTAGATATGTTTTTTTATTTACATGAAGAAATATCTGTATAAAACTTTCGCGTATCCATGATTTTCCCTCTTAGGGATAATGAAGAGATTTTTTCAAATTTCCCCCAAAGCTCTTCGTTCCCCAAGGTAGACAAGACCCCCAGACATGCTTCATTAAATGCAGTTGTCGTTTACATTTAAAGCATCACACGTGGTAATGCCAGGGCGGGTGCGTGAAGACGACGCGACTATTCGATGCATAGTTCCCTGAATCAACATCATAGTAACCTTTAGTCTTCTGTAATCATGCGCGTTTAGCCAATACGCCGGTCACATAATTCTAAAATGCCATCATTCCTCTTTTCCAAACGTCACCTTTGTTGCTATCTTTTGGAATTCGTGTTTCCCTTATAAAATGGGACGCACCTTTAGTTAAGACTCACCTTTGAGTTTAACATTCTGAGTTCAAGGTTTTCTGTGAGTGTTTTGTAAAGGCAATCTTCCCTTCTTCATGCCTTTTTTAAGTATCTTCCATTCTCTCTTCTTTCGTTTGATATAGCACCAGTAAAGAGAACTCTTTCTATCAGGGGTGCCTCTCCTACCACCCAAACATGCCAGGCTCAGTGGGCACAATACCGTCGCGCCCCTTACTTTGGAGAGGACAATCATTTCTGGGTGACGGTCGAACGTTTTCCTGGTGCTTTGGTTCAGACTAAGGAGCCAAACTTGTGAATGGACGAAGGTGAAGATGTTGAGGAGATGTTGAGGACTTCTCTTATGTCCCTACCTCTACTGTCACCTGTTTTTGTATAGAGCACGGTGATTTCCCCTACTCTAAGGTGGAATTTGAGGCGTCTTCTGGAGCTAGTGAAGTGTTGGTCCCTTAGACGGAGTATATCCACACAAAGTACTCGGTTCAAATGGCCCTCGCAGGTTTGTCTTGTTCCCTGTGGTTAGGTGACCTTACCTTGGCCAAAAATAACACTGCTTTAGAATTTTTGGTGTTGCGGTGGAGTCATAGGTCACACACCTTCGTGTCTTTTTGGGGTGAGTTTACTATTACCCTTGAGGACTTGTGTGAATTGTTGGCATTGGAAGCTGCTGGATATGACACCTTCTTCGAGGAGGCCATTTTTACTGAAGAGAAAACTCTGAGGAATGAGTTAGAGGACGTTGTGAAGGATTTCATGGTCACTTACAACAAGTGCACCTACTGTGAGGTCATCCGCTATTTTTACTTTATTGAAGAGAAGGCTGTCATCAGAGCCCTCGAGGATGCAAGGGATAACCCGCGAGGGAAAGAAGTCTTCGAGAAGCCTCCAACTGGGCAAAGCTACGAGTCCAAAGTTGAGATTGAGGGGTACATATGGGTGATGTTATCGAAGGTATACTTTCTGGGTAAGCCCCATGACTTCCCTCACAAGGACCTGATCAATATGGCCGTTTGAATGGCCTGCGGTGTAAAGATCCCCCTCCTAGCTATTGTTCTTAGGTCTCTGTACACTTGGTTAGATCGGGTGTCTATAGACTCCGCTCGAAGTGTTGGTAGGTTCGATGTGTTTAATTATGCCAACAATATTCTTTTGACGGCGTTCCTTTATGCGCATTTCAAGGATTATGCCCTCACTGGACACTTCCCTAGTTCATAGGATGTGAGAGTCCCCCGGATTTGATGTTGGAAGAATAAGATTGTGAAAAAACCTCTGTTAGCTATGATTGAACGCACTAAGCGATGCAAACCTCACCTTTATATTGGAGTAAGCAAGTTTTTTACCAATAATTTCTTTGGTGAAGAGGAGCGTCCCATTTTTCCTATTAAAGAAGCCCTGGTCAGAAATTTCCCTGAGCATAGTGTCCCCCTATTGTTGATCCCTTCTATTTTCCTTCATATATCGAGTGGTCATCATTTTAATTTGTTTATAGCCCCCACAGGGTAGCCATGCAGTTTGGCTATGATCAAGGGGCCCCCTGTTAAGTCATTTTACCATAGAGAAGCCCACTAACTTCTCATTTGCTTGTTCAAACTTCATGACGTCTTTTGTTGCCAGTCTGTGTTCCCATTATCCTGCTAACCCCTTAATTTGTAGGAAGGGAGATCGATGAGGGACATTGGCGATGTTCATCAATGTGTTATGGAAGAACCAATTGGTTCGTTCCCATACTAACCATCTCAAGGAACCCTGTTATCCCGAAGTTGAGAGATTTATTCCCATTGAGTTGGGTTTGAGGAACTGCACCACCCAATCATCTGTTTTTCCTTTAGTACAACCAATAGCGGTGTTCCCGCTGAGCTACCTCCCCCAGTGCCTGTGGATCAGGCAGTTGTAAAGAGAAAGAGAGCCACTCAATCTTCCATTCTTCCCATCGATGTTGCCCCTGGTCCTTCGAGGCCGGTTGGAAGGGCCGAGTCTCCTCACGCTTCTTCAACTGGTGCAGTAGTTAGGGACACTCGAAAGGAGCCCTTAAATAATCTTAAACCTCTCCACAGCCTCCATTAGTCTCTTCTCCTGACCCAAAGATTTCCAAGACGGTGAGCTAGATGGTAGATCGTCTTCGTCGTACTTGGGAGCATTTTAATGAGGATGACCGGGCTTTTATGTCAATCGAGATGTCTTCTCATGGGTTTTTTTATGACCCGCAATCTATTGAGGGTAGTAAAAAGAGGAAAGCGATTAACCCCCTCAAGCTTGTGATGGAGGAGTCGAGCGAGTTCGATGAGGAGGAGATTACTGAGGAGCATTTGTCTGGTAGAGATGTCGGTGAAGGTGATGATGATGATGAGGAAGGAGAGGAGGAAAAAGAAAAAGATGAGGAAGAGAAAGAGGAGGAAGAGACTGACTTAGTGCGTAGCTTTAAGTTGAGGGCAATGGTTTCTTCCTCGAAACCTGCCTCGCCCCCTAAGACTATGAAATCATGGAGGATGTGATGGAAGAATAGGTAAATTTCTTACATCTCTTACTCTAAGTGCCCTCCTTTTATTCATTATTTCTCATGTTACTGCCCCCCATATTGTTGTAATTTTCTCTTTTTCTCTTGTCAGGTTTTTGTGCAGGTTGATGCGCGTTCCCCTACTGTTTCTCAGGTAGTCTCCTATTTTTCCCTAGGGGCAGTTGTATCTGATACTTCGTCTAGTGGAGGATATTCCCCTAACCCTTCTTTTTTGCACGAGCAGGCTAGCCTCGAGAGGGGTGTGCCTTCGACCAAAGTTTTTGAACCTGTACTTGTACCTGTACCTGTTGTTGCTATGACTTCGATGCCTTTGGTAAGTCTTTACTTTCTGCACTGATCTCCCCCTTTTCCTACTCTTATTGATTGTTCTGATTCAATTTCTTCTTTCTTTCCTTCTTAAGGCTCCGATGCCTGTTTTAACCATCCCCATGGTGCCTCCACCTTCGAACGATCAAATGCTTGTTACTTTATTCGTGCCTTCGAATTCAAACCCAGAAGGTGTTGAGCCAGCTGCATTCGCCTAAGGAGATGTTGAACAAGAACATGTTGAGACAGTGGAGGATAGGCAGGACCAGGTAGCGGAGGTTGGAGAAAATGTGATCGCCTCTCAAAGTTATTCCCCATTGGTGGCCCTTGAGGTGGTTGAGGAGGAGGATGTGGTTAAGATTTCCACTCACGATTTTGCTGAGGAGAAACAACCTGAGGTATTTCCACTATTCTATCTATCTATCTTCTATATATAAATATATTACCTTTAATATCAAAATTTCCCATAACCGCGGGTCGAGCGAGCCTAGGAATGTAGGACATTTTATTTCATAGATCTCCCATAACTAAGGGTCAGACGTGCCTAGTCTTATAGGCATAAATCTCCCAAAACTGAGGGTTTGGTGGGCCTAGTCTTATAGGCATAAATCTCCCATAACTAAGGGTCGGGAAGACCTAGTCTTATAGGCATAAATCTCCCATAACCGAGGGGCGGGAGGGCCTAGTCTTATAGGCATAATTCTCTCATAACCGAGGGTCAGGCGGGCCTAGTCTTATAGGCATAAATCTCCCATAACCTAGGGTCAGGCGGGCCTAGTCTTATAGGCACAAATCTCCCATAACCGAGGGTCAGGCGAGCCTAGTCTTATATGTATAAATCTCCCATAACTGAGGGTCGGGCGGACCTAGTCTTATAGGAATAAATCTCAAAATTAGCATAGTATATATTTTTTTCATGCTTTCTTTGTCTCTATTGGTAATTTCAACTATTTATTGCATTTCAGGTAGAGGTCGATCAATTAGTAGCTCATGGGCTCGAAGTGGAGCCTGTTGTTAAAGAGTCAATTCAAGCACCTATAGTAGCTTCAGCTGCTTCTTTAGGTGGGACCTGTGTACTTGGTGATACTTTTGCGCCCCGCATTCCTCAAGTGCAAGATAGTGATAGTGCCTCGCACACCCGATGGCCATCTGCTAGTGATAACATTTTCAGTATTCATCCACCTAAGGCATCCCCCGAGGTGGTTGTACAATAAACTCTGGCCAGCTTCCCTTCTGTTCTGACTGAGGGTCCCCTCTTATTGATCGAGCGATTGCTAGCTAGCTTTCCTTCGACCTTCACTATTCGATGTCTTCATCCCCTTCCTGGGATGATGGATGGCCGGTTGTTTGGTCTCGCGATGGTATTATAGGACATTCTCGACACCCCCTTATGTCTCTTAGTCCTGACACTGTCAAAACTTTATTGGACAGGGTTAACGCGCTAACCAATGATGGGTTTTCCCTATCATAAATGGTGGAGATGTTTCGGAGTTTCAAAAAGAATGATCTTCCTAACATCTATGACCGCCTCCAAAATTTCCATCGCGAGCAGGTGGTTGTCTCTGAAGAACTTATGGGTCTGAAGTCCTAGTTGCTGGTGGCTGAGCAAGCAGCGCAAGAGGCTCGAGAGGCAGTTACTCGTGCGGAGGCACGACTGGTCGAAAAAGAGCAAGAGCTAGAAACCATCTACCAGGCTCAAGAAAATCGCTAGAAGAAACTAGCTGACCTTGTTGCGGAGCAGAGTAAACTTGAGCAGAATCTTCCCCCATATGACCACCGGCTGTTTGGTTCAGAGAATCTTCTCTTCATTATGGACGACACCTAGCTTCATTATCCAATGTTTCTGTTATTGGTCTTGCCCTTTTTGTTGAAACTTTTGAATTTGTTTTTCTAACTTGGTTGTAACCATAAATGCTATCATTTATTTGGAATAAAGAAACATTGGAAATTTTGGTGCTTCCTTTCTTTTCTATTATTTAATTGATTTCGAGCCATGCTTACATATCAATGCTAATTAGCTCAAATATAAAAATGGTTTAAGCAATGAACTTGCGAAAATATAATATTGATCTAGCATATGCCTTCTGAATTTTACTTCTGACTATATCAAATGGGCAAGCCCAATTGCTTTCAAGCATACTCTATAGTTTAACACAAAAAGAACAAGTCATTAAACAGGAGTAACAGGACATACATTCAGACATAATAAATCTTCAGCCACTTATTCTTCAATTTGAAAGTCACATTATCTTCTAACTTAGATATCTCGCAGTAGCTCGAATCATGGGTTGCTCGAATAATATAACGCCCTTCCTAGTTTGCTTCGAACTTTGGTAGTGACAAGCCTTTTATGTGTCTCGTGAATGCTTTTAGAACCAAGTCTCCTTCTTTGAACTTCCGTGGCATCACCAATTGGTCATAAGATCTGGATAAATGCGTCTTATATATCTCGAAGTGTCTTGTAGTGATATCCCTATGTTCTTCCAAGGCTTAGAGTTGTACATGTTGACTGTGAGGGAGCATATCACTTCGTAGGTTGTAGCGAGCTGAAGGTACCTCGAGTTCGACTGGCAGCAAAACTTCTGCCCCAGATACCTGGGAGAATAGTGTGTACCCTATTGGCTTTCTTTTCTTCGTTCGATGGGCCCATAGAACTCCGAGGATCTTGTCATCCCATATGACAGGGAAGTCCTCTAGCATCTTTGCCAACATATTCACCAGCATCTTGTTGTTGGCTTCTGATTACCCATTGCATCACTACACCAAAATGACAAAATTTTCACCTTTCAGCCGGCCAACCTTGTCAAGGTCATCTACCGTGACAGAAAACACACGTTTTGTGTCATGGTCATTGACCTTGACACGGCCGTGACAACTTCTGCAGCACAAACCCTTACCCCTTCTCCCCCCCCCTCCGTTCCCTCCTTTTTCCAAGTCTCTCTCTCTCTCTACGCTGCTCTCTCTCTCTCTACTTTCAAGTTAATTTCCCTCTCTCTCTCTCTCTCTCTCTCTCTCTCTCTCTCTCTCTCTCTCTCTCTTCCATTTGTATATATGTGTGTGTGTGTATATATGTGCGTGTGTGTGTGTGCATGTGTGGGGGGTGGGGCAGGGTGGGGGTAGGGGTGGGGCAGGGGGCTGTTGTGTGTGTGTATGTGTGGTGGGTGGGGGTGGGGCAGGGTGGGGGATATTTTTTTTTTTTGTGTGTGTGTGTGTATGTGGTGGGTGGGGGTGGTTAGGGGTGGGGCAGGGGGGCTGTTGTGTGTGTGTGTGTATATGTGTGGTTGGTGGGGGGGTGGGGAGGGGTGGGGGGCAGGGTGGGGGGCTTCTGTGTGTGGGGGGGAGGGGGTAAGGCAAGGTACCATTGTAATTATCTTAATATCTTGTTTTGATGATTTTATGAGATAATATATATTGTTTCAAGGTTAACTCATTGTAGATAAAAACATTCACATAGTAAGATTAAATTGAATCCATCCATAGATTCTATAATTACATCCACTAAAATATAATTAATAAATGAAACAGTTTTAGATGAAAGTGAATTAATAATTAGTGCCCATTTCATATGAAAGTAGGATTGCCCCTCAGTGTAAATTAGTAAATTAATAATTGTATACGTAAATTGTTAGTTTAATTGATGAAATGAATTAATTGAGTAGATGAATTAGAAAGAGTACAGGATACACATTTGTTGTTGACATTACTGTTGGATTATTTTGTTTAGTAAATGTTTGGTTGGTTAGTTTTAAAAGTGGTATGACCACTGGATTATTGTCCATATGGGAGTGGGATTTTTCAACTTTTTTTTAAAATTACTTTGTATATCGAACAATATATATATAGTATGATAATTAAATGAAACATACATGAAATTAAATATAGTGCGCATAGATACTAGCCCTCTAGTTCTTATGCGTACGCATTCAATAGCCCTTAGACCCGTTCGAGAGTCATTACGCCTGTAATGAGATCTCTCGAATTGTCCCGTTTGGACAGTTTGAGACGGTATAATTTCTGTATAATATTCTTAGTTTCTTAAAGTTGTTACTTTTGGAGGAAGTTTTGCAGTCGTATCTTAATGTTCTCTGGGTACATACTAGATTGACAAGTGTGAGTGTTATTTCAATTGATCAATTGAAATAACACTCACACCTGCCAATCTACGTCGTGTACTTGGAGCACTACGGGATATGCTGTCGAATATTTTTCAAATCGTAACAATGTGTATGAGATATTAAGTATATTATAGAAAAATGCGTTTGGCTATATCATCAGATGGTTTCAATCCATTTGGAAGTCTAAGCACCAATCAGAGTGTATGTCCAGTGATCCTAGCTCCACTCAACCTCCCTCCTTCATAGTGTATGAGACCTGAATTTTCGATGATGGCTCTGTTGATACCTGGGCCAAAGGCACCAAGTGATGACATTGACATCTACCTGGCTCCTTTGGTAGAAGAATTAAATGAGTTGTGGGAAGAGGGTGTGCAATCATTTGAATCTTTTATAAAAGAAGAGTTTACGGTGAAAGCTATGTTAATGTGGGTAATTCATGATTTTCTAGCTTATGGGACATTATCCGGTTGTGTAATACATGGTTATTTGGGGTGTCCTATTTGTGTAAAGGAGACTGAATCTCTTCGTCTATCCTCTAGCTTAAAAAATGTATACCATCGCCACAAGAGATTTTTACCCCCAGCTCATAGTTTCAGATCTGAGAAGGGTTCCAATTTTTTATTGGGCGGAGTTGAACATAGGCTACCGCTGAGAAAACTTTTGAGTTCAGAAATTGAACGTAAATCTTCTGAATGTATGATCGTGACACGATCGTGACAATTCTTACAAGCTTATCACGGTTTATGATCGTGACACGTCCGTGATAAAAAAAAGTTGTCTCGCCCCGAATTGTCACGGTCATTGACCTTGACAAGTCCAACTTGTCAAGGTCAATGACCGTGATAATAATGCAGATTTGGTGTAGTGCATTATAGGTAGGCCACTGTTGAGTTGTGATGGATATTGGAGTACTTTTTCATTAGCAAGCAAACTTTGCTATTCACGAAGGGAGTAACATTGTCTGATAAAAACACCTTCAGGATGCCAAAGCGACAAATAATTTATTCCTTCATAAATTGAGCTACTACCCCCGCGGTGGCCTTCTTCAGCGATATAGCCTCCGCCCATTTTGTGAAACATTTTGTGTCTACTAAAATCCATATCTTTCCTCATGACCAAGGATTGATGGATCCTACCAAATCGAAAGCGCATGTGTGGAATGAGAATGGTGTAGACAAAGAGTGCAGGTCCACTGAAGGTGCGTGGATCATATTCTCGTGTAACTGGCAGGCTTTGCACTTTCTAACAAAATTTGTTGAGTCTTTCTCCATCGAAGGCCAGTAATAGCCCAAGGTCATTAGTCGGTCGTAAAGTTTGGCTCCCCTAATGTGCCCTGGCTCATGGTCCTACTTTAATACCTTTTCAGCCTCTTCACCCCTTATACACCTTAGGGGCCTATCATGATAGCCTCATTAGCATAGCCGCCCATCTTGCATGAAGTACCTAGGTGCTCGTCTCCTTATCTTCGTAGCATCTTCTTTATCTTCTAGCACTACTTCATCCACCAAGAAGTTTATGTAGGGCTATCTCCAATCTTGTGGTTGGTCAATGAAGTTTCACTATGCCGCTTGATAGAAAAGGCAGCACTTCGAGTACTCTCTTTGTATTGCGACGACTTCTTATCTCATTAAGGGCTAGTAGTACCTCGCCCATTGTATCCTTCTATATAGGGTAATCTCGGTGGTCTCACAACTATTCCCATGTACTTCAATCCATCTTCTCTTGGCCTCGTCAGGGTTAACACACATGGACATCCAACCCCATTTGTTCTTAAAATATAAGTTGCCCCAGGCAACAAAGTACTATGATAAGTCGGCCAAGCTAAGTGGTCCTTCTCCTCTCTCTAGCTACTTTCTAATTTTACCTCTCCAGTCTTCTTTATCCTTTGATGTAAGCATCTCTAATACTGTCGAGGGGGTAGTTCTCTTTATGGCTCAGATCACGGTTGACTCACCATCAAAGACAATCTTTTACGCGATGGTGGCAGAGGCATTGGCATGCCTGTTCATTGTTTAGGGGTGCCCTTTTATCTTTATCACCTCAAACTATCCCAGTAATCGCTGGATGATCGTGCGGTAAGGCGCCAAACTCATGTGCTTCAGTGTAAACTCCCTTATCACTTGTTTTGCCACTAAACTTGAATCCCCTTTGATTGTTAGAACCTGGATGCCCCTCCTCAGCACTTCGAGTAACCCAAGGACCAGTGCCTCGTACTCAGCCTTATTATTTGAGCATTCAAACTCCAACTTGAATGACAGGCGAACCTCTTCACTGCCTCTTCGATAAATAACTCCCAATCCCCGTTTCTTCTCGGTTGAGGATCTATTGAACTCCATACTCCATTCTTTCAGGCTGATTGCTAAAGAATTGTCCTGAAGGTCATCACCCGAGAGCTCTTCGATAGGTGGCTCGAACGTTCCGGAAGGGAAAATGGCCAACAGATCTGCATATGCCTGACTTTTGATGGCCCGAGGGACCATGCACATTAGATCATACTCTGAGAGGATTAGGAACCATCTAGTTTCCCTGCCTATCAAAATAAATTTAGCCAGTAAAAACTTTATTAGGTCACATCTAGTTACAATATAAAATGTGAATGATAGAAGGTAGTGCCTAAGTTTTTACGCCACAAACACGAGAGCTAAGCAATGCCTCTCAATGCTAGTGTATCTGGACTCGGGCCCATGTATAATTCTACTTCAATAATAAATAGGTTTTTCAATCCCTTCGCTCTCCTGGGCCAACAAAGCCCCAATAGACCGTTCTATTGATGTGAGATATAAACATAAAGGGATACCTGCCTTCGGGGGGATCATCGTTTGAGGGGAGGTAAGAAGCGCCTTCAATTTGTCCATAGCCTCCTGGTCCACTGTTTCCCATGTAAACATCACGCCCTTCCTCAGTAGCTCCATCAAGGGATGCATCACTTCAGCCAGCCCCGGGACGAACTGCCTCAAGTAGGACACCTTGCCCAGGAAACTCTTTATCTCTTTTACATATTTTGTTCTTGGCATATCAAGGATGGCTCGTCGTTTATCCAAGCCCATTTATTTCCCATGGCGATTTACCACAAACCCCAAAAATATCCCGCTCGTTACCCCAAAGGCGCATTTGAGGGGGTTCGTCTTTAGCTTATACTTACGACAGTGAGTGAATACCCTCCTCAAATCATCTAGGTGGGATTATTCCTTCTCGGACTTAATCACAAATTCATCGACATAAAACTCCATGATTCTATGGAAAAGGTCGTGGAATATTGCCATCATCGTTCTCTGATAGGTGTCTCATGTGTTCTTCAACCCGAAGGGCATGACCTTGTACATGAAATTGCCCAAGGGTGTTCGAAAGGCAGTCAACTCCGCATTAGATGGATCCATTTTTATCTGATTATAGCCCACATACCTGTCCATGAAGCTGTACATCTCCTGGCCCGTTGTTGCATCAATTAAACTGTCGATGGAGGGCGGTGGAAATTCGTCCTTCGGGCATGCCCTCTTCAGATATCTAAAATCTACACATATCCTGATTTGTCTTTTGTCCTTTCCCACGGGTACAATACTGGACAACCATATCGGATGTTGTATTGAAACTATAAACCCCATCGTGAGCAGCTTCTGTACTTCTTCCTTGATCTTCAAATCCAACTCTGCTTTGTATGATCAGGTGGCCTATTTCACTAGGATTGTTGCGGGCAAGTCCTTCAATCTATGACAACTTACCTCCGTGTCAACCCCCGACATCTCGGTGTACTTCCACGTAAAAACATCTTTGAACTCAACTAGGAGTTTGATCAACCCTTCTCGATGGTCTCCCTCCAAGTTCTTCAAAATAAAAATAAGGTTCGGATACCCACCTTCTCTACCCAAATCAGTATTTTCCAATTCCTGGATCTGTGGCCTAGGATCATCTTTCATACATTCCGTCTCTTCCTCCACTTCTTTTACAAACTCTTGGATCCCAGAGTTGTCAATTACTAGGCATTTCCCCTCGTTATCTACCAGGAAGCATTCATACACCGGGTCAGCTTCATCATTCAGTCTCTCGACTGCCCGCTCACACCTTCATAACCTATAAATAATTATGTCGTAAGGAAGAACAACCCGCTTGCACTTTCGGTCAGTGTATCTTTATAAAGGTGTCTTTCTATGATTCTCATTCGCCTTTTTTACCATTCACCTACTAAGAAGGCCCAGTGTCTACACTTGGTGCTCAATGGGATCAATTTACGGGGTCATCCGATCACGAAGCTGCCTTGATAGGCTGGGAGGCTTTAATGCCCCAAGATCACGTTCTTCGTTATAAGTCACAATTGTTCGAGCAGGTGCCTGCACCCTCTCGTGAGTTAACGGGATCCTTATTCCCCGGTATATCTTGTCATCATAGTAGCTTCTTCCATCAGATCGGTGTAGAAATCTTCATCCAGCATATGAGCCTCTTCCTTTGCAAAAGGTTTCTTGGTAGCTCAAATCCCCACCTCATTACCCTTTGTGTTCGCCTTAGTGCATTGATGATATGTTGAGGGCACCAACCCATGGTTGTGCATCCATACCCTTCCTACTAACAGCTGGTAGGATGGCTCGCAATTCATGATGTGGAATTTAATATGGGAAGTGATATTCCCCATCGTGATGCCCACATTAACGTATCCCACCCACTTGGAGGACTGATTATCATAACCCGATATTGCCAAGGAGTGGGGAATTATTCTTATTTCCGACAACCTGGTAGCATAGAAGGATCCCACATGCATTATGTTAATGGATGCCCCTCCGTCCAACAACCCTCGCAAAAAATGCAATCATTCACCGATGTAATAGCATACAAAGGTATATTGTGTGGGTACCTGATCATCCTGTCTGCCTCCGAGAATGTGACTTCTGAGAGGTATCTTCTCACCAATTTAGACATGGGCTCCTTCCATTTCAAATGTGGGTCTATATTCTACTTTGCAATCTCCAGAATGCCTCTCGTAACTTCCAGCCGGGAATCTTTAAGAAGGCCAACCTGGTCAAAGAACTAGCCTAACTTTGGCGAGCGAGCCACAGCTTCACACTCAATCCACGGATCCATCTGATCATCCTCAAGCTCATAAACTTCTTCTACATATCTATTTGTAGCCTCTTTGGTTGACAATGAACCCCAGGAACTTCCCTTCCACGACCCCGAAGACACATTTGGCCGGGTTAAGCTTCATCCGGTATTTGTCCATCGTATTAAAGGTCCTCTCCAGGTCTGCCACATGATCCTCTGCCTTCAAACTCTTGGTCAGCATGTCATCCACGTAGACCTCCATGGACTTCCCAATTTCGTCTTCGAAAATTTTGTTTACGAGGCGCTGGTACGTTGCCCCCGCATTTTTTAGACCAAAGGGCATGACCCTATATCAGTATGTCTCCTTATTAGTGATGAAGGCAGTCCTCTCCGAGTCTTCAGGGTTCATGAAGATCTGGTTGTACCCTGAGTAGGCATCCATAAAACTCATGAGCTCATGGCCTGCAGTAGCGTCTACCATCTGTTCAATGCGGGGGAGAGGGAAGCTGTCTTTGGGGCAGTGCTTGTTGAGATCTGTGAAGTCCACACACATTCGCCACTTCCCGTTGGCCTTTGGGACAATGACTGCATTGGACAACCATTCAGGGTAGATGACCTCTCTGATAAATTCAGCGTCTTCTAATTTTTTGACCTCATCCCTGATGACCTCGTACTTCTCTCTAGAGTAAATCCTCCTCTTCTGCTTTACCGGCTTCACTCCCTCTACCACATTGAGCTTGTGGCACATGATTTCAGGGTCGATCCCCGGCATATCTACATGACTCCACGCGAAGACGCTTCGTCTTCTCCTTAACAGTTTGATGAGGTCTTCCTTGATATTGGGCTTCAGAGACTTGCCAACTTGGACGGTTTTTCCTGGGTCATCCTCATCGAGGATGATGGGTTCTACCTCCTCGGCGGCCTCTCCTTTTTTGAGCTTCGTCTCGTCCCTGGGGTCTAGGGTATCAATGTTGTAAGTGGCTGTAGCCCTCTTGTGTGCCTCCCTTTCTTCAGCGGAGTTGTAGTAACATTCTCTCGCTACCGTCTGGCCTCCCTGAACTTCCCCCACCCAGTAAGGGGTTGGAAATTTGATCATCTGATGGACCGTAGAGGGCACGACTTCAAACCCCTTGAGGGCCACACGCCCCAGTATGATGTTGTAGGCCGAAAACACCTGCTCATCCATCACAAAGAAACTGACCTTCTTGGTGAGCCATCTCGGCCACTCGTCCCCCATCCTCACATCGGCCTCATATACCCCCAAGGGGTGAACCTTTTCCCCACTGAACCCAATCAATGGATGATGGTAGGGGACGAGTCTAGCACGGCTGAGACCCAAGGCTTTGAAGCATGGCCAAAACATCACATCTGCAGAACTACCCCCATCTACCAAGATCCTCGGCACTTCGCATCCGTGCACCCTGGTAGTGATGACGAGAGGGTCATCGTGTGGGGCCAAGAGGTCTTTGAAGTCCATTCTTGAAAATCCCACTATCAGTGTGTCCATATCAACCTTCTTCCTTTTTTCTGACTTGACCTCTAGGGAAGTCGCGTGTACCGTCTTCGTCACTGCCTTGGCCTCAGCCACATGGGCCTTCCTATCGGCGACCTCAGACCCTCCTCCTGCAAGACCCCCGGAGATCATTCCCACTCCGAGAGAGATCATATTAAGCCTCTTAACAGTGCAGTGGTCGTCTCTCGGCGGGAGGTCAGGGTCGTCCTCATCATCAGAAGAGTCGTCCCCTCTTTTTTGAGGACCTTCTCTGCATGCATCGCCTCTCTTCTTTCTGGGGTCGTCCCCTCGGCCCCTCTTGAAGACATCTTTGTCGACGTAATTTCTAAGCTTCCCTTCTTTCAGCATCTTCTCAATCTCGTCTTTTAGAGCAAAGAATTTGTCCGTTACGTTGTCGTGGTCTTGGTGAAACTCACACCACAGGTTCTTATTCCTCTTGCCGGGGGCTGCCCTCAGCTTCTCAGGCCACTTCAGGGATCGCTCACTCTTAATCTCATTGAGAATCTGTTCATAGCTGACCGTCAGAGGGGTGTACCCCGCGAACTTGTCATCCGAGGACCTCTTCTTCCCCTCTTTGTTCTTCTTAGGGTATTTTCTCCCACTAGCACCTCCTCTTTCGTCTTTATATTTTGCAGCCATCGCCTCTTCGGCGTTCATCACCTTTCCTGTTGTTGACAACAGTTCAGCCATCGTCCTCGGAGGGTCTTCAGCAAGCTTCCATAACAGCTTCCCCTTTTGGAGTCCTCCAATCAGGGCTGTCATAGCTATGCTCTCCTCATAGTCTTCCACCTCCAGCTTCTCCTTATTGAATCTGGCTATATAGTCCCTCTGACTCTCACTCTTCCCCTGCTTGACATAGAGCAGGTGGGTGGTCTTCATCTATGGCCTCACCCCAAAGCAAAAATTATGGATGAACAGGTCTGCCAACTGCTTAAAGTTTCCAATGGAATTTTTTGGAAGAGACGTGTACCAAACATGCGCAGCCCCTGTCAAGGTACCAGAGAAGGCACGACACCTCATCTCATCTGAGATAGAGTATATGTCTGCCGCCGACTGATACATCTCCACGTGGTGGACGGGGTTGGTGCTCCCGTCATACCTTGGGGTGACCATAGGTTGCTTGAACTTTGACGGCGTGGGGAAGTTGACTATCTTTGCCATGAAGGGTGATCCTATGGTGTATCTCCTCTGAAGAGGGTCTCGGCTCTTCAATATATCACCAATCTTATCCTTTAACCGCTGGGTTGAGTCATTCCAAGGCCTCACAGGGTCGGCCTGGCCGATGTTATCCCCTGCCGCCTCTCCGAGGTGGACGGAGGGTTCTGCTGCAGCAGGCCTGTGTCGACTGTTCACTTCCCTTTGGCCGTCATCTCGTCCTCGGGGTCGGCCATCTGCTGCCTCCCCCTGGATCTCGCGGCGCTTCTTGGCCTGGACAACTGTTCCCGTAGGTCATTTACTGGGCCTAGCTTCTCAAAGGCCGACCCCCTGCTCAAGCGATCAAAAGCAGAGCCTCTTGGGCGATCATCAGGGTTTGGTCTGCCGCACTTTCCCCTACTGTCCTGGAGGGGTCGCACAGTGTTGTTGAAGACCTCGTAAGGTTCCCAGCACTCTATAGGAGCCTCCTCTCCCTCCAGATCTCCATACCTATCCTCAGGGCAAGGGTTTTCTTGCCTCCCCAGGCGTAGACGTCGGGGGTCAGCAACATCCCTACGCCGCTGAGGGGGTGGCAGGTCTTTGCGTGGTGCCTGGGGTGGTCCCCTGGCCTCATGCTGCCCTGGAGTTGTTGCTGGAGTAATCATCTCAGGTGAAACCCCTGGTGCTCTTAGTATGTTATGGCTTAGAGCTGTGAACTGCTCTTGCATCATCCGCTGGCTTGCTGCCAGAGACTTTAGGGCTTTCGCCACATCAGCCATCTCAGACTGAGGCGGCGGCTGACTGGAACTGGGTCTTCCCCCCTCACCCGGCGGGGGAAGTGGTGGCGGTGGCATCTCAGGTGCCATGTGCTTGAGCTATGAAAAGTTGAACTGAAGAAAATACTGGTGAGCTTGGGAACCTTAGTGGGTCTCTTTCAATGGTGAAACACCTCCTCTAAGGGGGAGTGTTGGTTCACCACCAGAGTGCCCAGTGAGGTCAATCTGCACAAAGGAAGAGATGTCTTCTCGTTCCCACAGACGACGCCAAACTGATGATGCTGAGATTTAGCACCACCAGATAAGTGATAGTGAGCTCAAACAGTAGCAGCCATGGTAGCCATTGAGATGTATAAGTGTATAAGTATGTAGAAGGGGATGAGTATAAGAGGAAATAAGACAATAATGTATAGTGGTTCAGCCAATTTGGCCTACATCCACTGTGACTGTGTGATCCACTAAGTATGGGCACTAATGGCCTTGGATACAATGCACATAACCCTCTCTCTCTCTCTCTCTCTCTCTCTCTCTCTCTCTCTCTATTGTGTGTACAAGTAGAGTTTTAGCTAGGGATACAGTTAATGGATCGATCCCCGTAGGGTTGTAGGTGACAAGTATATATAGGTCTTGGGGGGTGTAGTGTACCCCCCAAGTATGAATGGTGCATGTGAATCATGATCTAGCCAGTCCCCTGTGGACACCTGTAGATGCCAAATGATGACATAATATTCCCTCACATGAGGGTGTGATTTTGTTATAACGGTCTCCCCTGTGCCATGTCAGCCTCACGCACACTGTTCCATGCGTCTCCCAAACCACGCGCTATGATGATGTCACCCTCGGCCGAGGGCAAAGTTTCTTCCGGTAGTGAGGCTCGCCAAATTCTGGCCTCGTACCGTCGGTCCCTCGTAGGGTCGTCTGGAGAGTGGTGAAGGGTCGGCCCCTCGTAGGGTCGGCTGGAGTCTGGCGAAGGGTCGTCCCCTCTGAGGAGTCGTATGGAGCCCGTTGGAGGGGTCGGCCCCTCGTAGGGTCGTCTGGAACATGATGAAGGGTCGGCCCCTCTGAGTGGTCGTCTTGAATCTGATGAAGGGTCGTCCCCTGAGAGGTCGTCCGTTTGGAGGTAATCCTCAGCCAGGCCGATGATATAAACGGGTATATCACTCATCATATGATATCACTGGATTGACCTCCCTCAGAGAGTAGGCCCCCATATGCCCACTGAGCATCTAAACAACATCGAATGCTTGTCCTTGGTCCTCCCCATCTTCAGTACCATCATCCAAATGCATGCAAGCTAACTCGAAAGTGAATTCTTTAAGGGAATCCTCGATTCTACTAGACTGAATACACTGGGAGTCATTCTTTCCAAACCATTGCTCCATCATCGATCGTTCGGCCTCCTTATCGAAGGCGCTATACATATGGGCCTCGTGAGGATGTAAGGGGTTGTTGTTCACATTGGCTTGCATCAATTCAATATCTCCACTCTTCACGTGGTGATCAATCATCCTTCTTAATGAAAAACACACCTTACTAGGATGATTGACTCTATTATAGAGAGCACAATAATGGGGTTTCACTCTGTCTTCTCGGGTGAGCGGTGCGGTATAAACATTAATCGGATTGCAAACTTTATCACAGACCATGAGATCGTACAAGTTTAAAGCTCGCTACACCATACAAGGTAGATCGGGAGGATCCTCCTCATCTTTGAATCTTCTTTTGTTGTTCCTACCCTTTCTACCTCCTCGGCCGCTATTATTTCCTTCTCTACCCCCATCATCAGGGTAGTTGATCCTCGAAGGTATTTTTCCTCCTCGAGGTAATTGTTGGCCTCATCAGGAAACCGGATAAAGTTGGAGGTGGTACTAAGGGATTCACCACTAATACGATATTCCTTGTTTCCTTCAAAAAGGCGATAAACGTACCTTCTCTTGTCTCATTAATTAGGTGACATATGTATTCGAGCAGCAAGCCTTCTGCGTATACTTGTAAAAGCTTGTCCTCTCGCGTCTCCTCCCTCACTTTTAGGGAGCGCTCACAGAACCTTTGAATATAGTCCACAATGTCCTCTCCTGGCTTCTGCTTCTCACGTGCGAGCTGGGTGAGTGTGAACTCATCCTCAGCCAAGAAAAACTTTTGCATAAACCAAACATGTAATTCCTCCCAAGAACTTACACTACCTGGGGCTAGGTGGGAATACCACATGTAGGCTTTCTATGTCAAGGATTTCGAGAACTCCTTTAGCCTTAACTTTTTATCATTGCAATGGGCCCCCAGATTATTGATGAACCTCTTCACATGTTCCTTGGGATTTGCAACTTTCCTTGTATACTTTTCAAATATTGGGGGAATATAACCCACCGGGTAGGGTTCGTTATTATACTCCTCTAGGTAGGGAGTGCGAAAGTCATCGTATATGGAGGAGTTCTCCCCCTTAGACACAGCTATAAGCTTTAAGAAATCTTCCTTCATGTCTTCTATGCTGGCTGGCGAGGGTCTAGCTGATAACGGCGTTGCTGTTGTCGGGGTTATTAAGGTTGGCGCACCTAGTCCTTGATTTACCACGATAGCTGGAGTAGTTGGGGTTACTCCCCCATATTCCAACATCAGTTCCACTGTCACAGGTGGGACCATGGGGGTGTGTTAACGGAGAGAGGCGCCACTCCCCCTGTAACAGTTAGTGCTGGTATATTGGTTGGTGGTGTAGAAAGGAACTTGCCCCTGTGGGAGTTCCCAACATTACCTGGACTGTCAGAGTCTTAATGAACTCTATGAATAGTCCCATCAGCCTTATTATTTGAGCATTCGAACTCCAATTTGAACGACAGGTGAATCTCTTCAATGCCTCTTTGCAAAATAACTCCCGTTCCTCATTTTTTCTCGAGTAAGATGCCATGGAACTCCATACTCCATTCCTCCAAGATGGCGACTACAAAATTTGCCTGGAGGTCATCACCTGGGAGCTCTTCGATGAGTGACTTGAATGTTCCTGAGGGGAAAATGGCCAACAGATCTGCATATGCCTGACTTTTGATGGCCCGATGGACCATACACTTAAGATTGTACTCCGAGAGGATTAGGAACCATTTAGTTGCCCTGCCTATAAATACAGTTTTAGCAAGCAAAAAATTTATTACATCACATCTAGTTATAATATGAACTGTGAATGATAGCAGGTAGTGCCTAAGTTTTTACGCCACAAACACGAGGCTAAGCAATGCCTCTCAATGCTAGTGTATTTGGCCTCGGACCCGTATATAATTCTACTTAGATAATAAATAGGGTTTTCAATCCCTTCGCTCTCTTGGGACAATAAAGCCCAATAGACCGTTATATTAATGTGAGATATAAACGTAAGATGATACCTTCCTTCGGGGGGTCATCGTTTGAGTGGAGGTGAGCAGTGCCTTCAACTTGTCCATGGCCTCCTGGTGCACTATTTCCCAGGTAAACTTCTAGCCCTTCCTCAGTATCTCCATCAAGGGATGCATCACCTCATCCAGCCCCGGGACGAATCGCCTCAAGTAGGACACTTGCCCAGGAAACTCTTTAGATCTTTCGCGGATTTTGGTCTTGGCATATCAAGGATAGCTCGTCAATTATCCAAGTCCATTTTTACCCCCTCGAGATTTACCACAAACCCCAAAAATTTCCCGCTCGTTACCCCAAAGGCTCATTTGAGGTGGTTCTTCTTTAGCTTATACTTTCGGAAGCGAGTGGATACCCTCCTTAAATTGTCTAGGTCGGATTCTTCCTTCATGGACTTAATCACCAAGTCATCGATATAAAACTCCATGGTTTTATGGAAAAGGTCGTGCAATATGGCCATCATCGTTCTCTAATAGGGGGCTCCTGCATTCTTAAACCCGAATGGCATGACCGTGTACATGAAATTGCCCAAGGGCTAGATCCATTTTTATCTGATTATAGCCCACTTACCCGTCCATAGAGTTGTACATCTCATGACCCGCTGTTGCGTCAATCAAACTGTCGATGGCGGGCAGTGGGAATTCATCCTTCGGGCATGCCCTCTTCATATCTCTGAAATCTATACATATCCTGATTTGTCTTTTGTCCTTATTTACCTTAGGTACAATACTGGAAAACCATATCGGATGCTGTATTGGTACTATAAACCTCGTTGTGAGCAGCTTCTGTACTTCTACCTTGATCATCAAATCCAACTCTGGTTTGTATGTTCAGGTGGCCTATTTCACTGGGATTGCTACAGGTAATACACTTAGTCTATGACATCTTACCTCCATATCAACCCCTGACATCTCCATGTACTTCCACGGAAAGACAACTTTGAACTTAACCAGGAGTTTGATCAACCCTTGTCGATGGTCTCCCTCTAAGTCCTTCGAAATAAAAATGGGGTTCGGATCCCCACCTTCTCTACCCAAATTGATATTTTCCAATTCCTAGATTTATGGCCTAGGTCCATCTTTCATACATTTCGTCTCTTCCTCCACTTCTTCTACAAACTCTTAGATCCCAGAGTTGTCAATTACTAGGCATTTCCCCTGGTTATCTACCAGGAAGCCTTCATATACCGGTTCAACTTCATCATCTAGTCTCTCGACTACCCTCTCACACCTTCATAACCTATAAATAATTCTATCGTTAGTTAGGACAACCCGCTTACACAGCCGGTTCACATCCCTTTGGAAAGGTGTCTTTCTACGATTCTCATTCGCATCTTTCACCATTCGCCTACTAATAATGCTCTGTGTCTGCACTTGGTGCTCAATAGGATCAATTCATGGGGTCATACGATCACGAAGCAGTCTTGACAAGATGGGAGGCCTTATTGACCCAAGATCACGTTCTTCTTCATCAGTCACAATCGTTCGAGCAGGTGCCCACACCCTCTCTCAAGTTGATAGGATCCTTATCCCCCTGGTATATCTTATCATCATAGTAGCTTCTTTCGTCAGATCGGTGTAGAAAGCTGCATCCACCATATAATCCTTTTCCTTTGCAAAAGGTTTCTTGGTAGCTCGAATCAACACCTCCATACCTTTTATATTCGCCTTAGCGCATTGATGATATGTTGAGGGCATTAACCTATGGTTGTGCATCCATACCCTTCCTACTAACAATTGGTATGATGGCTCACAATTTATGATGTTGAATTTAATATGGGAAATTATATTCCCCATCATGATGCGCACATTGACGTAGCCCACCGACTTGGAAGACTGATTATCATAACCCGATATTACCAAGGAGTGGGGCACTATTCTTATTTCTGACAACCTGGTAGAATAGACGAATCCCACAGGAATTATGTTGATGGATGCCCCGCTGTCTAACATCACTCGCGAAAAAACGTAATTTTTCACCGATGTAGTAACATACAAAGGCCTATTGTGTGGGTACCTGATCATCCTGTCTGCCTCAGAGAATGTGACTTCTGAGAGGTATCTGCTCACCAATTTACCCATGGGCCCCTTCCATTTCAAATTTGAGGCCATATTTTTCTTTGCAATCTCCAGAATTTCTCTCATAACTTCCAGTCGGGAATCTTTAGGAAGGCCAACATGGTTAAATAACTAGTTGAACTTTGGTGAGTGAGTCACGGTTGCACACTCAATCCACGAATCTGTTCGATCATCCTCAAGCTCATAAACCTCTTTTATGTCTCTACATGCAGCCTCATAATATGACATCACTGCGTTGAACTCCCTAGAGAGCAGGCCCTATCTGCCCACTGAGCATCTTAACAGCATCGAATGCTTCTCCTTGGTCCTCCCCGTCTTCAAACCCACCATCTAAATGCATGCAAGCCAACTCAAAAGTGCATTCTTTGAGGGAATCCTTGAAGCTACTAGCCTAAGTGCACTCGGAGTCATTCTTTCTGAACTATTTCTCCATCATCGATCATTCGGCCTCCTCATCGAAGCCTCTAGCCATATGGGCCCCGTGAGGTGGTAAGGGGTTATTGTTCACATTGTCCTACGATAGTTCAATATCTACCTTCTTCACGTGGCGATCAATCAACATTCTTAATGAAAAACACACCTTAGAAGAATGATTCACTCTGGGGTTTCTCTCTGTCATCTCGGGTAAGTGGAGCGGTGTAGACATTAATCAGCCTGCAAACTTTATCGTGGACCATGAGATCCTATAAGTTCAAAGCTCGCTCTACCATATAAGGTAGCTTGGGAGGATCCCCCTCATCTTCGAATCTTCTCTTGTTGTTTCTACCCTTTCTACCTCCTCGACCGCCATTACTTCCTTCTCTAACCCCATCATCCGTGTAGTTGATCCTCGAAGGTGTTCCCCTCCCCGAGGTAATTATTGACCTCATCAGCAAACCGGACAAAGCGGGAGGTGGTATTAAGGGCTTCACCACTAATGCGATATTCCTTGCTGACTTCAAAAGACCGTAAATGTACCTTCTCTTTTCCCATTAATTAGGTGACATATGTATTCGAGCAATAATCCTTCTGCAGATACTTGTAAAATTTTGTCCTCTCCTGTCTCCTCCCACACATCTGAGGAGCGCTCGCGGAACCTTCGAATATAGGAAACAACCTCCTCTCCTGGCTTCTACGTCTCACGCGCGAGCTGGGTGAGTGTGAAATCATCCTCAACCAAGAAAAACTTTTCAACAAACAAAACATGTAATTCCTCCCAAGAACTTACACTACCTGGGGCTAGGTGGGAATACCACGTGTAAGCTTTCTCTGCCAGGGATTTCGAGAACTCCCTTAGCCTTAACTTTTTATCATGGTAATGGCCCCCCAGATTCTCAATTAACCTCTTCACATGTTCCTTGGGATTCTCACCTTTCCCCATGTACTTTTCAAAGATTGGGGGAGTATAACCCACTGGGTAGGGTTCGTTATTATTGTAAGAACATAATTCTTATCATGTACTTTTGTTTTAATTGGCTTAATTTCGGTTAAAATATATTAAGTCTAGGCCAGTATTTATTATGAAGTTTAATTGAGCCTACGATAAAGTTCAAGTCCAAGAATGTGCAATGTAAAGCATTGAAGAAGATTTCAAGTCAAGAGGTGTTGCATTTGTTTAAGATTACTCAGATATGAATACGTGTGAGCATTTGAGTAATTTTGTATATTGATTAAATGCTTGGTGATTTAAATAATTGGAAATTAAATCTTTTTATGTTTTAAAATATTTCATAGTTGCAAAAAGTTTAAAGAAACTTCGAGGATTAATTTAAAAGAAAAATATTAATTTAAAATACTATAGCTCGCTCGAACGAGATAGTAAGTCGTTCAAACGACATTCACATGTCGCACGAACGAGATCTCTTCTCGCTTGAACAACCTGCCGCCTCGATTTTCATATTTTTATTTTCTTGGACTCTGTGCTACTCAGTTATATAATAAAACATTTCTGCGAAAGTTTTCCAAGGCAGAACAGTTTCGAAAACTTATTCCCATACAGTGTTTCATTCATTCGGTGTTTATTCAAGATCGTATTACTCAATTCCAAAGTTAGATGTTGAACGTGTTTATCGGAAGATAATTAATTCACTACACCTTCTGAACTTTGTGAGGAGAACTCCACAACCGAAGAGCTACGTGATATTGTAGAGGGAGTTCTTATGAAGTAACTTGTGGAAAAGTCGTCTTCTTCTCTACTACTGACCACCTAGAGTTATTGCGGTAGATTTCAATCGAGACATCGAAACCGACACCTGCGGGTATTTCGTATGCCCCCTATTTCATTGTAATCCGTGTAAGTTGCGTCTTACAAATTATATTGAAATAAAAAGGTTTTGCCCTTTGGGAATTTTTCCTGAAATTGTTTCTTTTACCGCATGATTTATTCATGGAATGGATTTAATCACTTAGATGCATGTTTAGGGTTTAAGAAGATAAAATTGATTTTAACTAAAAATTGGAACAAAGTTGTTTTTACCTAAAGTACACACTAAAGGGCTGTTTCAAATTGGTATTAGAGCTTGCTGGACGATCTTATTGTATTTGTGATCCCGTGTCTTTAAGAATGCCTTTCGGTGGTTTTGATGATTTTAGAATTCACTTGTTTGAATCATCTAATTGGAAATCTCACATTAAAACTGCTCTTAAAAAACTTGTTAATAAGGTTGATTGTGAAAAGTGTCTTTGCTGCCAAGGTTTTAGTCACATGATAGATGAGTGTCCCACTAAACTTAGGGAGAATTTTGATAAACCGATAAATCATGTTTCTATACTTTTATGCTAGTAATCATGAACTTCCCACCTTTGTGGCTAGTCATGTAAGTGATAAAGACTTACCTTTGCATGATTCTTCCGCAGCCACAGAATTTGATACTTCTGAGAGTGAGGGTGAGGTGAGTGAGGATGAGAGAGAAGATGAGAGAGATTTGCAAACTGCTTTCAATGAATTGTATGGAGAAACTTTAAAAGTAAACATGAAACTAGGAGCTATGTTGAAAGAACGTGCCATAGAAATAAATAATTCAAATTCTTTAATTGAGGATCTTAGGGCATAAGAAAAGAAAATTCGAGAGAAGCTAAAATATGTCGAGGGTGAGTGAGATAGTCTTCAGGGATTGATGGAGACTATTAAAAAAGGAAATTCTGAAGTTTCAAAATTCTACGCGTTTACTTGAGTCAAGGATAGGTGAGTTTGAACAAAAACTGAGAGATTCAAGTAAATTTAAGTTTGATTTGGAGGCTAGGTCTGAAAAGTTAGACAAAATCTTAGGAACCGTTGAAACCAATGATAATCGGAGAGGTATTGGCTTTAATAATCATGTCCCACCTGCTCCCAAAGCCAAAACCATGCAAACAAGAGAGATTCCTAGGAACTTTAGGAGAGAGTCACCTAGAAACGTGAGGTATAACCGACCTATAGGACACGCTCCTCACCGTATCTACACTTTCACTCATTGCGGTAGGAGAGGTCATCTTAGACAGTTTTGCTATGATCTTAAGAATGCTCCTAGAAAGTCTAAATCCATTCCGGTTCCCAATGCCCCTACTCGTTGTTTCACACCTACTTGGGTTAGGAAGTCAGATTTAGAAGCGTTAGGTATTAGCCTAGGTGATTCTCGCATCATTGCTCGTGGTTCTCCTCATCTTTCAACTTTCGTTTGAGGTTGTTCGTTGGTTTGTCATACACTATTATTTACATCATGTGTTATATTTTGCTAGTGTTATGGCATGTTTCTAGTTCTTAGTATGTATTTGAGTCTTTTAGAAATATACAAAAAGATTTTTCTTTTTATAAAAAACTTTTGAAAATACAAAAAGATTTTTGGTCTTTGAGTCATGAGGTTACATGGTTAATCTGGGATGTTGGTGTGCTTGATTCACCCCTTCTTTCAATTTTCATGTGGCTAGGACTTTTGGTCATTATTATTTATGCCTAGAATGATCTTAACCTTTGCACTATGGGGTTGTTTCGAAGTTGATATTCCTTTTGATTCGACTTTGCTTATATGCCATCCTTGCACACATGCACGAGTTTATATCTCTTGCATATTTGAGTTTGGTGAGACGTTCTTATCTCAATTTTATCATCTATGCGTAAGTAAACTTAAGGAGGATGTGTGCTTGTAAGAACCATTTTTTTGTGAGAATTGATATTGAAAAAATGATGAGTGTTCATGGCAAAGGGCTGCGAGAGTATAAAATTGACACGTCGTGAAAGCCACCGTTTAAAAGAGCTCAAAAGAAAATCAAGGAAATAAAAATTCATATGCCAATAATTGGGGCCAATAGGACTTTTTCTAAGTTGAGATTGATATATATTTCTAAAGATCTTGATAAATTAATATTAGGGAGTTTGGTTGGAAAATTAATTAAAAAGGGTTTGCACCACGAATTTTATATTGAAACATCGTATCATGACGCAATTGTTTGTAGAATCGTCAACAATCCGAACTTGTATGCATGTGGATTAAGTTTAGTTCATCAAACTCACAATTATTTTGTCACACATGGCTTTGATGAAGTTTTATGATCCCTTGCTATGGATTAGAACTCTTTGATCGATTCGACGTATTGAAATGATGTCTCATTTATTGTAGTTCACTCCCAATCAATCCACTTCCATAATTGAGCACATTAGTACCATGTTAACATGTAATTACCATTTATTCCTTTTTACACTGTTTTTTATTTTGCAGTCTATTTCTGTGTTCCAGGTACTGTTTTCGGATAATTGTTTCACTAGGCAAATACTCAATGTTTTTGGGGTGTTTTTGGAAATTTTCAAAATCTCATTCGAACGACATCACATGTCGCTCGAACACGTCGTTCAAACCCCAAAATCATTCGAACGACATCCTTATGTCGTTCATGCGAGATCAAGCGAGATCAGGGTTTCACTTTAAATATCTCATTCGATTTCTTTCATTCTCTCATCACCTTTCTCTGCACTCAAAGGCAGCGACACCAGTTTTTCAAAAATCCCACCATTTTTTGCGTTTGAACTTCATATTTATGGGATTTCATCTCTTCTTGGGTGCGTTTTTCTGTCGACGGTTGTTTTCTGAGTTATTTCTCCAGCGTGTGGCTCTCCGGTGTGTGGCTAAGCTAGTGTTGTCTTCCCCGGCGACTGTCCCTCCATAGTTGCTGTTCCTCCAAATTTTCACTATGTACTTCGGGGACGATTTCCCTTTTTCTAGTGATTTCGAGGTAATGTTGTTCATAAGTTTTTTTAAACATCTGTTTGACAAAATTGGATTGCTGTCTTTTGGATTGTATTACTGATTTTGGATGTTGTAGTGGTTGGTGTTCGCGGTGGTTCAATTGGACGATTGTACGGAGATAGGTTCTTAGGTGTGTGTGTGTTCCTTGGTGTCTATTCCCTTTCACTCATCACACATTACACTTGTTTTTTTCATGCCACCACGACATCGTGGTGCTCCGACAGGCTGACTCGATGAACCTCCACCCTCTTCTTGAGCTCAGAGAGCTCAGGCCAGGAGGCCTCTATTTTCCCCAGTGAGATGGGCCACTCATACTGAGTATGATCATTACTGTTTATTGGGTCTACACATTCGATCTGTTGTTCTGAAGAGGGTATTTCGGTATGCTAAGTTTCCTGATTTAGGTATTCCTCGTTGGTTATCTGATAGGGGATGGGATTATATGTTTGAGGCTCGTGGGGTTTTTTATCCGGACATTTTTCGAGACTTTTTTTTTCGCGCTCTTCCCCACGCCGAGGGGATCTTTTATACTATTCGTGGCGTTCTTGTTCTCATCACATCTGATCTCATAGTTGCCTTTTTTCACCTTCCTCATGTCCCTAATGCTATGTTTCCTCGTTTTACCGACGATGGACCTACCTATGATGATATTCTGCGTCATTGTTTCTGGGAGATTCCCCAAGAGAGTACTACTATGTACCATCGCCATCTTTTTTCCTGCCTTTCGTGTACGTAATAGGTTTGTGTCAGCATCCATTTATCATAGGATAAATCATACTCAGATTGAATCTGACATTGTCTATTTCATGTATCACGTCTCTCAGAGGTGGGATATCTATCTACCGACGGTCATGCTTCGAGTTATATCGTATGTTAGCGTCAGTGGTACCATCCCAGTTCGCCCTGCTCTTCCATATAGGATTCTCATCTCCCTCATTTGCACCACTGCCGGTGTTCCTATTTTAGAGGGTGATCAACGTCTCCCTTCGCTTTTCGTTATTAATTATAATACTTTCACTCGTTCCGAGAGTCATTTGCCACTGGCGGCGAGAGCTTGTGTTCCACCCACTGAGGAGCCTTCCCTGATGCTGATCCCTATCAGCCTGGTGATCACATTGTCTCGAGAACCTCCGAGTTTTCTCAACCACCCCCCACTCCTGCTCCCACTCGTCTTATTGAGGTGGAGGTTTCTTCCTTACAAGCACAGGTAGCTGCTAAGTCCAGGATATATGACTCTATCATGGCCAGATTTGATGCTGAGGCAGAAGCCAGTGTTCTTGCAGAGTTCAGGATGACATCATTTTTTGATGAGATGAGGTAGAGAGAGAAGATGAGAGGTGAAGGTTCTTCTGGATTAGGTCATTTTTCATCTACATACTCTGATGACACTGCTGATGCTGCTGCTGATGATGATGATGCTCCTGCCGATGCTTAGTTGTATTTGTTTTGTTGTATATGAGACATTATGATTCCTGATGTATTTATTTATTCTCAGATATGATCTACTCTTCTGGATCGTTGTATCACTCATGGATTCTTTTATGACATGGTTGTACAATTACGTTTGCATTTTTAGTGATTCTCTCTTTACGCTTCAGATACTGCTATTTTTCTATCCATTGTCATACTTATATTATTTTTTTAGCCATGTTGTTCATTCTCATATATTCATGCTAGACTTTGTGTGTTTATCCCACCTTTTGTCTATTCCAGGAAAAAAAGGGGAGAGATATGTGATGTAGGGGGAGTATTTATTATGATATTTTTTTTGTTCCTCCATACTTCACTTGGGTATCTGTTTATGTCTCGTGTGTGTAGGTATTATTTTCAGAGATTCAGATAATTATTGATACATCACATTCAGAGATATAATCAGATTCAGAGAATCAAATGATTCCAGTGACAGAATCAGATTCAGAGATTCAGATGATTGTCATTCAAAGACAGATTCAGATGCTTGTCATTTATTCAGTTTCACCACTTCCTGTACTTTTATATTTCTGAGTTTTGAGATAGGGCACGTATTTTTTTATGGCATATAGCATCTCTATAGCATCTTTGTTTAGTTTTGTCTTGGAAAAGACAAAGGGGGTATTTGTAAGAACATAATTCTTATCATGTACTTTTGTTTTAATTGGCTTAATTCTGGTCAAAATAAATTAAGTTTAGGCTAGTTTTTATTATGGAGTTTAATTGAGCCAACGATAAAGTTCAAGTCCAAGAATGTACAATTTAAAGCATTGAAGAAGATTTTAAGTCAAGAGGTGTTGCATTTGTTTAAGATAACACTAGTATGAATACTTACGAGCATTTGAGTAATTTTGTATATTAATTAAATGATGGGAGATTTAAATAATTGGGAATTAAATCTTTTTATGTTTTAAAAATAATTTTGAGTTGCAAATAGTTTAAAGAAAATTTAAGGATTAATTTAAAAGAAAAATATTAATTTAAAATATTGTAGCTCGCTCGAACAAGATAGTAAGTCATTCAAACGACATTCACATGTCACGCGAACGAGATCTCTTCTCGCTCGAACGACCTGCCGCTTCGATTTTCATTTTTTTGTTTTCTTGGACTCTGTGCTGCTCAGTTATATAATAAAATGTTTCTGCGAGAGTTTTTCAAGGCAGAACAATTTCGAAAACTTATTCTCATATAGTGTTTCATTCATTCGGTGTTTATTCAAGATCGTATTACTCAATTCCAAAGTTAAGTGATCTTGAACGTGTTTACTGGAAGATAATTCATTCACTACACCGTTTTTTACTTTGTGAGGAGAACTCTGCAATCGAAGAGCTGCGTGCTATTCTAGAGGGAGTTCTTATGAAGTAACTTGTGGAGAAGTCGTCTTCCTCTCTACTGTTGACCACCTGGAGTTCGTGCGGGAGATTTTAGTCGAGACTTCGAAACCGACACCTGCGGGTATTTCGTATGTCACGCTATTTCATTGTATTCCGTGTAAGTTGTGTCTTACAAATTATAGTAAAATAAAAAGGTTTTGCCCTTCGGGGATTTTTCCTAAAATTGTTTCTTTTACCGCATGCTTTATTCATAGAATGGATTTAATCACTTAGATGCATGTTTAGGGTTTAAGAAGATAAAATTGGTTTTAACTAAAATTTGGAACAAAGTTGTTTTTACCTAAAGTACACACTAAATGGCCATTTAAATTATACTCCTCTAGGTAAGGAGTGCGTAAGTCTTCGTATATGGAGTAGTTCTCCCCCTTAGACACAACTATAAGCTTTAAAAACTCTTTCTTCATGTCTTCTAAGCTTGCTGGCGAGGGGCTAACTAACAACGGCATTTTTGTTATCGGGGTTGTTAAGGCTGGCGCACCAACTCCTTGGTTTACCACGACAGTTGGACTACCTGGGGTTACTCCCCCGTATTGCAACATCGGTTCCACTGTCACATGTGGTACCATGAGGAGGTGTTAACAGAGACGTGCACCTCTACCCCCCAGTAACAGTTGATGCTGGTATATTGGATGGTGGTGTAGTAAAGGAACTCACCCCCGTGGGAGCTCCCTGCATTATCTGGGGTATCGGAGTCTTAATGAACTCTGCGAATAGTCCCATCAGCCTCATTATTTGAGCATTCGAACTCTAATTTGAACGACAGGCGAATCTCTTCACCGCTTATTCGCAAAATAACTCACGTTCCTCCTTTTTCTCGAGTAAGGAGCCATCGAGCTCCATACTCCATTCCTTCAGGTTGGCGGCTACAAAATTGTCCTTGAGGTCATCACCCCAGAGCTCTTTGATAGGCGACTCAAATATTCCCGAAGGGAAAATGGCCAACAGATCTGCATATGCCTGACTTTTTATGGCCCGGATGACCATACACTTTAGATCATACTCTGAAAAGATTAGGAACCATCTAGCTGCCCTGTCTATCAATACAATTTTAGCAAGAAAAAACTTTATTAGGCCACATCTAGTTACAATATGAACAATGAATAATAGCAGGCAGTGCCTACGTTTTTGCGCCACAAACACGAGGACTATGCAATGCCTCTCAATGATAGTGGATCTCGACTCGGGACCATGTATAATTCTACTTAGATAATAAACAGGTTTTCCAATCCCTTTACTCTCTTGGGCCAATAAATCCCCAATAGACCGTTCTGTTGATGTGATATATAAATGTAAAGGGATACCTTCCTTCGGGGGGATCATCAATTGAGGGGAGGTAAGCAGTGCCTTTAAATTGTCCATGGCCTCCCGATGCACTATTTACTATGTAGAATTCATGCCCTTCCTCACTAGCTCCATCAAGGGATGCGTCACTTCAGCCATCCTCGGGACGAGCCGCCTCAAGTAGGATACCTTTCTTAGGAAACCCTTTAGCTCTTTCGCGGATTTTGGTCTTGGAATATCAAGGATGGTTTGGCGTTTATCCAAGTCCATTTTTACCCCTTGGAAATTTACCACGAACCCTAAAAATTTCCCGCTCAGTACCCCGAAGGCACATTTGAGGGGGTTCATCTTTAGGTTATACTTTCGGCAGCGAGTGAATACCCTCCTCAAATCATCTAGGTGGGATTCTTCCCTCTTGGACTTAATCACCAAGTCATCAACATAAAACTTCACAGTTTTATGGAAAAGGTCGTGTAATATAACCATCATCATTCTCTGATAGGTGGATCCTACATTCTTCAACCCGAAGGGCATGACTGTATACATGAAATTTCCCAAGGGTGTTCGCAAGTCAGTCTTCTTCGCATCAGCTGGATCCATTTTTATATGATTATATCCCACATACCTGTCCGTGAAGCTGTAAATATCATGGCCCGCTATTGCGTCAATCAAACTATCGATGGAGGGCAGTGGGAATTCATCCTTTGGGCACGCCCTATTCAGATCTCTGAAATCTACACATATCCTAATTTGGCTTTTGTCCTTTCCTATAGGTACAATACTGGACAACCATATCGGATGTTGTATTGACACTATAAACCCCTCCGTGACCAGCTTCTATACTTATTCCTTGATCTTCAAATCCAACTATGCTTTGTAGGTTCGGGTGGCCTGTTTCACTGGGATTGCTACGGGCAAGACGTTCAATCTATGACAGTTTACCTCCGTGTCAAACCCCGACATCTCAGTGTACTTCCACACAAAGACATATTTGAACTCAACCAGGAATTTGGTCAACCCTTCTCGAGGGGATCCCTCCAAGTCCTTCGAAATAAAAATGGGGTTTGGATCCCCCACCTTCTCTACCCAAATCGATCTTGTCCAATTCCTGGATCTATGGCCTAGGGTCGTCTTTCATACATTCCGGCTCTTCCTCCACTTCTTCAATAAACTCTTAGATCACAGAGTTGTCAATTACAAGGCATTGCCCCTGGTTTTCTACCAGGAAGCATTCATAGACCGAGTCAGCTTCAACGTCCAGTCTCTCAACTGCCCGCTCACACCTTTACAACTTATAAATGATTTTTTCGTTAGGCTGGACAACCCGCTTGCACTGTCGGTCTGCATATCTTTTGAAAGTTCCCTGTCTATGATTCTTATTCGCCGCTACTAAGAACGCTCTGTGTCTCCACTTGGTGCTCAATGGGATTAATTTGCAGGGTCATTCGATCATGAAGTTGTCTTGATAGGCTGGGACCTTACTTCCCCAAGATCACGTTATTCTTCATAAGTCATAATCGTTCGAGCAGGTGCCACCAACCTCTCTCGATTTTATGGGATCCTTATCCTCCGGTATATCTTGTCATTATAGTAGCTTATTTCGTCAGATCGGTGTATAAAGATGTTGTAGAGGGGCCTTGAAGGTAATCTTGAGATTTGGGATAATTCTCCAATTAGAAACAATATTTTTAGATTGAGAAACCGAGGCAGCCCAAGCATGGCAACTCATCGAGGCGGCCCAAGTGTGGCAACTCAGCGAGGCAGCTTAGCGTGGCAACCCATACTTTAGCTTGTTGTATTAGTCATATTGTATTTCTGTTTATGTTGATTGTAAGATATAACGATTGTAATGTTGTAACGAGAATGATAATGAGTTTTAGTGTGAGGTCAAACGGTACTCGGGAGGGACCAGGTTTGGCAGGGCCTGGGAAAGCTTTCATGCTCTATCAATTGACCTCGCCGTGGGAACTTTAGAGGGACTTGGTTTGGAGGATTGAGAAGTGAGGCACCATTGGGGCTTTTCCTGACCATCTTAATACACTTGGTAAAACACCGAAGGACCCTGACCGTGGAACCTCGAGCGGAGAAACTTGGAGTTCCATCGGGTGTTGAGTTGTGAACCAAACAATCCTCTACTTAATGGAACATCTGTTGTAAGTGATGTCACTAGCCAGCTAAACAATGTCAGACCTGCACTTGAGTAAACCACCGTGGTATTTGAGGCTGTCATGCAGTTAGTGAGCCACCTCTGTAACAACAGCCCCCTGACACATAGTGGTTAAGCAAAAGGCATGTCTTGGCATTCAATATTTATGACGTGAAGATAACTAGTGCATCAGACATTTAATGTTGTGACATAAAGTATGAGGGATGTCTTTCATAGTCTTAAATGACTGAGTTGCCTCGGGGGTGGTGTGGGGGGCTATTTAAGGACCCCAACCACCCTTGGGGAGAGGATGATATTTTTTAGAATTGAGGAGTTATTTCTAGAGAGAATACACATCAGGGAGAGTTATTGCAAACGAGAGGGTTTACTCACTCACCATTGTTATTTATTATGAAGCTTTTAATACTTGACAGATATTCTTGAGGGTGTTTGGCGGGTGTTTTTACCTGCCTACTAAGGTGTATCTAGGGTGCTTACTTCTCTCTCCCTCTAGCTAAATTACTTCTACGTTTCATTACTACTTTTCGAGTTATACACGAGATATTTGTGAGTTTTAATTGAGTTTATCTTCATTGGGTTTGTGTTTGTGTGTCCTATCATCAAGCCTAGGCTTTGACCAATTAGATTATCATTACCATACTCAAATAGGGGTTACGCCTCCATCTTAATTAAACAACCCTCTTACATTTGGCGACTCTGCTGGGGAGGCATTCTTCTAAGTAAGGAGTATGGCGCAAGATAATTCTACTCGAAGGCTCAACTTTGATGACATCAGCATAATGAAGAACAGGCTGCGAGAGAACTGGAGGCTTTAAGGGATAGGATTCCTCGAATAGAGGTACCCTCCGGCTCAGGCGACGATAGGCATTCTAGGGGTGACATAGGCATCCACGAGTGCGGGGTTGGGACCCACTCAGGTCGCGCTCCTCATGAGAAAGTTTTATGAGTTTTTGTAAACTCTAGTAGCTTCAACTATGCTGGGAGGATTGGAGTCTCGTGGCTTTGTAACACCAGGGGTGGCTCCGATGTCCCCACCAGGTGCAGGTGTTGCGGTAACGATCCTAGCAAGAATACCCTCGGTTGTGAATCTAGCAGTGGGAACCTCAGGAGTTTCAACGACACCAGTTGTAACGTTCATTCCAGTTGCAATGGGCACTCAGCCCGTGGCCCTGTCGCTAGTTGCTCCAGTGGCATCTCTCCTGGAGGAAATGAGAAAAGAGATGCAGAAAGAGATGTTGAAGTTTATGCAAGCTTCCTCACAATCTGCTGGCAAGGTAGCTTCGGTTTATGAAGACTTTCGAATACCTTATCCTCAGGAGTACAATGATGAGCCCTATCCAAAGGACTATATTCCCCCTATCTTTGAAAAATATACAGGGAAATGTGGGAACCCGAAGGATCAAATTAAGTGCTTTGTTGAATACTTGGGAGCGCATTACAATAACAAGAAGCTTTGGTTGAGGGAGTTTTCCAAATCCTTACCCAATAAAGCATACACCTGGTACTCCCATTTGACTTCTAACAACGTTTCTACATGGGAGGAGATGCATGTATTGTTTGTACAAAAGTTCTTTCTGGTAGAAGATGAATTCACCTTCACTCACCTTGGTAGGGAGAAGCAAAGACATGGGGAAGAAGTGGTAGCTTATGTTCGATGGTTCAGGGAAAGATCCCTCGACGTGAGGGAGGAGGCTAAAGAATCAAAGTTATTGCAGATCTGCGCTGAGGGGATGCTTCCTGAGTATATTTACCATATTATCAATGATACGCGCGAGGGGACCTTCTCTGCGCTTTTAAAGGCAGCGAGGAATATCTCCTTGGTGGTGTGACCCAATCCAGTGGTGACGACCATGATGTTTCGACAGCCGATGCAACTCGTGGGGGGGAGGTCTCAGCCCCCACGGGTAGGGTACACCGAAGGGGGAGATAGGGGTAAAGCATCGAAGAAGGACAATAAGAGGAAGTTTGGAAGAGACAGGGAGGACCCGCCGCCATTGCCTTATACGGTCGAAGAATCTGTCAGCTGTTACAACGAGATGGTACAAGAGGGAACAATCTATGAGCCAAAGGGCATTCCCGCTGGGGAACCCAATGCGACAACAAAGGTGAATCCAAAGTACTGCCAGGTTCATCGAAGGATCCAACATCCAACAGAGAGTTTCTTTACGCCGATAAGAATTATCAATAAGTACGTAAAGGCAGGGACATTGAAAATCCCTCCACAGAATGTCAACAACAACCCCTTGCCAGCACATGGGGCCAATCTTGTGGTGGCCTATGATGAAGAGGCCGAGATAGGGGAAGGAGAGTCGACAGCGAAGCGAGAAGAGTATGAAGAGGCTCTGAAAGATTGCACAAGAGGAATGGCTAACGTTGTGTTGGCCTATAAAGGATGTGGAGGACGTGTACGGTGTTGAAGGCGAGGAAGTAAATCCAGTTCTGGAATACAGTGCGGTTTCAAAATTCTCGAAGTTCACTTTGTTCTTCGACTAGGTGGGGATACCGAAGGAGATTATTTTGGAGATAACCTAGGCAATACTTGATATTACGAGGAATAACGCGGTCCCTTCGCTGAGATAGAAAGGACCCATAGCCAAGTTGGTGAGAAGGTTTCTATCAGAGATAACCTTCAGCGATGCAGATAGAGCTGTAAGGTTCCCTCACAACAGGCCATTATATGTGACTGCCAATATCAACGGAGTTAGCTTTGCACGAACTCTTATGGATGGGGGAGATTTCATCAATATCATGCCAATCAACTCCTTCCAAGCAGCCAATATTCCAGAAGAAAAGTTGGTCGCCATGCTCTTGGTGATTTCGAGGTATGATATCAATCTTCCAAATCCATTGGGTACATCAATATTGGGATCGTAATGGGAAATATGAGTTCCCATATCAAGTTCCACGTAATAGAAAGTGCAACTTCCTATCATCTGCTAGTAGGAAGTGTGTGTATGCACAACTAAGGCCTAGTTCTATCTACATACCATCAATGTGATAAAGTGAATGTCAAGGGGACAGAGGTGACCATTAGGGCTATGAAGAGGCCCTTCGTTGTTGAGGAGGCTCACTTGGTGGATGCAGCGCTTTACATAGAGTTAAAGGAAGATGTTCGTATCCTAACCAGAAGAATGGAGGGAGAATGGGTTCCCTCGATCAGAAAATGGATGGGCCCCTTAAACAAGAAAAGGAAGGAGATTGTGAGCAGCACATGGGGAAATTACTGAAGAGTCCCATCAGGTGGTCCCACGGCCTTAAGGCATTTCGAAGCAGATTAAAGATAGAATAAAGACCAGAATGGACTCGATGGAGCATGAGGTTTAATGGCAGAGCGTGCTGAGCTGGTTCTCAGGAGAAAGAATGGACAAAGCTTCTAGAGAAAAGAAGAGAAAGGCAGTCGCAACCACTAGCAGACAATGCAAGAAGGTCGTTACTGAGGAAGGAAAGATGGTGTATCGATTGTAACGATGTGATCGGGCGGCCAAAAAATCTAAGGACGAGGTTGAACCTATATATGAATGTTTCTTGGTAGATCAACGGGGACAGTGCATGGTGATAGACAATTCTAGCATATAGGAATTCGTGGAAAAATTCATCGAGCAGCCAGATTACATGGCAAGTCAGCTAAAGCCCCAGGCATAAAAGTTGGAGCAATTGAACCTGGCAAAAGAAGGAGAAGATCCAAGGACCATATTCATCTCGAAGGATCTCAGTAATAAAAAATGAGAGGCCTTGGTCGAGTTAATTCGGGAGTTTATAGATGTCTTCGTATGGAAATACACAGAAATGGAGGGGCTGGATGAGGAAGTAAGCTGCCACAAGTTGAACGTAATGCCTTCAGCCATTCCAGTGAAACAAGCGACGAACATACAAGCCTGAGCTAGATTTGAAGATCAAAGAGGAGGTTCAATGCTTACTAACGGCAGGGTTCATCACACCGATACAGAACCCACTCTTGCTATCCAGTATTGTCCCGGTGGGGAAGAAAGACAAGAACCAAATAAGGATTTGCGTTGACTTCAGATATTTGAATAGAGCTTGTCCCAAAGATGATTTCCCTATGCCCTCCATTGATAGCTTGATTGAACGGTAGGTCATGAAATGTACAACTTCATGGATGGGTATGTAGGGTATAACCAGATAAGATGGACCCTATGGATGAAGAGAAAACAACGTTCAGAACCCATTTGGGCAACTTCATGTACAAGGTGATCTCGCTTGGACTCAAGAACGCTGGGGCGACCTATCAGAGAACGATGATGGCCATTTTCCATGACTTATTTCACAAATTTATGGAATTATATGTGGATATTTTGGACATCAAGTCGAGGAAGGAGGAGTCCCATCTGAGCGATTTGAGGAAGGTATTTTCCCGTTGCAAAAAGTTAAAATTAAAGATGAATCCATTAAAGTGTGTTTTTGGAGTGACCAGTGGGAAGTTCCTAGGCTTCGTGGCCGATCGAAAAGGGGTGCAGATGGACCAGGACAAGCAACGGGCAATTTTAGAAATGCCATATCCAAGAAGGATGAAACAACTGAAGAGTTTCCTCGGTAAAGTCTCCTACCTTAGGAGATTTGTGCCTAGGTTGGCCGAGGTAACACGCCCGTTGATGAAGATATTATGAAAGAACACAAAGTTCAAATGGGAGGCGATTCACCAGGAGTCTCTCGATGGACTGAAGAAACTACTCATTTCACCACAAACTATGGTTCCCCCAAAAGCAGGAATACCGTTATAGCTGTATCTCACATCCACCACGAGATTCGTAGGAGCGTTGCTGGCACAAGAGAATGATGGGAAACAATGGCAAGTTTACTACCTTATCAGGATCATCCATGGGCCAGAAGTCAGATATAGTAGTTTAGAAAGTCATTGTTTAGCCCTAGTATTTGTAGAGCAAAAACTTAGACATTATATATTATCTTTTACAATTCATATTGTAATAAGATGTGATCCCATTAAGTTTTTGCTTGCGAGAACTATATTGGTTGGAAGGGAATCTAGATGGTTCCTTATCCTCTCCGAGTATGACCTGAAGTGAGTGGTTCCTCGCGCAATTAAAATCCATGCATATGTCGATCTGCTGGTTATTTTCCCTTCAGGAATGTTTGAGCCACCCAAAGAAAACATCCCAGGAGATGACTTGCAGGCCAATCACCTAAAATCAACAGATGGGGAATGGACGATCCAGTTCGATGGGTTATCGACAGAAAAGAAAGGAGGAGCATGGATTATCCTTTCGAAAGTAATGGAGGAGATTTGCCTTTATTACAAGTTAGATTTCCCCTTCTCTAACAATGAAGCAGAATATGAAGCGTTGTGTTGGGATTGTTAGAGGTTCTTCGAAGAGGAATTCATTCACTTTGCATCAAGGGGGATTCAAACTTGGTGGTTCAACAAGTGAATGGAGAATATGCATTAAAACACATGAGCCTGGCACCATACAGAACGATCATTCAAAGGCTCCTTGGCCAGTTCCATTAGGCAATGATCAAGAGGAAACACAGGACGATGAACCGTCACCCAGACGCCTATGCCACCACTGCCCAAAAGATGATCATGAGGAGAGATACAACTACTGTCGTGATTCAACGAAGAACAGATCCTTCGATGGTACAGTTAATTTTACCGATGGAGGAGGATGCGAACTGGAGGGGAGAGATTAAGAGGTAACTGGAGACTGGTGAAGGAACAATGGGACTCATAGAATGGCCTAGTACTTTACAAAACAGGGAAACCTTTACTTTAGGAACGCATGAGGATGGCTATCGAGATGCATCGGTCCGGAAGAGGCAGAGCAAAGATTGAATAAAACACATGGAGGAAACTACGAAACAACTGAGATACCCCTCTACCGAGGAATGCAAAGGGAGGGATATTTCTGGCCTAGCATGAAGCAGGATGCAGTCGAGCTGCAATGGAAGTGTGATAAATGCCAATTATTCTTTGAGGCAGCTGAATGTCATTTCTTGGAGGCTCAGGCTGACTGGAGACAACCCTATATTGACTTCATTAAAGATAGAGTTATCTCGAAAGAGAAAATTGATGCGATGGGACTCCGGCGGAGGGCCCTGGGATTTTATGTTCAGGAGGGGCAGCTTTATCGAAGGGGATACTTCAACAGGCCGTTGTGCTACATCACAAAGGAAGAGGCAATTGAGGTTCTCAACCAGGCGCATGATCCAGCTCATATAGGAGGGGCCAAGTTGTATGACCAGTTAATGACCCTGGGATACTATTAGCCAACGATGGAGAAAGATTTCACTGAGTTCGTTCGAAAATGCAAGGCTTGCCAGCTTCATGGGAATATGATCCATGTCCCATAGATGAACCTACACTCCCTGGCAACGCCTTATCCATTTTACACCTGGGCATTCGTCCTGGTAGGGGCAATACACCCTTCTTCGAGGGGGAAGATATGGATCCTAATTGCAAATGAGTATTTAACAAAGTGGGTTGAGGCGATACCACTGAGAAGGGCAACAACAGGAGTAGTGAGCAACTTTATCAGATAATACATTATTTGCCTTTTTAGGATTCCAAAGGTTATCCTTTTAGACAATGGAACCCCTTTCGTCAATTAAGAGGTAACGATTCTCACAGACAAATATTCCATTATCCATCAAACTTTGACGGTAGCGTACCCAAAGGGAAATGGTCAGGCCAAAGAGACTAACAAGACTTTGGTTAATATCTTGGCTAAAATGATGGAGGATTTCCCAAGATCGTGAGATGACAAGATACCCACCGTTTTATGGGCCTATCAGACGACTAAGAGCAATCCTACAGGGTATACACTGTTCTCTTGTTTATAGGGCTGAGGCAATTCTCCTAGTAGAGTTAGAAGTTCCCTCGAATCGATATGCTTTACGAAGAAGCATACTCTTTCAAAACAGACATATGCAGTTGGAAACATTAGACGAACACAGAGATAATGTGATGCAACACTTTCAAATGTACACGAATCATCTCTCCAAGGCATATGATAACTTGGTGAGACCAAGGAAATTCGTGGAGGGAGATGTCGTATTGAAGGCCGCAGTGAAACATATTAGGGGGCTTTCTCTACATAAATATGCAGTGAATTGGGAGGGAACTTTCATCATAAATAAGGCTCATGACTCAGGTTATTGCTTAATTTTAAAAACGGAAGAATATAAACCATTCGAGATTAACAATAAGTCGTTGAAGGTTTATCACGTGTAGGTAGTTATATTTGATCTCTGATGTAATTGGCTATTGTTATAAATACACAAGTTCTTTCTTATGATGAATATGCAAGTTCTTTTTATTATACCCCAAGTAGAGATGAAAGAATTATAGAACTTCATATTTCACAATTTATGTAAACAGTTGTAACACAAAGAAATGGCATGGGAATAAGTATCTTTTTCCATTTACATATTTTGGGGAATTACAAAATTGGGAGCTATCGCCCAAGAATTACATGAGAAGAAAGGAAAAATACAAATACAAAAACTCATTGACCCAGGAGGAACCACAAATCGAAAGAGGAGAAGAAATCTCTAAGAAGGCCCGAAGAAGCTTCTAAGAAATACCGTTGGGCATTAATGGAAACTTACAACCTAGTCTATGTTTGTGTACGTTTGATAAGAAGTTTTTCTCATTTTAGTTTTGCCAAACTAAGAGCTTCTTCAAGGTCCTCCACCTCTTTGTCAATGTCTCCGAGGAGAGGTGCTAGCTCGGCCAACTTAGCTTCCTCGGCCTGCTGATCCTCCTGATATTTTGGTAAGAGCTCCCTCTGGCTGTCCAATAGATGGCTCTTCAAAGTCTTCAAATGCGTGATGAGCCAGTCAAAATGAAACCCGTCACGACCCAACTCCCTCAGATAGCCCAAGAACTGGTTGAGGAGGGGTCTGGTCACGTTCGCAGTTGGAGTGTTGGAAATTTTAGCAATAACAATGGTCATGCCTTGAAGCCTGTAGCTCATAACTAAGATATTTGAACGTAGGCAGTCCACCGTGAAGGTTTCATGATGCTAGCTCACAAGTTGCTCAATTGCCAAGCGGTGGTTGGCAGGCATTTGGGGAGAACGATGGAGTACCATAAGGCAGAAGGCGTGCGGAGCCAAGTCGGGCAGAGGAAGCTCGCACCCAGATTCGCTTTCTGCAGAGGCACCGATCGTGGAACCTTGATCATTATGGCTAGATTCTTCGGAGGAGATAGGTTCACGATGCGGTGAGGCAATAGGCGAAGGAACTGGTGGAGAATCCTCCCGAGCAACCTGAGAACAGGTAAGAGAAATAATAAGTTTATAAAAAAAACCTTAACAAGTGTTTGAGTTGTTATGTCACCGTTATAGGTGGAGTGTATGAAAAATCTTAATAAGTGTTTTTGTTGTTAAGTCACCTTTATTGGTGGATCTTGTGAAAAAATCTTAATAAGTGTTTGCGTTGTTAAGTCACCGTTATAGGTGGAGCTTGTGAAAAAATCTTAACAAGTGTTTTCGTTGTTAAGTCACCATTATAGGTGGAGTTTATGAAAAAATCTTAACAAGTGTTTTCGTTGTTAAGTCACCATTATAGGTGGAGTTTGTAAAAAAAAAATCTTAACAAGTGTTTTCATTGTTAAGTCACCGTTATAGGTGGAGTTTACAAAAAATCTTAACAAGTGTTTTCATTGTTAAGTCACCGTTACAGGGGGAGTTTATGAGAAACCTTAACAAGTGTTTTCGTTGTTAAGGCACCAATACAGGTGGAACTTATGAATTTCTTTTAGAAGTGTTTTAACAAGTGTTTTCATTGTTAAGTCATAAACACAATTGAAGTTCGAGGAACTGACAGAGAAACTAGCAAAGTACCTCAACAGCGATAGGAGCGATAATGGGAGTCACCACGGGGGCAATAATGGTAGAAGCCGGGGGAGCCGTGCTCATTACCTCACAATATTCAATGGGACCCTCGGCTGTAGAAACCTCAACGATAGGCACACTCCCCTCACTAATATAGGGTACTAAAGCTAACCTGGGGGCATCACTGGAAGAAGACGTTAAACCTTCAAGAGATGCCCCAACCAGAGCAGTAGCACCAACTTGGGCCTGAAAGGGGAAAAGGCCACTTAGGGCAAAGGGTGGAGAGAGATTGGGAGAAAGCTGTAAATGTAAAGGAAAGTGTTAGGCCCAAGAAGTAAACACAAAATAATAAGAGGCAGAAATGCACTTAATTTACCCCCGTTATGGAATCGAAACGAGGAACTGCAACAAGGGGTCTTGACAATGCAGGAGGAAGGAGGAGGTTAGCTATCGGCGATGCCACCTCCACCTAAAGGAGCCCAACATGTTAGAATTGATGAACAAAGAAATGGGATAATTAAAAGATGTGAGACTTGGTAAGAAATTTACCTCAGAAGAACTCTCTTCGGCCACAACGAGGGGCAGAGATACCTCTTGGTCCAACGGCAACCCCGGGGAGGCAGTAGTAGTCCCCTCCGGTTGCCCGAGCACTTCAGCCGACTCCACGGTAGCAGCCTCCGTCGCAGCTTCCTTGTCCCGTTGTGAGGACAAACGACGAGAGTAAGTCAGTCTTATCAGGGGGAGCGGGGAAGAGTGGTGTCTGGTGGAGAAACACTGCAACGGCCCCCCACGAAACGGCTTGGGGGGGTCTGAGGGGACTAGGCCTTTCTTCTCCAACTCCCTGCACTAAAACATTTTCTTAGTAAGAAATGAGTAGTTGCAGCACACCTTAAGAGAAGGGGAATGAGAAATAAAGAATGCACACATACCTCAGATCCAGAGGGAGAACGAGAAGGTATAACCACTGGCGAAGGTGGCCAGCAGCCAAATGAGCTGGGGAAGAAGGCCTCTCTTGTGTATGTTTCTTCTGGGATTTGGTACCCAGCGTTTTCTTCCTGGAGCTCGTTGCACCACCAGTTTCAGGTACCCTCGTCCTTCTTCTCCTTTTTGTCGTTGGCTCCATGGGATCAACCACGATTGTGGGGAACATACCTGGAGGACGAATAGCGACTGTGCGCCATTGGAATTCAGCATTTATTTGTGCAACCTCAGCTTGCACCCACCTCCTTAGATCTTCGGCCATCTCTGGATACATGGGAGGAGGAATGGAGTTAATTTGGAATGCCTCCAAAGGCGTTTCCGTTTGAACTTGGGCCTTAGATTTCTTGGACTTGGCCTTGTTGGCCTTCTTAGCAGGTTACGAAGAAGGCCCCTCTTCCGTGGCAGCTTCAGCCGAAGGGGCAGTTTGTTTGGGAGCTGCAGCGGCCTTGGATTTCGGGAAGGCGGTGGGAATCATGAGGCAATAAGGGGGTAATTCTTGGGGAGAATCTTTAATAGTTGTACTCAAGGGAAACTCAACCCCAAGTACGGAGTTCCCCTTAAGACCTAGTTTCGAAGAAGAGAAAGAAAGCACTGGAGGATATTGAGGGGGGGGGGGGGGGACTGAATGAACTCGCAAATCATTTCTAACTGTTCCAAATAGAACTTGGTGGCAAAAGAAGTGGATACATATCCCTTCCTGGTAGCACTAGGAAGGGTGACACGGCCACCGATAGTGGATGTCACACCAAGCACCGTGACTCCAGTATAGAAGGTGCAGGCTTCGGAGAATGTGGCCTTTGAATGGTTGTCGTAGAACATAGGTTGAGGGGCTCCCTGATCGAACCCAAACTGCCTGCTACAAAAGGTTTCTTGGTAGCTCGAATTTCCACCTCCTTACCCTTTATGTTCGCCTTAGCGTATTGATAATATGTTGAGGGCACCAACCCATGGTTGTGCATCCATACCCTTCCTACTAACAGCTGGTACGATGCCTCGCAATTCATGATGTGGAATTTAATATGGGAAGTTATATTGTCCATCGTGATGCCCACATTAACATAGGCCACCGACTTGGAGGACTGATTATCATAACTCGATATTGCTAAGGAGTGGGGCACTGTTCTTGTTTTCGACAACCCGATAGCATAGAAGGATCCCACAGGATTTATGTTGATCGATGCCCCTCCGTCCAACAACATTCGCGAAAAAACGCAATCATTCACCAATGTAGTAACATACAAAGGTCTATTGTGTTGGTACCTGATCATCCTGTCTGCCTCCGAGAATGTGACTTCTGAGAGGTATCTTCTCATCAATTTAGCCATGGGCCCTTTCTATTTCAAATGTGGGTCCATATTTTTCTTTGCAATCTCCAGAATAGATCTCGTAACTTCCTGTCGGGAATCTTCAGGAACGCCAACCTAGTCAAAGAACCAGCCGAACTTTGGCAAGAGAGCCACGACTGCACACTCAATTCATAGATCCGTACGATCATGCTCAAGCTCATAAACTTCTTCTATGTCTCTATATGTAGCCTCATTATATGCTATCACTGTGTTGACCTCCCCCAGAGAGCAAGCCCCCATCTTCCCACTGAGCATCTCAACAGCATCAAATGCTTCTCATCAGTCCTCCCGGTCTTCAGTCCCATTATCCAAATGCATGCAAGCCAACTCGAAAGTGCATTCTTCGAGGAAATCCTCGAAGCTACTAACCTGAGTGTACTTGGAATCATCCTTTTGAACAAATGCTCCATCATCGATCGTTCGGCCTCCTCATCGAAGGCGCTAGACATATGGTCCCCGTGAGGCGGTAAAGGGGTTCTTGTTCACATTGGCTTGCGGTAATTCAATATCTCCATTCTTCATGTGGCGATCAATCAGCCTTCTTAATGAAAAACACACCTTAGTAGGATGATTGACTCTATTATGGAGTGCACAATAGTGGGGTTTCTCTTTGTCTTCTTGGGTGAGCGGCGCGGTGTAGACATTAATCGACCTATAAACTTTATCGCAGACTATAAGATCGTACAAGTTCAAAGCTTGTTCCATCGTACAATGTAGCTTGGGAGGATCCTCCTCGTCTTTGAATCTTCTCTTTTTGTTCCTATCCTTTCTACCTCCTCGATCGCCATTACTTCCTTCTCTACGCCCATCATCCGCGTAGTTGATCCTCGAAGGTATTCCATTCTCCGAGGTAATTGTTGGCCTCATCAGTAAACCGGACAAAGTGGGAGGTGGTACTAAGAGCTTCACCACTAATGCGATATTCCTTGCTACCTTCAAAAAGGCCGCAAACGTACCTTCTCTTGTCTCATTAATCTGGTGACATATGTATTCGGGTAGCAAGACTTTTGCGTATACATGTAAAAGATTGTCCTCTTGCGTATCCTCCCTCACATCTAGGGAGCACTCGCGGAACCTTCGAATATAGGACACAACATCCTCTCCTGGCTTCTTCTTCTCACGTGCGAGCTGGGTGAGTGTGAACTCATCCTCAACCAAGAAAAACTTTTGCACAAACAAAACATGTAATTCCTCCCAAGAACTTACACTACCTGGGGCTAGGTGGGAATACCACGTGTAGGCTTTCTCTGCCAGGGATTTTGATAACTCCATTACCCTTAACTTTTTATCATTGGAATGGCTCCCCAAATTCTTGACGAATCTGTTCACATATTCCCTGGAATTTGCACGTTTCCCAGTGTACTTTCAAAGATTAGGGGAGTATAATCCAATAGGTAAGGTTCGTTATTATACTCCTCTGGGTAGGGAGTGAAAAAGTCATCATATATGGAGGAGTTCTCCCCCTTAGACACAACTATAAGCTTTAACAACTCTTCCTTCATACCTTTTAAGTTGGCTGGCGGGGGGCTAGTTGACAATGGCATTGCTGTTGCCGGGGTGGTTGAGGCTGGCGCACCTACTCCTTGACTTACCACGATAGCTGGAACACCTGGGGTTACTCCCCCGTATTGCAACATCGGTTCCACTGTCACAGGTGGGACCATGGGGAGGTGTTAACGGATACAGACACCTCTACCCCTCCCAGTAATAGTTGGTGCTGGTATATTGGTTGGTGGTGTAGTAAAGGAACTCGCCCCCGTGGGAGCTCCCAGCATTGCCTGGGCTACATGAGTCTTAATGAACTCTGCGAATAGTCCCATCAGCCCATGCATTTGTTCCTTTCCTACTCTCCCTTACGCGGCTATCATCTCTGTGATACAAGTGCTAGGTGTGCTAGGCCCTATCCTTTTCATTCCGCCCACTTCAAGCAACGCATTGTTATTTGCCGCTTCTTCACACTATATGGCGTCGAAATCGATGTTTCTAATGGTGTTATCCTCTGGGCTCTTTTCAAAAGAGAATACCTCCCCAATAGAGTTTCCAAATGTAAGATGTGGGTTCTTCAAATACTATTTGTATTAAGTGAGGCGTAACACCTTATCAAGATCGGGACCAACATCGTTAGATATAGAGCACAGGTGAATCAGAGACAAAGAGATTTAATTACTCAAAGTTGTATTAAAGAACATATTGACATGGGTAGCATGTGGTAAACACAATAAATGAAATGGTACCAGCTGATAGCGCGTTCAGAGGGAGAAAGAATAAGCACTCTAGGCACAATAAAGTCAAGGTAGGAACTTCAATCTCAGTTAATGCTCAACGATGGGTGCGTTGAAAGTGTATGGGAGTTAATGCTCTTTTTGAGGGCTCTCTGATATGAGGCCGTATGAAAGAGGGGTTAGGGTTAGAAAACCCATGTAAACACCAATACCATTAGAGAGAAGGAGAAAACCATTCTCAAGGCTTAGAAGATGCTTTTGAGAAGGTTGGGTTTGGAACTTTCACCCTAGGAGCCAAAGAAGGAAGGATTGAAGAAGAGAAGCATCAATCCATCATCAACTCCACGAAATCAGATTCCCTCTGTCAATACAAGTTGTTTATTGGAAAAATTATAAAATATAATACCCATGTGTAGGGTTTTTGAGTAGTTTTGTTAAATCAATATCTTGATAGGAGAATAATGATATTTATACATGTTGGGATATGAATCGCGTGTAGAATGATTTAATATATGTAGAGGATTAATATTCAGAGTAGACTTGATGATTAGTTCGGAATAAAATCTGGGTTTTGAATGCATATATGGGAAGAACACCATAACTAGGCTTTTAAGAAATTCTGGATTTAATTCACTATTTCTTTAAAGGAATTGGGGTTTTGATGTATTTGACACGTTAGAAATTGTCCTAGTATATGTGGAAACATTTTAAGATCATTGGGTCGAAGTTTGGTGGACTATAATGAAGTTTGGAGATTTGTTGATGAAGGAAGAGGTTAACGAAGAAGACGAATTCTGTCTGTCCCTGCTCGATCAATCGATCGATCTCGAATGTCAATCGATCGACCTAGTCGATCGATCGACGTAAGCTGTTTTTCCCAAATTTTTCGTGTTAAAGGTTTCTTTGATTTTCGGGATTGTATGAGTATCCTTGGATTTATATTATAATTATATGGGAGTGAGAATAAGACCAGTAGGTATATTGTCGAGGTCCGATAAGGCCATTGGGTGTAGGACTTAAATTATGGACTGACGAGAAAAATCGGATTTAGTAGAGTATTGGGGGAACTCGAAAATTGAGTTACGAGGCGAGGTAAAGTCAATTCATGTAATAGACCATTAGGGTAAGTAATAACTACTGAAATTATATGTGAGGGGTAACTAGGACCCTTAGAGTTGTGTGAATACTCAAGATAAATGCGATTAATGAGATAGATCGTAAAGTGAATATTGTACGGTAGATATAAAGGATTAAAATATTACATACGAACATAAATAATAGGTCAGACGTGTACCTACTGAATTATATGATCCATTAGGTTGAGAGAAGTATACCTAAATTAACTATGTTAGGGTCGATGAGATATTCCGAACTAACATAGGGTTATTATATGTATGGAGTTAATGTAAAATGCCGAACCAAACCTTTGAACTAGTGGCGTAATGAAAGAGTCCGAGCCAGAATTTGTGTATATAAATAATTGGGGTTGATGTATCATTCCGAACCAATTCTTACTTGGAGTTTATGAATCATTCCGAACCAAGAGTCCTTTATGTGTGTGAAAAGGACAAAATAGTAATGACTCATATTTATTACATATTGTGTGTGAAATATATACTTGATGATATTCTACTTCTGTGTATTAGTAGATTGATATATATTATGTATTTAAAGATACATACCGAACTGGTAAACTAAGTAGTGAAGCTTAATTACGAAACGTAACATTAGAGAAAGAATATCTATTTAGTAATTTAAGTAGTGAAACTTAATTACAAAAGTGGGAAGATAGAAATTGTGATAATTGTAGAAATTTAGTAGTGAAACTAAATGCGAAGTTTGGAAACATAACATAGGTGAAATGTTACTTGAGTATTAATTAACCTTCGTGAGATGTTAATGAAATGGATGTACTGTGTGGGTGATACGAGAACTTAAGTATAGATAAGTTCAGATGATTACTTAGTCCTAGTTAGCTTGGAAGATATGGCTAGGTAGGCTAAGTGTAGAACGTTAGGTGTGAACGAAAGATGAGGGGTGAGTAAACTCAAGAGAGTGTACGAGAACCTAACATGTGTAATCAATAACCGCATTTTATATTGTGATAAACGCTTGTTAAATATTTTCAAAATATTTTGATTACTAACTGTTGCTATAAAATATTTTCAAAACCTTTTAGGTGTCCAGCCACAGGGACGCCATGTATGATGATTTCATTCCAGGAACTCGAAGTTGTAGCACAGTGGATGCTTATAGGATTTTGATTAGACGATATCTCTCATTCAGATCTAGTGCAGGATCTCACACAATTCTTTGTATGGACTTGTGGTCCAGTACCAGTCTCAGATGTTTAGTTTCAGACTAGTGGTTGTTCTACTATTACTTTGGGATTTTAGCCGATGGTTTTTTGGGTATTACTCTTATTCTTTTGTATTCATACTACGTGGATTGGGTTATAGTACATGGTTATTTTTATACTTTGTTCCGCATGGTTGATTTATTTGTTTTCAGAAAGATAAAATTTGGCACCGGTCAAATTTTTACTTAGGGGATTAGTAATTAAAAAGTTTTCCTTTGGCCAGGTGCATTAAATGCATGAGATACTATATTTAATGCATGGTATCTGTTAGTTTTGGTGGGAAAGCGCTGTATTAGTTGTAAGTATTGTAGTCATTTATAAAGGATAAGACTTGTCAGCTTATGGATCTAGGATGACTATACGGTTAGATTTGGTAAACTAGACCTTCCATCCTAAGGATAAAGGTACTTGAGTGATGTATTCTTGAGTTCCTAAATGTCAGGAGCTATGACGTCAAGAAGTGGTTCAAACAGTGTCTATTATTTGGTATCCAGTCACGTCAGTCAAACAGGCTGGCGCCAGAGGTACCTCGAGGGGGCAAGCATTAAGGGAGATCAGATGACTCGAGGAGGTTCACTCGAATAGGTAAGCAATGAGTGGGATCTAGTGACATTTATCCTGGGTGAAGTTTTCTCCAAGTGTGACAAGAGGGTTGGTAATAACTCCCAACGTTTCCTTGTTCTCAATCCTCCAAACCATATCCCTACGAAGTTCCCAAGAGAAGATAGCTTGATAGAGCATGAAAGGTCTCCCATGCCCTGCCGGTCATGGTCCCTCGTGGGTACCAAGTGACCCCTCTCAACATATACATTCGTAAGATAAAGTGCATAGTACAAAATTCTATTTATTATTAAAAACTATTTTCATCCGGGTGACCTTTGTTCTTTGAGTTGTGTCTTTCGAGCCAGGTCAGTTGGAGGCTCTTCGAGGTAGAGTGATGCGAGCTATTTTGCTTGTGAGGAGCCTTTGAGGTGGGTCCTACAAGCTACTTGCATGAAGAATCTTCGAAGTGTGTTTGTGGGGCATCTTTCTCTGTAATCGATCAATTCATTTGGCTAAGTTAATCATCCATGTGGGGGAACACCCCTCCATATAGAGCAATTTTTTTAAAACAATTTCTCGTTTCCCTGTTTTTAGGTTAGTGTTGTGACTGTTCTTGTTACTACAAAACAGCTTGGGGAGGTCGTTGTGAGTGAGGTATTATACTGTTATACCTTATTAACTCTTTTATATTTCCCCGATCTTTTCATTCTTAATTTTACTACGCAATCCTCTTACAGTCACACCCCTATTTCACTATTTTTAGGTTAGTGAGGCAAGTGTTCCTATACCTGTGGAACAAATTGTGAGCGCTGTAGTGAAAACTCCTCAAGTATTATTCAATGATACCTGATTCATTCATAATTTTTATTAGAGTCTTGCATTTTGGTGACAAAGTGCTCTATTAATGTTATACTTATCATGTCGTTACCAGGTTGACACAATTCATCTGGGAGGGGCCCTCCCGGTTTACAGGCAGCATGCTCACCCCTTTGGTGATGGGAGTAAACTCTTCACCTTCTATTTTTTTCTAAGTGAAGTTATTTAACTATTCTTCTTCTTTTCCTTACCTATTCTTTCTATGATCCTTGTTTTCAAGATCCTGTGAGTGAGCCTGCTGAGGTAGCTGACGATGAAGGGCTTAACCCTAAGGCCACTCGCTCTAATAGTGATGAGGGTTCTAGTGAGGAGTCCTCCTTTCTTCCTTTTGAGCTTAAGTCTAGGAACATAGGCTATAACGATATTGAGTTGGAGTCTCAAGAAGTATTCATGAGGTGTCTATAGAGCGAGGAGTAACCTAAGAGGATTAGGATTCACGAGAGGGAGGTGTTGGATATGATCCTTGATCACCATCTTAAGACTTTCACATCTCAAAGTGTTCTCAACATCGATAGTGTTATTTTAGTTAACTTGAAGGCCCTTGCTAGCCATATTCATGAATTTCTATCTACCTCATCTACAGAGCAGACTAGCGCGAGTACTTCATTATTTCTGCAAGCTCTCCATGATCGTCAAAGGGTCTATCATTTTCATCTTGCCTCTGCGTTATTTTTTACATTTGTTTATTGTGAGGTTCCCCCTTTTTTCGTGGGCGTATTTACCCAAAATCTTGGCAAATTAAATTTTAGAACTGCCCCTTAGTTTGCGGGTACTTGGTCCACATTTTGTCTGGAACCTTTTTACTTTTTAAGAAATAACTTAGAGGAGGGATATACCTCATCTTCATATTTTCAAATAGCCAAGTAAATAACTTGTATAACATAAGTAAAAACAATAATTCCTTTTACAAAAAACTTGTTCTTAAGATGACATAAAGTAATTTGTCAATATTTTTAAAACTTCCCCTTAATCTGTAGGGTATACTTTGCTCATTATACTTTACTTTTGGGATAGATATACCCCCCAAGTATAATGAGCAAAGTTACTTATGGTCTGGATCTTCTCGTAATTATTCAGGGTCAAAACCTATTTTTGCCTAGTAGAAAATATACATCTCATTATCTTTCATATTCAATCAAAATTGATAAATTATTTGTTCTGGATGTACCCACTTCACAACTTATTAGTGAGTGGGTACTCATAATCTATTAGCAACGAATGCAGATAAGTAAAGGAAAAAAAACTTTTAAGTGTTACTAGTCAAAATAGCTGATATTCATTTACTTTTATGTCTGTGTTGTTTACATGAATTGTGCTCAAATTTTCCTTTACAAAAAAAAAGTGATTATGTAGAGTAAACTTTTTGAAATTACTAAATGAAGAGAACTTAAAAAGAGTTAGGCATAACATTTATTCAACTACTTACAATTGATAGACTGGAGGCACTCAATCTCAGGCTTAGATATTGTAGGCTTACTTCGCCATATCTCGTACCACAAAAGGTCCTTCCCAATTTGTCTTAAACTTGGATGCTTACATGCTTTTTAAATGGTAAGTGGATTATCATAAAACCATGTTCCCTACTTGCAACTCTCTAGGCTTAATCAAATTCTCATAAGACCTAAGTATTTACTAGGTATAAACTTTGAAATTTTCTTTGGCCTCATCTCTGTGTTCATCCAATGCCTCCAACTATACATGCCTAGGGGATGGTATAAGACTATTAATTAGAGTCACTCTAGCTAAGGATACTAATAGTTCTACTAGTAGGACAACTTCAGTATCATAGACCAGTGAGAAAGGAGTAAACCCATTTAGGTAAGACCCTATTCGTATACCTTGGTCTTCCGAGTAGGATATGTAATACATACATAGGGATGATGTCACACTAGACGTATTTCTTTAACTTCCCCAGCTCTAACTTCGAATCAGCTCTACAATTTAGATTTGCTATCAAGGCATAGAATTCTATGGGCTCTTCCACCACGTCCAGAAATGGTATGCCAACGCCTTTTCTCCTTAGCCAACCAAAGTCTTATGATGGCAATAATCGCGTTTGCCACTAAAAGTAAACCAGTGTTATCTCCAAGCCCCTTTACTAAGTTGGGCAAGCTTTGTCCTTACTCCCAACAAGATGTTGGTCGATCTTGTGGAACTATCACTCGAGAAGTAGGTAAGTTATTCCTTGGTTGGTTATAAGGATAATCATTCTTATTAGGTCAGGGGCATTCGGACTGAAGGTTACTCGCGATTGGTAATAGCATAACAAGAAAAGGGGTATACCAATCTTAAATTTGTTGAATAATAACAGTTTGTTAAGATATTTGGTTTTAGAATTTCCTGCTATTGCATTCCTTATAGAGTTCCCAAACTGCAAAAATAAGAAGAATAGACCTGACAGTTAACGTGGGAATTCCTGTGAGAGCTTTTATATGGCGTATACAAATGATCTCATCTTTACATTAATGGGACTCTTGGGAGTGACTAGCCCAACCGAATCATAACTAGCGATGCTAAAAGGCCTCCCTGATATCATGCAATACACAAAGGGATTCATTACTCATTTATCACTTTCTTAAATGGAAAGCGGAGACCCACAAAATCACAATCCGAGCGCACTAGAATCATATAGTCGATAAGTACTTTCTTTTCGAGGTTCTGTAGGCCCATAACACCATTGGTAGCGTTTCATCCAAAGCCCCTGACATGTCTTTAAGCATTATTTTTCGGATGTTGATTAACATTTTGTTCATAAAATCCACCTGGCTATTTCCTTTGGGATATGAGATGGTTAAACTATTATACATGATCTTGTACTTTTTTGTCAGGAACCCCATCTCCTTGCATATGAACTACTTCCCGTTGTCTGCGAGAAGAAATTTTGGAATACCAAACTTGCATATTATCTAAGCAGTCACTTTCCTCAAGGGGGTCGCGTGTCCCCATTTGGTGTATAGTTTTGTAAAAAATATGATGAAAGATTTGCCTTGAGAGGCTGGGCTGATGTTACTTACTAGATCCAATGTCGAAGTGTGGAAGGGGTATGGGCAATTAGGCTTTGTAAGCTTACTGAGGGGGCATGAACCATGTTTCCATGCACTTAGCATGCCCTATACTTTTTTACAAAGAGGATAGAATCTCTCCATCATCGGCCAATAATAACCCAATGTCATTAACTTATCATATAATTTAGCAACTCATATATGAGAAAGTTTATGAGCCTCCTTCAGCAGAAAGTTTATGAGCCTCCTTCAGCACTCTCTTTGTATCCCCTTTTCCTACACATCTCAGTGCCTTCTCATTATAACCTTTTTTATAGAGCTCTCTGTCCACCAAGTAGAATTGGGTTGCTTTATTCTTCAAGCAAATTTCATTTACCCTCTCAGCTGTCTACTCTCCATCTTTGAGGTAGGCTATGTAGGGTTGTCTCAAATCTTATAAATTTTCTATGAAGTTAACCTCAGCAGGTTGGCCGAACTGGGTCTGGCTCTTTCAATAGCCCTGTTGCAGACACACATCTTCCATGATCATGGTGGGCCAATACTAGGCACTCACTGTAACTGCTAACAAAGGGTGTAAGAAGGTACTTTAGATTATAAATGGAGGTGTGACCCCCTAGTGAGTATGGTAATGATAAGTCAGTTGGTTAAAGCTTAGGATTAATGACAGGACATATAAACATGAACCCAATGAAGGTAAACTCAGCTTAAACTCCCAAAGTCTCTCGTGTATAACTCAAGTAATGATAATGAACTTTAGAAGTGGCTTAGCTAGAGGGAGAGAGAAGTAAGCACCCTAGATACACCCTGGCGGGCAGGTAGAAACACACAAAACACCCTCAAGAATCTCTGTCAAGTATTAAAAGCTTCGTAATAAATGACAATGGTGAGTCAGTGAACTCTCTGGTTTGCAATAACTCTTTTCAATTCTCAAAAGGATCATTCTCTTCTCAGAGGTGGTTGGGATCCTTAAATAGCCCCCCACACCACCCCCGAGGCAACTCAGCCATTTAAGACTATGAAAGACATCCCTCATACTTTATGTCACAGCATTAAATGCCTGATGCACTAGTTGTCTCCACGTCATAAACATTAAATGCCAAGACATGCCTTTTGCCTAACCACTGTGTGTCAAGGGGCTGTTGTCGCAGAGGTGGCTTACCAACTGCCTGACAGCCCCAAATACCACAGTGGTTTACTCAAGTGCAGGTCTGACATTGTTTAGCTGGCTAGTGACATCACCTATAGTAGATGTGACATTAAGTAGAGGGCTACTTGGTTTATGACTCGATGCTCGATGGAACTCCAAGCTGCTCCGCTTGAGGCTCCACAGTCAGGGTCCTTCGGTGTTTTACCAGGTGTATCTAAGATGGTCAGGGCAAGACCCAACGGTGACTTACTACTCAATCCTCCAAACCAGGTCCCTCTAAAGTTCCCACGGTGAGGTCATTCGATAGAGCATGAAAGCTCTCCCAGGCCCTGCTAAGCCTGGTCTCTTGCAAGTAACGTTTGACCTCATACAAACTCTTTTGTTATTATCGTTACGTCATTACAACCTTTAAAGCTTACAGTAATCAATAATGAAAATACAATGTGACTAATATAACAAGCTAAAATATGAGCTTCCGCGTCAAGCTGCCTCGCTGAGTTGCCACGCTTGAGCTGCCTCGGTTGTTTAATCTCGAACATTGTTGCTAATTGGGAATTTTTCGCTAATCTCGGGGTTACCTTCAAGACCCCTCTACATTTGCCCCCTCGGGGAGAGATTTGTTGGGACAAGAAATGTCTGCACAAAATGACTCAACTTGATGGATTTTTCTTTGTGTAACCGTTGGGACATCTTCTTCGTTGGGGCCTTGTTAGATAAGTCTGACAAAAAGATTGGCGGCAAAAACTCAAACTTGCTGAAGAAGGCAACGCTTCCTATTCTCTATGCGTCACTTCATTAATGATGTGGCGTTGTCTTTTCAACTGTCAAAGCGCTTCCCGAAGTGCCACGTGTTCATGTGAAATGATTACAGGCGGCCGTGCACGTGCGAGGGTGGGGAAATCTAAACGCCAAACTCGAAATTCTCAACAGCCATATTCAAAATACTTTGAACCTTCTCCTTTGTTTTTTTTCTTACTTCGTTATTATCTTCTTCATCAGACTGTCGCTTCTTTTCTAGTAAGAGAGAGAGAGAGACTCCATTGTTGCAAGAGATTTATTCTTCATCTGCTATACCACCACTTGTGATCGTTCGTCTCCATTCTTGATCTCAATCCCTTTTCTCTCGAAGCTTTCACTGTTTGTCATGGCGTCTTCAAGCAACCCCACCATTTCCGCCACCAGTGTTTGTCTGCCACCACCACTGCTGCCTCCGCCCTGGGTGCTGCTTGCCAAGAACAGCTGAGATTTTACCGTCGCTCTCCCATTTTGGGGGAGGGTGATGGCTTTGCTGTTGCCTGTAAGGCTGTCTGCTTTTCCTCCAAGTTTGACGCCCTCTTATTGGGTGATGAGGACGAAGAGGTGTCTAAGTGGGGATTTCTGCCCCCAGAAGGAACTCTCAGATTTCGCTTGGAGCGAGGGGACTTCCCATGGTCCCATATTGATTTCAAAGCACCCGGGGGGTCCCCCGCGCACTTTGCTGCCTGGAATTCTCACATGAAGAGTTCTTATGTTGATGTTCTTGCCAAGATCGGCCTTCAACGGGCTAGATGGTTTGGTGAGTTTACTCTATCAAAGAACAACGCTGCCCTGCCTGTCCTGGTCTCTCGCTGGAACGTGGATACTCACACGTTCATTGCTGCCTGGGGTGAGTTTACTATAACTCTGGAGGACATGTGCGAGCTCCTGGGCCTCGATGCAACAGGCCATGAGCCTTACACCGATGAGGCTCTTGATGCTCGAGAGACTACAGATCGTTTGGAGTTGGATCGCATATGCCGAAGCTGCATCGGTTCTTCCAACAAAGCTACTTTCTCTCCCTTGATCAATTATTTCTTCAAGGGTGTTGGTGAAGGCAGTTCCTCATCAGCTGCCCCTGGTCAAGGTACGCCGTTGGAGCTTCCCGCCTACATTCTTGTGATTCTTTCCCGTTTCTTTTTTACGGGAAAGCCCAACGACCAGCCCCGAAGGGGCCTTATCAACCTGTCCCTTCGCTTAGCTCGAGGCATAAAGCTTCCCCTGGCTGCAATTGCCTTGGGATCACTGTAAACCTGGTTGGATAGGGCTTTATTTGACATGGAACGATCCATTGGCCGTTATAACTTGGCCAATTTCGCCAACAGTGTGCCTCTGACTAGCTTTCTTTACTTCCACTTTCCTGCCGTAGCGGCCAAGCCCAACAGTCCTCCTTCGGCTGAAACAATTTTTCCTCCTCGGTCCTTCATTTATCATAAGAGACAAAGCCGAAAGGAGTTGATTTCCGTGATTGATCGTTTTGAGAGTTTCGTTATGAGGCCCTATCAAGAAGAGGCCTTTTTTCATACTTGTAAATTTTTCCATCATGATGCCAGAGTGATACGGGACCCTTCTCCCGACATTGAGGATCCCTCGCTTATCGTGGTTCTTCTCCTTTTCCCTAGATATCTGCCCTCCTACACCGAGTGGGGATACTTGAGCGAGCATTTTAATCCCAATCGATGCAGCCGTCAGTTTGGGTTTGACCAGGGGGTGCCACGTCCAGTTTTCCAATCATCAAACCCCAAAGTCTCCTTTGGCGAGGCATGCTCCTTGTTTTCTTCGACTGCTGCGTGGGGGATATCTTCAACAATGGCTGGGCGTGTCACCATTCCCAGTATTACTAGGCGTGGGGATGTGACCCCTTTATTTACCACTAAGTATTGGCCAAAACAACTAGTTGAAATTGCTAAGTTCATTGAGGGAGAGCCGGTGTACCCTCCCGTTTCTTCATTCTCTGCCCTAGAGTTGGGGCTAAAAGGCAACTCTGTGCTTGGGATAGAATTCCCCCCAAGTTCAACCCACAAAGCACCTCCTACCGAGCTTCCCCCACTTTGCCCCATGGTTCCAGTTGCAACGCCAAGACCGAGGACTCTTGATGTTTTGAAGAAGGCTTCCCCCTCTACTGCAGCTACTACCCACGAGGGGGCTTCTCCACCACCTGCCAAGAGGGCAAAAACGGCCCAGAGTGGGTCATCCAAGTCGAAGTCCCAAAAGTCCAAAACTCCTGTAGCGGCTCTTCCCATAGCCTCTGTTCCACCTCCCATGCCTGCCGAGATGGCTGAGCGTGTAAGGAGGGAGGCCCAAGCAGAGCTATACCGAATAAATGCCGAGTATCAACGGCATGCAGTCGTTGTCCCCTCCTCCGTTGCTTTTCCCACGGTGGTGGTGGATCCTTCAGAGCCAAAGGCTAGGAAGAGGAAGAGTTCCAGGGTTCCTCAAGGGGTTAGTATTAGTGCAGCTGGCTCGAGGAAGAAGACTCTGGGCACCAAGTCCCAGAAGAAACGGACTCTTGAGGTACACTCGACCCCTGAGGTGCAATCCACCCCTGCCCCCTCAGTTTCTGCTACTCCTCCCTCTTCGCCCGTGGTCGTGTCTTCTCATTCTCCTTCTGAATCGGAGGTATGTATGCCTGATTTAGTTATTATTTCCCTTTTGCTTAAGGAGGACTATCTTTACTTATACATATATTTTCCCTTCTCTTTTTTTTTTTTGACAATTGTGGTGCAAGGGGCTGAAATAGAAAGACCAGACCCTTCCAGTCCTCCCGTGAGCCCTTTTGTGGGGGGACGCTTCGGTGCATCTCATAGCGATGTGACTCCTCCCCGTTCCCCCATGACAGGGCTTACGTATTCTCGTCGTGGAGTCAACCAACGTGCGAGGTAAGTCATTGTGGGAGGTGATGCCGTTGACCCTGCGAGTGATTCCTCGCCTGAAGTGGTAACCCTGCCCGAAGTGGCACATCCCGAGATAACACCCTTGGTCCCTTCTGATTTACAGGCCTCACCTAAGTTTCCTCTGCCCATTGTTCTTATTGAGGAGAGTGGACCCGAGGTATGGTTTCCTCATTAATTTTTTTGTTATTGTCCTTGGTCCCATTCTTTTCTTATTTGGCCTACCGAACACTGAGGTGTTTTTGTGCACCCCAGGTTGAAATGTCCTCGCTGTTGGAAAGCGTTCTTCTTCCAATGACGCTGATGAGACCTCTAACTGCCATTCCTCTTTTTAGTATCATAACTGAGGTAAGTAGCACGTAGGGGTATTCTTCATAGTTTCTGTGCTCATTCTTCTTTACTAACATTTGGCTTTGTGCACAGTTTTCTCCCGATCTTGCACCAACTCCTGCAGTGAGGGCCCAGGTTGGTGTGTTTATATCTCCTCCTGATGTGGCTTTGTTTGAGGGCTCGGTGTCTTCCCATGATGAACCCAATATGCTGGCCCTTGTGCCCTATACGGGTGATCAGGTTTTGACAAGCGTGGAGGCTTCTGCGTCCAAGGACCCCGTTATGGCTTCTGGGGTAATAATCTCTCCCCCAACGGTTCCTGTCCCTGTGGCTGCCTCATATGCTCCCGTTGTGACTGAGGTATATTTTCCTTGCTATCTTTTGTTAAGATTTTCCATAATCTCCATCTTATGATTTTTCATAAGATTGTTCTTAAACTCCCCCTTATAACGGTGACTTAACAACGAAAACACTTGTTAAGTTTTTTCATAAACCCCACCTTATAACGGTGACTTAACAACGAAAACACTTGTTAAGTTTTTTTTTCATAAACTCCACCTTATAACGGTGACTTAACAACGAAAGCGCTTGTTAAGATTTTTCATAAACTCCACCTTATAACGGTGACTTAACAACGAAAACACTTGTTAAGATTTTTCCCACAAACTCCACCTTATAACGTTGACTTAACAACGAAAGCGCTTGTTAAGATTTTTTTCACAAACTCCACCTTATAACGGTGACTTAACAACGAAAGCGCTTGTTAAGATTTTTCATAAACTACACCTTATAACGGTGACTTAACAACGAAAACACTTGTTAAGATTTTTTTCACAAACTCCACCTTATAATGGTGACTTAACAACGAAAGCGCTTGTTAATATTTTTCATAAACTACACCTTATAACGGTGACTTAACAACGAAAGCGCTTGTTAAGATTTTTTTCACAAACTCCACCTTATAACGGTGACTTAACAACGAAAGCGCTTGTTAAGATTTTTCATAAACTCCACCTTATAATGGTGACTTAACAACGAAAGCGCTTGTTAAGATTTTTTTCACAAACTCCACCTTATAACGGTGACTTAACAACGAAAACACTTGTTAAGTTTTTTATTCATAATTCCATTATTTGGGCTTTTTCTTTTCAGGTTGCTCGGGAAAATTCGCCTCCAGTTCTCTCACCTGTAGGCTCGCCCTTCCGAGAACCTGATGTTTCGGAAAATTCTATTCATGATGATCAAGGTTCTACGACTGGTGCTGCAGCCGAGAGCGAGTCTGGGTGCGAGCTGCCTGTTCCCGACCTGGCTCCTCATGCGTTCTGCCTCATGGTGCTTCGGCAGTCTCCTCAAATGCATGTCAACCATCGCCTGGTGATGGAACAATTGGTGGATCGCCACCCTGAGACCTTCACACCAGATTGCCTGCGTTCCAATATTCATGTGATGAGTCACAGACTGGAAGGCATGGCGATCGTTGTTGCTGAAATTGCCAGTACCCCCAGTACCAGTGTTACCAGATCCCTTCTTAACCAATTTTCGGGTTTTCTGAAGGAGTTGGGACGTGATGGTTTCCGTTTTGACTGGATTATTACGTATCTGAATACCTTGAAGAACCAACAACTGATCGGCTAAAGGGAGGTGTTACGAAAGCACCAGGAGGACCAGCAAGCTGAGGAAGCTAGGTTGGTCGCATTGGCACCTCTTTTGGAAGCAGTGGATCAAGAGGTGAAGGACGCTGAAGAAGCTTTGTGCCTGGCCAAACTGAAGCATGAGAGACTCTTGATCGAACGTACGCAAGTGCAAACGAGGCTGGAGGTTTCTGTTAACGCCCAACGATCTTTCACAGCAGCTTCTTCGGGCCTGCCTGGAGATTTTTTCTCTTCCTCAGATTTATCTTTTCTTTTAGACTAGTTACTTCTTGTATACAGATCCTTTACTGCTTTTGTCTATGTAATTCTTGGGCAATAGCTCCCAAAAGAAATTTTGTAATGCTCTATTGTTTATGAATGAAGAACATATACTTTTCAATCCCTACGCGTGTTGTGACTTCTGTTGTGTGCTATAGAGTTTTTTATTTCTGCAATTCTTCCATTATTCTAAAAAAAATGTCACCCAAAACTTGTACATTTATAACAATATCTAGTCATAACATCAGTTCAAACTTGGTTGTTTTACACATGATAAACCTTCAGCCACTTATTGTTAATCTTAAATGGCTTGTCTTCTTCTAACTTCGAAATTAAGCAATAACCTGAGTCATGCGCTTCCTTCACAACATAAGGTCCCTCCCAGTTGGCTGCGAACTTTGGTAGAGGAAGTCCCCTGATGTGCTTTACTGCCTCTTTCAATACGAGGTCTCCTTCCACGAACTTCCTTGGTCTCACCAAGTTGTCATATGCCCTGGAGAGTTGTTTCGTATATATTTGAAAGTGTTGCATCGAGTTATCTCTGTGCTCATCCAACGCTTCCAGCTGTACATGTCTACTGTTAGGGAGCATGCTACTTCTCAAGGCATAACGGGCAGAGGTAACTTCCAATTCTACTGGGAGGATTGCCTCAGCCCTATAGACAAGAGAGAACGGCGTGTATCCTGTGGGTTTTCGCTTGGTTGTTCGATAGGCCCACAAGACAGCTGGTATCTTGTCATCCCACGCCCCTAGAAAGTCTTCCATCATTTTGGCCAAAATATTAATCAGGGTTTTGTTAGTTGCTTCGACCTGACCATTTCCCTTTGGGTATGCCAGCGTTGAAGTGTGATGAACAATGGAGTATTTTTCCGTGAGCATTGTTACTTCAGAATTGACGAAGGGGGTCCCATTATCCGAGAGAATTATTTTTGGGATCCCAAAACGGCAAATGATGTATTCTCTGATGAAGTTTCTCACCACCCCAGCCGTTGCCCGTTTGAGTGGTATTGCCTCGGCCCATTTTGTGAAACATTCTGTTGCTACTAGTATCCATATCTTGCCTCTCGAAGAGGGCTGGATTGCCCCACTAGGTCGAACGCCAAAGTATGAAATGGATAGGGCGTTGATAGAGAGTGCAAGTCTGATGATGGGGCATGGATCATATTCCCATGAAGTTGGCAAGCCTTGCATTTTCGAACAAACTCAGCAGAGTCTTTCTCCATTGTTGGCCAATAATACCCCAATGTCATCAACTGATCATACAGCTTGGCACCTCCTATATGTGCTGGATCGTGCGCTTGTTTGAGGACCTCCACTGCTTCTTCCCTCGTGACACATCGCAAGGGCCTGTTAAAGTACCCTTTTCGATAAAGTTGCCCCTCCTGGACGTAGAACCTTGGAGCCCTTCGCCTCAGACCCATTGCATCTATTTTCTCCGTTGGGACAACCCCCTCCTGAATGAAGTCGATGTAGGGCTGCCTCCAGTCCGCTTGATCTTCAATAAAATGGCACTCAGCTGCTTCGAAGAATAGCTGACACTTATTGCATTTGCGTTGCAGCTCTGCCGCATCTTGTTTCATTCTAGGCCAGAAATACCCCTCCCTTTGAATTATCCTATATAAAGGTATCTTGGTCGTTTCGCAGTGTTCGTTATGCGTCTTCTTCAATATTTTCTCGGCCTCCTCTGGGCTAACGCATCTTGACAGCCATCCTCCTGTATTTCTAAAATAGAGATTCCCCTGGCATGTAAAATATTGGGCTAACTCTCTTAGCCCCATCGCCCCCTCACCAGACTCCAGTTATTTCTTAATATCCCCTCTCTAGCCCACTTCTTCCTCCATTGGTAATATTGACTGTACTACCGAAGGGGCTGTTCCCCGTTGGATCACAACTGTAGTCTCATTGGTTTTCATTATCATCTTCTGGGCAATAGTGGCATAGGCGTCGGGATGGCGGTTCATCGTTCTGGGATGTCTCCTGATCTTGGTCCGGTGGAACTGGTTGAGGAGCCTTTGAATGATTGCTCGATAGGGCACCAAGCTCATGTGTTTCAACGCATATTCTTTGTTTACCTGCTGAATTACCAAGTTCGAGTCACCCTTAATGCAGAGTGAACGGATTCCCCTCCGAAGAGCCTCTAGAAGCCATAATACCAATGCCTCGTACTCTGCTTCGTTATTAGAGCAAGGGAAATCTAGTTTGTAGGAAAGGCAAATCTCTTCCATCCCTTTTGAAAGAACAACCCCTGCTCCTCCCTTCTTTTCTGCCGAAGATCCGTCGAACTGCATCGTCCATTCCTCCTTAGTTGAATCCAGGTAATTGGCCTGCAGATCATCTCCGGGAATGTCTTCCCTAGGTGGCTCAAAGGTTCCTGAAGGGAAGATAACCAATAAGTCAGCATACGCCTGGCTTTTGATTGTGCGAGGGACCACGCATTTTAAGTCATATTCAGAGAGAATGAGGAACCATCTAGCTGCCGAGCAAATATCTAATTGGGTCATATCTAGTTACAATATGAATGGTAAAAGACAGCATATAATGCCTAAGCTTTTGTGCTACAAAGACCAAGGCTAAACAGTGCCTTTCTAAACTAGTATATCTAACTTCTGGCCCATGTATAATTCTGCTGAGGTAGTAAACAGGCCATTCTTGCCCGTTTACTTCTTGTGCTAGCAGAGCTCCGATGGACCTCATGGTGGATGTGAGGTATAGCTGCAACGGGGCTCCCGCGTGGGGAGGAACCATGATTTGTGGTGATACGAGCAGCTTTTTTAGCCCAACGAGGGACTTCTGGTGAACCTCTTCCCATCTGAATTTCATGTTCCTTCATAGCAGCTGCATCAGTGGGTGTGTTATTTCGGCCAATCTAGGCGCAAATCTCCTAAGGTAGGAGACTTTACCAAGAAAACTTTTCAGCTCCTTCGTCGTTCTTGGACATGGCATTTCCAGGATTGCCCTCCATTTTTCCTGGTCCATCTGTACCCCTTGTCGATTAACCACGAAGCCTAAAAACTTACCACTTGTAACCCCGAAGACACACTTCAACGGGTTCATCCTTAACTTGTACCTCCTGCACCGAGCAAACACCTTCCTTAAATCGTTCAGATGGGACTCTTCCTTCTTCGATTTGATGACCTATTCGTCCACGTAGAATTCCACAAATTTGTGGAAGAAGTCATGAAAAATGGTCATCATCGTTATTTGGTACGTAGCTCCGACGTTCTTGAGTCCAAACGGCATTAACTTGTACATGAAGTTTCCCAACGGCGTTCTGAATGATATTTTCTCTGTGTCAGCAGGGTCCATATTGATCTGGTTATATCCCACATATCAATCCATGAATCTGTACATCTCATGAACAGCCGTGGCGTCTATCAAACTATCGATGGAGGGTAGGGGAAACTCATCCTTAGGGCAGGCCCTATTCAAGTCTCTGAAATCCACGCAGATCCTTATTTGGTTTTTATCTTTCTTCCCTACTGGCACAATGCTAGATAGCCAGAGGGGGTGTTGTATAGGCTTGATAAACCCTGCTGGTAATAAGCATTGGACCTCTTCTTTAATCTTTAAATCTATTTCAGGCTTGTAAGTTATTGTTGCCTGTTTTACTGGAATAGCCGAAGGGATCACGTTCAACTTGTGGCAGCTCACTTCCTCATCCAGCCCTTCCATTTCAGTGTACTTCCATGCGAAGACATCTATGAACTCCCGAATCAGGTCAACCAAGGCTTTTTGTTTCTCCTTAACAAGATCTTTCGAGATGAAGATAGGCCTTGGGTCTTCCCCTTCTCCGGCTAGGTTTAGTTGCTCCAACTCTTGTGCATGGGGCCTTGGTTGGTCTGTCATGTAGTCTGGTTCTTCGGCGATATCTTCTACGAACTCTTGTATGCCGGAGTTGTCTATCACCATACACTGCCCCCATTGATCCACTAAAAAACACTCATATATCGGGTCAACCTCATTGTCAGTCTTTTTCGGTCTCCCGTTCACACCATTACAAGCGGTACACCACTTTTCCCTCTTCAGTGACAATCTTCTTGCATTGTCTGCTGGTAGCTGTTGCCACGGCCTTTCTCTTCCTTTCTCTGGAAGCCTCAGCGATTCTTTCCCCTGAAAAATGACTTAACACGCTTTGTCGTTGGACCTCATGCTCTCCTGGGTCTGCCCTAGGCCTCATCTTTTCCTTGAGCTGCTTCGAGATGTTCTGGGGTCGGGGGACCGTCCGGTATGTTTCCTCGATCCTCTTCCCCTCGCCACTCTCATTTAAATGTCCCATTCTTTCTCTAATCGAGGGGACCCATGCTCCCTCCATTCTCCTCGTTAGAACTCGCACGTCCTCTTTGAGCTCTGTATAAAAGGCTGCATCCACCAAGTGTGCTTCTTCGATAGCGAAAGGCCTCTTAGTTGCCCTAATAGTCACTTCTGTCCCCTTGATATTCGCCTTAGCACATTGATGGTAAATTGAGGGAACTAACCCTTGGTTGTGCATCCATACTCTCCCTACTAACAAATGATAGGAAGTTGCGCTTTCTATTACATGGAATTTGATATGGGAACTCAGATTTCCCATCACTATCCCCACGTTTACATACCCAATGGATTTGGAAGATTGATTATCGTAGCCCGAGATTACCAAGGGCATGGCAACCAACCTTTCTTCCGAAATATTAGCCACGTGGAAGGAGTTGATTGGCATAATGTTGATGGAAGTACCCCCGTCCATAAGAGTCCTGGCAAAGCTAACCCCGTTACATACAGGGGCCTATTATGGGGGAACCTTACAGCTCTATCCGCATCGCTGAACGTTACCTCTGATAGGAACTTCTTTACCAGCCTAGCCATGGGTCCCCTCCACCTTAGCGAGGGGACCGCATTTCTTCTCGCAATATCCAAGATCGCTTACGTTATCTCCATTCTGCTCTCTTTTGGGATTCCCACTTGGTCGAAGAACCAAGTGAACTTTGGAAATTTTGAAACTGCGCTATATTCTATGACTGGGTCCGTTTCCTCGCCCTCAACGCTGTAGGCGTCTTCTACGTCCCTAGCACTTGCTTCATCATAAGCCAGAACTACGTTAGCCATTCCCCTAGTGCAATGCTCCAGTGCTTTATCGAACTCCATTGTTGCCCCTCCCCTCTCCCGCTCTGCCTCCTTATCATAGGTCATTACTACATTGGCCCCATGTGCCGGGAGTGGGTTATTGTTAACGTTCTGCGGGGGGATTTGTAATGTTCCCGCCTTCATGTACTTGTCGATGATTCTTCGCAGCGTGAAGCAGCTTTCTGTTGGATGCTGGACCTTTCGATGAACCTGATAATATTTGGGATTGGCCCTAGTTGCCGCGTCGGGATCTTCCACCGGGACGCCTTTCGGTTCGTAAACCGTTCCGCCTTGGACCATTGCATTATAGAAGCTCATAGCCTCCTCCACCGTACAAGGCAACGGCGGCGGGTCTTCTCTATCTCTTCCGAACTTTCTTTTGTTGTCCTTCCTCTGGGCCTTGCCCCCATCTTCCCTCTCGATATATCCCACCCGTGGGGCCTGAGACCTTCCCCCGATGGGTTGTATCGGCTGTCTGAACACCATGGGAGCTACTATCGGTCTAGGCCGCACCACCAAAGATATATTTCTTGCGGATTTTAAGAACGCTGAAAATGTTCCCTCGCGTGTCTCATTGATCAGGTGACAGATATACTCAGGAAGTAATCCCTCAGCAAAAATCTGTAGTAACCTGGCCTCCTTAGCTTCTTCCCTCACGTCGAGAGATCTTTCCCTAATCCTTCGAATATAGGCCACTACCTCTCCTCCTGGCCTTTGCCTCTCCCTGCCAAGTTGGGTTAGGGTGAACTCATCTTCTGCCAAGAAGAACTTTCGGACAAACAATACATGCATCTCCTCCCACGTGGAGACACTATTGGGAGGCAGATGAGAGTACCAAGTTTATGCTTTATCAGTCAGGGATTTGGAAAACTCCCTCAGCCTAAGCTTTTTGTCATTGCAGTGCGCTCCCAAGTGTTCAACGAAACGCTTAATGTGTTCTTTCGGGTTCCCACCCTTCCCTGAGTATTTTTCAAAGGTAGGGGGAATATAGTCCTTCGGGTAGGGTTCGTCGTTGTACTCCTGGGGGTAAGGTGTCCGGAAGTCGTCGTAGACCGCTGCCACCTCACCCACAGCCTGCGAGGAAGACTGCATGAACTTCAGCATCTCCTTCTGCATCTCTTTTCTCATCTCTTCCAAGGGCGAGGTTATTGGGGCCACCTGCAACGGGGCCGACGGTTGAGCGCTCGTTGCAACCGGAGCGAACGTTATCGGTTGTGCCGTTGAAACTCCTGAGCCGCCCACAGTTGGGTTCACAACAGAGGGTACACTTGCTGGGATCACTCCTGTAATGCCTGCCCCTGGTGGGGCCCCTGGGGCCACTCCTGGTGTTACGAAGGCATTAGTCTCCAATCCTCCCAGCATAGTTGAAGCTACTGGGGTTTGCAAAAACTCGTAAAATTTGCTCATGAGGAGCGCCATCTGGGCAGGTCCCAGCCCTGGGCTCGTGGAAGGTTGTGCAGCCCCTAGGACGCCTATCGTTGTTGGATCCAGCGGTACCTCTACTCGAGGAGCCCCATCTCTTAGGGCCTCCTGCTCCCTCGCCGCCTGTTCTTCATTATGTTGAATCTCATCAAAATTGAGTCTTCTAGTAGCATTATCCTGTGCCACACTCCTTCTCTAGAAGGATGCCTCCCCAGCGGAGTCGCCAAATGTAAGAGGGTAATTTAGATTATAAATGGAGGTGTGACCCCCTTAGTGAGTATGGTAATGATAAGTCAGTTGGTTAAAGCTTAGGATTAATGACAAAACATATAAACATGAACCCAATGAAGGTAAACTCAGCTTAAACTCCCAAAGTCTCTCATGTATAACTCAGGTAATGATAATGAACTTTAGAAGTGGCTTAGCTAGAGGGAGAGAGAAGTAAGCACCCTAGATACACCCTGGCGGGCAGGTAGAAACACACAAAACACCCTCAAGAATCTTTGTCAAGTATTAAAAGGTTCGTAATAAATGACAATGGTGAGTCAGTGAACTCTCTGGTTTGCAATAACTCTTTTCAATTCTCAAAAGGATCATCATTCTCTTCTCAGAGGTGATTGGGGTCCTTAAATAGCCCCCCACACCACCCCCGAGGCAACTCAGTCATTTAAGACTATGAAAGACATCTCTCATACTTTATGTCACAGCATTAAATGTCTGATGCACTAGTTGTCTCCACGTCATAAACATTAAATGCCAAGACATGCCTTTTGCCTAACCACTGTGTGTCAGGGGGCTGTTGTCGCAGAGATGGCTTACCAACTGCCTGACAGCCCCATATACCACGGTGGTTTACTCAAGTGCAGGTCTGACATTGTTTAGCTGGCTAGTGACATCACCTATAGTAGATGTGACATTAAGTAGAGGGATACTTGGTTTATGACTCGATACCCGATGGAACTCCACGGTTGAGGTTCCACGGTCAGGGTCCTTCGGTGTTTTACCAGGTGTATCTAAGATGGTCAGGACAATACCCAACGGTGCCTTACTTCTCAATCCTCCAAACCAGGTCCCTCTAAAGTTCCCACAGTGAGGTCATTCGATAGAGCATGAAAGCTCTCCAAGGCCCTGCCAAGCCTGGTCTCTCGCAAGTACCGTTTGACCTCATACAAACTCTTTTGTTATTATCATTACGTCATTACAACCGTTAAAGCTTACAGTCATCAATAATGAAAATACAATGTGACTAATACAACAAGCTAAAATATGAGTTGTCGCGTCAAGCTGCCTCGTTGAGTTGCCACGCTTGAGCTGCCTCGGTTGCTTAATCTCGAACACTGTTGCTAATTGGAAATTTGTCCATAATCTCGGGGTTACCTTCAAACCCCCTCTACAAAGGCGAATGTCAGTATCTCTATAAGAATCCTCTCGGGCTCTTAAAGTACACACCTTAACAAGAATCCTCTCGGGCTCTTAAAGTAGAGAAACCCTTGGAGAAGGTTATAATTCACTAATTATGACCTCTTCATGCTTCCTTATCTCATTTCCAGTTGTTTCACTATAGGACACATCCAATTTTCTAGCTCCTCACTTGGAAACGGTGACTGCACTATGGTTTGCACTATTTTTCATCGCACTGTGATGGTAGCTTCCTACTCTTCCATTTCTAACTTACGAGATATCGTGGCTAATGCGTTCAAGTGTATGTTCATCATTTGAGCATGCCTCTCAATTATCACCTTCAGGAACTGCCCGAGGAATCTTTGAATGATTAATCTGTATGGAGCTAAGTTAGCATGCTTGAGAGCAAACTCTCCATTAACTTGTTTCACCACCAAATTAGAGTCTCCTCGTATACATATCACTTTTATTCCTCTTCTCAATGCCTCTAGAAATCCCAGGATGAGGGCCTCATACTCGACTTCATTATTTGAGCACTTAAAATCCAACTTGGGAGAGGGAGTAACCTTATCCTTTTTGTTTAAGAGGATAATGCAAGCCCCACTTGTCCATTGGTCACGAAATCCATCAAACTCCATGATCGAGGTGGAAACCGAGCGTCCGTGTAAATACGCTAGTCGTTGTTTTCGGCTTCCAACCACAATACAAAAAAAATCTAAACTTTAACTACACTCTTGCGGAGTATAGTGGTGAGTCTGGGTATCGAATCCTCAGGGAACTAGGACGAGTGAACGTGACGACAAAGGTAAGACTGTTAACCCTAAATTGACTCTAAAAAGAAATAAAATTAAGATGATTGAGTAAGAAAGGAAAAAGGGAAAAATAAATAAGTTAACTAAAACTAATTGGAAAATTAAGGTAGAGACACAATCCCCCAACCCTAGTGTATTGATGATATAAAACTAATCGTAAATTCAAGTGATTAATTAGACCCAGAATTTAGTACTCCCAAGCATTACGTATACGAGGTTCAAGCCCGCGTCATACTTAATCCGAGGATGAGTAAATCGGTATAGCGATAGTGACATTCGAATTGCATTCTAAATCATCCCGGTTACCCAGAGGCAAACGAGATATAAAGATCTACAATTGTCGTATTTCTACGCAATACGATCATAATCAAACCATTAAATTTAGAGGATTAATTTTATGTACATACAACTATCACATCAGGTTGGGTTCATGCAACCCGACCTTGAAAAGTCTAGCCTAACATGGTGAATAATAATAATAAAAGTGCTGAAAATAAAAGTTACCAGGATTGAAGAACAAGAACATGCAAGAAGAAATCAAAGATTGAAGAAAAACTCGAAAGCTCTTGAATTAATGGTGCAAAATATGTGAATCTTTCTCCTAGATGTTTCTACTTGTTATGGAGCTTTTACATCAATGAAATCTTAATAAAAAGAGTCCCAATGACTAAATATATAGGCTAGAGGTCGTTTAGAAGAGTCCCCAAAACATAAAACTCTGTTGGCTAAAAGATAAGCACAAAATAAAAATCCCGTATCTGCCAATTTGTCACACTTAGAAAGCGTGACTAATTTTGTAACGGTTCTGGAGCGTGACAAATGGGCGAACCGGTTCGGGTTCTGGGTGTACCGGTTCGGGTGAATTGGCTGGTTTCTGGGCCTCTTTCAACACTTAGAATATTTTTCAACTTTCTTCTTTTCTTCCTTGGATTTTTTTCTCAACTTCAAATGATCATAACTCCTTCACCGTAACTCGGATTTGGGTGCCGTTTTTTCCAGTATTCTCGTTGTTCCGATATATTCAACTTTCCAGAAGGCCACACTTACGGAATCGGGCTGAAGAATTACGAAAATGCCCTTGAACTTGCCTTCCTAGCCTTTCTTCTATGATTTTTCCGCAACTTCAAGGCATCATAACTCTTTCACCGTAGCTCGGATTGAGGTGCCGTTTTTTCCAGTGTTCTTGTAATTGAAAGATCTTCAACTTTCCCGTTGGCCCCACTTCCGGACTAAGGCTACAAAATTATGAAATTTCCCTTCAACTCCCCGATTCTTGGTTTCTTTCACTATTTTGAGTTCTCTTTTCCATCTTTCTTGCATGAAATACCTGTAAAACATATAAGAGATACAAAAATACGAAATACTTACCAAAAAGGGTTAGTATCATAGATATGAGATAAATCCAAGCTATTTACACCGCACGGGATCGTAAAAATACCGAAATTAAGGGGATAAATGTGAAGAATTTATGCCTAATCACTCCATCTTTCACTCCATCTCCTTGGTTAGGATGGCTTGAAAATTCTTGCCTAAAAATTCCTCACTAAGAGGCTCGATTTCTGATTGGGGAAGTGTGCCAAAAATTCTACTACGACATGACTCTTGATGATTTTCGGGACTACACATTTCAAATCATATTCCGATAATATTAAAAATCACCTTGCTCATCTCCTCACCAAGGAGGTTCGCACCAACAGATATTTTATACGGTCACACTTGATGATTATGTGAACTATGATAGCAAGCAGGTAGTGTCTCATCTTTCACACTACAAAACTAAGTCAAAACAGTGCCTCTCTACACTGGAATATCTGGAATCAATATTTGAAATCACCCATGACAGGTAGTACACAAACCTCTCTACTATTGACTTCCTTTGAGCAAGTAAGGATCCTATAGATCTTTCTGTTAAGGTCAAGTAAAGCAGCAATAATGAACCTACTTATGGTGGTACCATTGTTGAGGGGGAAGATAATGTCTCCTTTATCTTCTTGAAATCTTTCTTTTGTCCCTCCCCCCAAATCCATTTGGCATTCTCTTTCATCAAAGAGTCAAAAGGGTGAGTCACCTCTGCTAAAGATGGCATGAATCTTCTCATATAAGAAACCTTCCCAAGAAGCTCTTGAGCTATCTCTGAATTTTTAGCGGTGGTATCATCAAGATGGATTTCCTCTTTTCTTCATTGACTTTCAGCCCTTTTCTGTTTACTACAAAACCCAAAAATTTTCCCCTATTAGCCTAAAGGCACGGGTAGAGGGCTTCATCTTCATGTTATATTTATGGCACCTTTCGAACACTCGCCTCAGATCCTGAATATGCTTGATTTCTTTTAGAACTTCACCACCAGATCATCCACATAGAATTACAATATATCATAAAATAAGTCATGAAATATGGCCATCATTGTAGGTTGATAGGTGGCGCCTGTGTTATTCAACCCAAACGGCATGACTGTGTGATGGAAATTCCCCAAGGGTGTTCGGAAAGCTATTTTCTTAACATTGGTTGAATCCATTCTAATTATTTGGTTGTAACCAACGTACCCATCCATAAAGTTGTATTCGTGTCCCATTGTGGCATCCACCAATCTGTCAATATTTAGCAGTGGGATTCTTCTTTCAAATAGGTCTGAATTAAGCTTATGAAGTCTTCACATATCCTTATTTGCATCTTGTCTTTCTTGGCTATAGGTATAATGCTTGAAAGCTATATAGGATGCTGAATTGGCTTTATAAACCCCGTCGCTGACATCTTCTCTACTTCTGCTTTGATTTGAGTACCAACTCACCTTTGTAGATGCGAGTGGCTTGTCTCACTGGTAGGGAATTAGGGAGAACATTTTAGCTTGTGGGAGCTCACTTCTAGGTCCACTCCAGGCATCTCCGTATATTTCCATGCGAACACATATGTTAACTTCATGAGAAGGTTGACAATCTCATCCCTTTGTTTAGGATTCAAGTCTTTGGAAATAAATATAGGTCTCTCGTTTCCCTATTCTACTCCTAAGTGTATCTCCTCTAGTTCTTGTAACTGTTCTCTTAGGCCATCATGCATGCACTCAGGTACTTCTTCAGGCTCTTCTATATGTTTAATAATGTGGGACTCATCCAACAAAAAGCATTCCGATGTCAGGTCGGTGATTTTGTCCTTAAATGTCGTCCGTGTAGATCGTTATAAATGGTAATAACCTTTCCATACGGTTGCATAACTTTCTTGTAAGTTCGAGGAGGCCTTGTCTCAACTTTAAGCTTTCTCTTTCCTTTCACTTTTGCATCTGAAGGGGTCACTCATTGATCTAATATTTTATGCACAAACCTCTTAGGCTGATAACTTTCTCCAACCACATGGGGCTCCTCTAACCCCCTACTCAAGCTTCATTTATCTTCATTCAGATGAGTGTAAAATGTTACGTCCACTAAGTGAGCTTCTTCTACCGGAAACAACCTTTCTGTGTCTTTAATCATAATCTTTGTTCCTGGAATGTTTTTCTTTTTCATATTGGTGGAATGTTGACAGTACTATAGCATGTGTGTGCATCCACACTTGCCCTTTTAAGAGCTAGTGGCTGGTGTTGGCATTGATGATATGAAATTTGATATGGGGTGTAAAATTTTCTAATTTAATTCCCACATTGACATAGCCCGACGATTGCATCCCTGCACTGTCAAAACTAAAAATCAACAATGGGATATGCACTATCTTCTCCTAAGAGATATCTGTCTCATATAATGTGATAATATGCATGATGTTAATGGAAGCCCCTCCATCTATAAGTTCTCTGAGAAAAATGATTCCATTTACGAAAGATGTCACGGACAGTTGTGAAAATAAGGCACTTGTTTATCATCTTCTGATAAGATCACTTTAGACATGTACCTCTTTATCAACTTTCCTATGAGGCCCTATTAATTTAGAGGAGGATCCCATCATTGTTAAATTGAGTCTAGGATCTTCTGCGTAATAATCACATGAGTATCATGTTTCACTCCGATCTAATTGAAAAACCACTTGAATTTTGGACTTCTTGCTATGGAAGCACATTCTGAGTCCAACTCCACTTCATACGTTTTCACGTTGCACACATACTCGACTTCAGATGTCCCTCCCTCATCTAGGACATGGACTAAATCTGCTATTCCTTGCGAGGGGCTCACCTTCTCTTCCCACTTATCTTCTTGCTCTTATCTATCTAGGCTAGCTAGCCAATCTTCACACATTTTCTCATTGCCCCACCATTCCTCAGGCTCTTGATTTCCCTCCTTATCATATTATACCACCATGTTGGCTGAACCGTAATGATGAGCTGGTAATGGGTTCTCATTAACGTCCACGAGAGGTATTTAAAATGTACCATTGGCCACTTGGTCGTCAATAGTCCTTCGCAAATAAAAAGATCTTTAGTGGCATGTTGGACCCTTTGGTGGAGCTCGTAAAATTTTGCATTTGCCCTATCTGCAGTTAACGATATTTGCCCATTAGAATGAGGGGGACCTGGTACACGTTTTCATACTAAGATGCAGTAATAATCCAATGCTTCTGCCACACTATAAGGTAGTGGTGGTGTAATATCAAATCCCGATCTTTAAACCTTTGGTATTACTTCTTTCCTTTTGAGTTTCTATCCACATGGTTGACGACTTGCCATATGGAGACCTAGAATCTTCCTACTGTTAGGGGAACCTGTGTCCTCCAACTTTATGATTGGGATTTGATGATTATCGTGATGTTGCTAGCTACTCGCGTGAACTCCCTGAATATTTCATCTCTGGTCTTTTTGACCAAATGTATTTTATATTCCTCTAAAAATACCTCAACACATATCTTAAGTAGCCTTCCTTCTTCAACATCCTCTTGGACATCCAACGCCCTTTCTGGAAAGTGTTTGATATACTACATGGATTCTTCACCAGGTTTCTATACCTCTTGTGCGAGGTGCCGCAATGTGAACTCATCTTCTGATAAGAAAAACTTCTGGTGGAACTGCTTGTGCATCTCCTCTAAGGTTGGAATGTTGTTCGATGCTAGGTGGGAATGCCATGTGTACGCTTTCACCATGAGAGTTTTGGAGAACTCTCACAACTTTAACGCCTAATCATTTCCATGAACACCTAGGTACTCTTTAAACCTTTCCACGTGATCCATAGGGTATTCACCATTTCCATTAATTTTGATAATCTTAGGAGGAATGTACCCCTCTAGATATGACTTCTCATTAATGCTTTCTGGGTAGGATTCTGTAGTTACACATATATATGCTTAGAATCCCTTTGAGAGGAGAGCAACTTCTTCACTCTCTCCATAGTAATGACTTTAAGGGGGACTGCTCCAAGCAAACATTCTTTGTCGCCGGTAAAATCACTTGCCTTACTATCTATTCCTCTACAGCCTTCTGAGTCACATCCCCCTCCACAGTCGCTATTGTTATTTCCCCTCCAATAGGGGCCACTGCAGGCGTCATGCACGTTTTTCTCAAACTTTCTAAATTGACATTGTTCTGCTTCAAAAACTCAAAAAACATACTCATGAAGCTCATCCCCACGAACGACGGGCTTGTCCCCTTTGAGGAGAAAGTGCTCTCACTCTGGTCACTACAACCTCTTCTTGGGTTTTCTGGTCACTTTGGACTCCACTACCTGCTAGAGTGTCTTCAAACACTATCTTCTTTGAAATATTATGTCCTTCTTTATCCATGGAAATGAGAATACCTCCCCAATGGGGTCTATGGAGAACTGGAACGGATGATGCATGACCCACTCTGATGGATATTATCTTCAAGGTCTTCAAAGTTTCAAGAGCAACTGGATGAATAAACCTTCTTCTTCTGGTAATAATGGAGTATTGTGTAACTTTCTTCCTGAAAAGAGTGTAATGAGTAACAAATTTTATAATAATGATAATGTCTGGGAGAAAGAGAGATCTCCTAAAAGTCATGATTGTAAAAGGAGTGAATAAACAAGCACTTTGAAACTTAAGAGAAAGTAGGGAGATAATACTTTTTCGGTTTATTTTGACAGAATAATGGTGCTAACTTGAGTTTTCTGTGTTATGTTGACCTCATCCAAGGATCATATTTATAGTTAGACACTAGGGCTATTTGGGCGCCAAAACAAGGCGCTCTTATAGACAAGCTCTTTAATATACATTTTATCTCTGCTTATTTGTTAGCCGCCTGTCCCCTTTAATAGGCGACACCTGGTGCATACCAAAGTAAAAAAGCAAATATGCCAGCTAATAGTGCCAACATGTGTGACTTGATAAATATCAAGGTTCTAAAAAACGCGGGGCCTGATTGAGGCGTGGAGGCCAAGTCTTAAGCCTTAGAAGCCTAGGCGTAAAAAGGCGTGAAAAGGCGTTTAGGCATTCTTAATATATTTTAATATTTTTTAACCATAACAAGGCTATTAAATTACAAAAATTGCACAGATCATAAAAATATGTCTGAATATATGCAAATTAAAATACTATTTGATTATTTTGGATGAGATAATGGTCCGGTTTGTAAACAAATTCTTTAAAAGGCGACATCGTTTCATTAAATCATTGTTGTTTTTAGAAAAAAGTGCGCCTTAAGGGTTTTACCAAGAATAAGGCGTGAAAAGCGTAAGGCGAAGCGTTTCTCCCAAGCCTTAAGCCTAGGCGGGGCCTAGGCGGGTTTTTTAGAACGGTGATAAATATCTTTTCAAATGGTAACTCGTTGTACAAACTTTTGTGAAAACAATTACGAGTAGCCTTGAGGGACATTCACCAATAGTCATTTAGAAAATACTTTTGTGAGAAGCCTCTTAGCTACTGACTCATTTATTCTAAGTGTGGGATGTGTGAGTGCTTGAGCGACCCCTAGTGTCTCTCTATTAGTATTCTCTCTATCCCAAAGTGTCAAGTGATTGGGATTTGACTTTGCCCAACAAACCCTGTCTCTATACCACCAAACCAAAACTCCCAGGAGATCCTAACTGGCCAACTTGATCCCTGATTGCTCAACCAAGGCTAGTTGTGTGAGAAAACAATAATGTTAGTAATTGTTGAAATGAGAGTTTTAAGCATCCCCTCAAACTTTTGGGTTTGCTCACACATTTTTTCTTTTTTCTTAAGGTTGCTTATTGAATAACCCCTCGCCATTTTCATTTGGCCTTTGACTATGTATCTTAGGGCTACTCATTATAAGAGTTCTTGCCAATATTTCGATCCTGGCACATATAAGGCCTTGAGCCCCTCGTGGTGGACCCTCTCGTCCAAATCTCTATTTTGGTTCATTTTTGAGATGGGGCCCCTCATTGTGGACCCTATCGTCCAGATCTCTATTTTGGATCATTTTTTAGATAGGGCCACTCGTGGTGGACCATTTGCCAAAACCTCGGTCTTGGATCATTTTGTGGGTTGGATCCACTCTTAGTAAATTCTCTCATCCTTGAACCCGTTTTCCCTATTAGGCTTGCTTGTGGGCAGCCAAGTTGGTACTCCTCTACAGTAAGATATTATGAAAGATAACTTTCTCACATTTAAATATACAAAACCCCAAAAGCCTGAATGTGATTGGACAATTTGTTTAGAGTGCTTCATTAATTGTTCATTTATTTATACTATAATAATAAAAATAATAATAAGGGATAAAAGTCAAATCCCAATCTATCTCCTTACATCGATTCAATTGAATGTCACTTGATTAGGAATATTGATATGCTATTTCTTTGGCGTAAATAAAAAACAAGTACACTGGCGTGCAAAATATTAATTATAAGCCTCTCATCATGTAGCTTTATTGCTTTTAAAGATCTCTAATTAATCGATTAGTATACTATATCAGCTTTATAGTTGTCCTTCTACAAGATGCTTTAGCATTAAAAAATATGTATGTACATTACACTAAGGGTCCGTTTGAAAACTCAATTTCATGTCATGAAATTGGAATTAAAAGATCAATTTTAATTTCTCGGAATTGAAATTGCCCTTTCAATTTCAATTCTAAATCTTGAAATTGGGTTGCCAAACGGACTTAAATATTTAAGCATGTTTAAAAGTTGCATGTAATCAGCAAAGAATTTTGGTGTTAGCCAAAGTAGTCTTGCAAGCACACAATATCACTCGCTTACCAATAGCTCAGAACCATCCACGGCTTGGTCGGATGAGGGTTGCTTCACCCAAATTTTCTTATGATATAAAAGAATTATAGAATATAAAAGAACGCACGAGGACTAAGATAATACTTTCTTGTTGTACCAGTACTTAAAATCATCCAGACTTTCTTGGATAAGATTTCACTAATGCAAAAATAGTTGAACACGGATTGAGACTTGCTCAAAATTTAAATAAAAGATACACACGTCAAATTCACACAAGTAGGTCATATAACTTTGTAGAAATATAAAAGAAAACTCTACAGATTTCTTCATCAACCAAGTAAATTTGAATACACTGTCAAAAATAAATGAAAATATTCATTGCGGCCTCTTAGCAAAGTTGAAAAATGACGAGATACCTGCTCGAAGAAGTTGTAGTGTCGACTTACTAGTTCACACATTAATCACTTTACTCCTCCACATTCATAGTTGAGAGCTAAAGCCAACAACAACCATTTAACATCCGTATCCTCGTCAATTTGATTACCAAGATCCCTTGTTCACCTAAAGAATTCACCACAACAAATGAACCCCAAGTCTCCAAATTGTTTGTATTCACTACACTGCTATCTGGAGAGGAACCTAAGAACCAGATTAAAAAGAAAAATTAATATCCCAGGTGGTATCAAAAAGCCAAAGCAAAAAAGGCAATCAATTTAGAAATTGAAAAACGTTTGATCTAGGTGCTCGCTTTCTGCCTTCCTGGATTTTAAGGAAGCAATACCCAGAGACTTTTAAATTTAAAAAAAAATAAATCAAAGGAAGAAAATCATGTATGTTGAAATATTAAATAAAATTCATCAATATATTAGATTATCGAGATTACCTAATAAAGGAATTGTAGAAACTGTGTATCTGAATTCATAGTGATAATTGAGACTTGAGGTTGGAATCCCTCTCTCTCTATGAGTTTTCTCTCATTTATGAGAATGAGGAGGAGAGTGTTTGAGTGCATTAGTCTTGGGAACATAACCCTTCATTATATTTATAAACATCTAATTAGAATCCCATAATTTCTAATTAGATGTCTCTTGAGTAACCAATATGCGACTCTTGAGTAACCAGTATGTGACTTTTGGATAACCACACATTTCAGATTCTATACTTACTATTCATGTCTTTTGAGCTTACCTAATTAGATCACTTTATTAGGTAATTTTAAATTGAAGCTCAAATATAATTACTATTTTAATATGTGAGCCCACTTTAAATTATTTGGAATATATAAAGTATTCCAGCAATTCCCCTCTTGGACTACATATTAATTCTGAATGTAATTATATCCAATAACCTTATGTGCGTACCAAATTGCTTTCTATTCTTAAGACATGTCCCGAATCAATCTCGTTTATCTCCTATACCAATATGAGACCAAAGTGACATTCGTTACATTTATGTCACCACAACAAATATATTCAACGACATAGATCAAGTATGGATGTGTGGCTGTAAATATCATACAATTATGTCACCATAACAAATATATTCAACGACATAGATCAAGTATGGATGTGTGGCTGTAAATATCATACAATGTGATCTCGGATATGCCTATTTTCAATTGGTCCTAACTTTATTCCATATTGAGAGCAAACATTAGTCTTTTAAACCTTATGTTATACCACAATTAAAAGACATTACATTCAAAATAACAACGAAATAAAAATACCATCAACTTTATTCTGCAGAAAACTGAAGCATACATAAAGTATCTGTATAGTGTCTAGCACTGGCAAAATTATGGGATGGGCCTAATTTGGGCGGGTCAAACATGGGTTGGGTTAAATGTTGGTCGGGCCAAATATGGGCGGACCAAATATGGGTTGGGCCAACCTATTATTTTTTTTACTAAAGTAAGTATTACAATTCGAAGTATATGTAAAAAAAACTCATATTTTACTCACAACTTTTAAAAATGAGTATTATATTTGATTCATGTCTTTTAAAATTAGGATCTATATTTGATTCCTAGCTTTCAAATATGGGCCCTATATTTAACTCATAGCTTTTAAACATAGGCCCCATATTTAACTCATAGCTTTTAAATATAGGCCACATATTTAGATGACCGGGCTAATATGGGTTATTTTATTATTTGGACCACGTTTTGCAACTACTATGTTAAATAAAGGAACATTAAACTAAATACAAACTCCCACTAAAACTAAATATCATCAAACTAAACAACACCCATATGACCAGTGTGTTCATGAAAGACCTTGGGTGGTAAGCCTTTAGTAAGAAGATCCATGAGCATGGAGTTTGTTCCTATATATTCAATAGACTTACTCTGAACTCTTTCCTTAATAACAAAAAACTTAATGTATATGTGCTTAGACTTCGACAAGCTTTTGTTGTTATTCGAATATGGAACTGCTGAATTATTGTCATAATATATCTGTAGTGATCTTTTAATGCTATCCACAATTTGCATCCCAGTGACAAAATGTTGCAGCCATATCGCATTATTTGTTGCCTCATAATAGGCTATGAACTATGCTTCCATAGTGGAAGGTGCAATGAGTGACTGCTTAGCACTCCTCCAGAAAATAGCACCTCCAGACAACATGTATACATAGACAGAAGAGGATCTCTTAGTGTCTTGGCAACCCACAAGATCAGTATCATAATACTGAATGATCTCCAAATTATTCGACTTTCGATGAGTATGTAATATGTTGTTCTCTATAAATACCTCATAACCCATTTGGATACTTTCTAGTGATCCATTCCAGTATTACTCAGATATCTGTCAAACATACCCATTATATACACTAAATCTGGACGCGTACATACTTGAGCATACAAAAGACTGTCTATAGCTGAAGCATAAGGAACCTTTTTCATTTCTTTACTTTTAATCTAATTCTTGGGACATTGAAAGACACTAAACTTGTCTCCCATAGCAATAAGAGTATCTCATTGTTCACAATCTTTCATGCTAAAACTAGCGAGTACCTTCTCAATATATCTCTTTTGTGATAACCCAAGGACACACTGAGGGTGATCTTTCATTACAAAATTCTTAGTTCACTCCTCCTGAACTTATGATATACACAGTCATTAACTTCATTAACCTCAAAATAATATGAGATAATGACTTGATGAAACTTGTGATATCATTGATCGGAAGCTTGTTTGAGACTATATATGGATTTCTTGAGTTTGCAAACCATAGACATTGGATCACCTGGTTCAAAGTTTTCTGGTTTCACCATATACATAGTTTCCTTAATGTCACCATTGAGAAAATCCATCTTAACATCCATTTGATGCAGTTTACAACTTCTCATGAGGTTTTTCAGTTTGCTCTTCTGGAACAACTCTTAAATTTTGAGTAAGAAAGTCCTCATTGTTGTCTTTTTGAACACTGTTAGTAAGCTGAACAATGTTTAGGAGAGGAATCGACTCCTCTTTAAAGACAACATTATTATTCTTAAACGTATCTTACCCCTCAAACTCAACATCCTCAAGAGATCTCGCATTTCTCGTCTCAAAAAAGGACTTAGTTGAGGGATCATAGAACTTGAAACCCGTCGCTTGTTCATCGTACCCAAAAAAATAGCAACTAATAGTTCTTGAGACCAATTTCTTTTCAATTGGCCTATAAGGCCTTGCCTCAGCTGGACACCCCTAAATGTCTAAATGTTTAATGACAAGTGTTGCCCAGATATTAACTCAAGAGAGGGGGTGAATTGAGTTTAGCAAACTTTTTGGGGTTAAATTAATATTTCATAAAATATTTTAATTTAAATCATTTAATATAAATATCAGAAGTAGTAAATCTTCAAAGATTAATACCAATATTATCTAACAATTTTAACAAAAAAAATAGACAAGATAAATCATAGAAATCAATAACCAAATCAATCTTTAATCAAATTTCGTATTTAATAAAAATTAATATTCTGGACTTTATTAAATATAACGAAAATTATAATTTCAGTCTTAAAAGAATTATCAATTTCAGTTTTAATTAATTTGCAAGTTTAAGGCTTGATAAAGAAATAAAATAATGACACAAGCAAATAAATAGACTTAAATGCAGAAAATAAATGACACCGTGTTTTTAACGTGGTACGGCCAAAAACCCGGCCTACGTCCACGCGCCAGAGCCGCTTCCGTCTCCTTGCGCTTCAATACCGTGATCCACTAAGGCAGGATCAAACCTCCAACGTACAATCGAGCAGCTAAACCGTGTTACTTGTACAACCGAAGCTAAAGTTCCAGCCTCAAACAGTTCCGAAAGTTGAGTACATAATTTGGAAGATGAAACTCTCAAAAGTTACAATGTAAAACTGAGTTTCTTCTGGTTTAAGACTTCACAAAGATCTGAATATTTGGTACTAGACTTTTCTTTGAAATCTTTGTAGTAGAGTAGTATTTCTTGTGCTTGTTCTCTTCTTCAAAGACAGCTAAAGCATCAAGCCAAAATAAACTGATATGTGGCTGTTTCAAACTTTTAGTAGAGCTGAAATGATCTTCTCTTGTTGCTTTCTTTGAGTGTTTGTATGAACAGAATGTAATATTTGCTCCCTTTTTCTTTTTATCTTTTTCTGTTTTTCTCTGTATATGTATCTTCCAATAAAAACTTCTCTTCAATTTGTAGATATCAATAATAAGATGACCGTTGGAGAGAAGAGTGAGATACGCTCTTCTTCATAAAAATCTATAGGTTGAAGGAGCATTAAATGCTCAAGAATAGATGGCAAGATGTTTTCCATGTCTGTCTTTAATTTACTGTCTAAGAAAGGAAATGGTAGACTGATAGAGAGAGAAAACATTAGTGATAAATGAGATATAAAAGATAGACATTTAATAAAAGAAGGCTTCTCTTTTTCAAAACGTCACAAGTCAGTCCATAAAAATAGGGAGGCTCAGTAATGAGAAATACGTTAAATTATTATAAATGAAATGTCCCAAGTCTTTGCTGATGACACCGTATGATGTGTACATACATTGTAGGGACAAAGAAGTTATATATATATATATATATATATATATATATATATATATATATATATATATATATATAAGCAGACACCTCAAACAAATAAGAATAATGTAAAGATTTCGGTTAGGAGAGTCAGGCGTCAGCAAAGTTCAGCATCTGATCGAACTGAATTGCTACAGTTCATTACGTCTTAAGCCAACAGTCAAATAAAATCAGATCGAACAAAAATCTTTGGTAAGATTACAACTCTGATATATACAATTTCCAAGACAGTCACTGCCGAAGCAGGTGCACGTGTAACAAAAAGAAGGAAACAAAAGGGGCGTCCCATTTATCATAGCAAGGCGTGGTCTTCCAACTTTTTATAGATAGGTACATGGATGGGACTTAACTCAAGGTATGCTTCCAAAGCTGTCAAAGAAACAGATATATATTTATATAATATAACTTCTTCGCACATGGCACAAGGTTATCAGCACAGGGTCTGAAACGGATATAAACGGATATATGACGAAGTCATCAGCACAAGGTCTGAAAACAAAATTATGAACAACAAAAAAAAAATATAAACGGATATATAAAAATATTATGAACCGACATAATAGATATTAAAAAATATCGGACAGATATATTGGATTTTGGACAGATATAAAAAAATTGATTTCGGACATAAAAAATAAATAACAGATTTCGTAAGTCTGAAAAAGATCTCCGGCCAGATATGAAGAACGATTCAACCTTTGGCATAGCCTTTGCTAGACCCAATCAAGATGGCTTTCAAAGCAGATAACATTGCTCGACAACAGGACGGATGGGACGACAGCAGGGTAAGGAAGTCTGACTAAGAGTTGTTATGAGTTCCCATACAAAAAGAAGAGCATATAAATATAAATATATAATATGTATCATGTGTGATTATGACTAAACGAAAATTCATTTGTAGAATTCAATTTTTATCAGATCAAGTGCAGTTTTCGATTTGGCGCTAAAAATCTTAATAAACCAATACTTAAAATATTACACAAGGATTACATAAATATTTGAATGGCAATTTTCACTTGGCACTAAATATTACACAAAGATTAAGTCATAAAAAATAACCAAGGCATATGATGTAAATTTTATAATTATTCAGTTAATGAACCAATATTTAAACTGAGCATATAATAAAACGTAATGCAATAAATACCTTTTAAATAGTTGTTTGGAATCATTAAAAATTAATCTATTAGATAAACTTAAAATGAATATTAAATACAATTAAACTAATTTAAAATTAATTCATGGGTTAATTACATTTTCATTTAACAATCTCTCCCTTTTTGATGATGACAAACAACTGAAAATTGCAAAAGAAATACTTGAAGAAAATTTGCACTCTTCTCCCCCTGTTTGTCATAAAAAAAAAGGAATAGGAATGGGTGATACAAAAGTGAGATGCAAAGAAAAGATAACTGCAGATTTTATTGATACTAGAAGGAAATTACATTTTCAGATTATTTATCATATGGCATACATCATTGGGATGTCCTTCAAGAAGAATTTCTTTCCCATTATCTTTGACCATAAGTTTGATAGTATTTCCGGTGTAGGAGTTGGTTGAGGAAGATTCAGATTTGGTAAAAGTGTTTGCTTGTGAGGGAGTAGCCATATGAGGTGGTAGAACAAAAGGCTAGGGAGGTGGACTTACCCAAGGAGCAAATGGAGGAGAGAGAGCTATGGCGTTAAGAGCTTCGAAATAAGAAGAATATTTTTTGAATTTTGCATTACTTACACTTTTGGTTTGATGCTCACAGTCTCCCCAAGAGGTGTAGATCCCGGGTTGTTTGCCTACCCAAACAACATAGAAGGACTTCATGGTGTGTGTGTGTGAAGATAGAGTGAAAAGCAGTAACACACACATATATATATAGGAGATGATGGATTGTCTACTAGTAGGTAAAGTATTTTGGAAAGATGTGAATATACTATTCATGTCAATAATGCAATATTTCAGAAAAAAAATTCAATTATAATTCTAGATTATTTATACGTGCCATACCGAGTTCGTGACAAATAAAAGTAAAACGATCTTCGGGTAGTGGTTTTGTGAAAATATCGGCTAATTGAAGATCCGTAGAAATAAATTCTAGTCTAACGTCACCTTTTTGTACGTGGTCGCGTAGAAAGTGATGTCTAATTTCAATATATTTTGTTCTAGAATGAAGAATTGGATTTTTAGTTAGACATATTGCACTCGTGTTTGTCACAGAAAATTGGAGTATTTTGAAAGGATATTTTAAAGTCTTCTAATTGTTGTTTCATATATAAAGTTTGAGCACAACTACTTCTGGCGGCAATATATTCTGCCTCGGCCGTGGAAAGAGCTACTGAATTTTGCTTTTTACTAAACCACGAAACTAGTGAGTGTCCTAGGAAGTGACAAGTACCACTAGTGCTTTTTTTATCAACTTTACAACCCGCAAAATCCGCATCGGAATAACTTACGAGTTCAAATGATGTAGTTTTAGGATACCAGAATACTAAGTCTTTAGTACCATTTAAATATCTAAAAATGCGTTTTACGGCACACAAATGAGATTATTTAGGATTGGCCTGAAAACGAGCATATAAACATACACTAAACATAATGTCGGGTCTACTAGCGGTTAAATATAGTAGACTACCAATCATGCCACGATATAAAGTTGAATTAACAGATTTTTCTTTCTCATCTATATCTAACTTTATAGATGTGCTCATAGGTGTACCAAGTGTTTTAGAATTCTCTAAACCATATTTTACTAAAAGGTCCTTAATATATTTAGATTGATAAATAAAAACACCATTTTTAGTTTGCTTAATTTGTGAGCCCAAAAAGAAATTTAACTCCCCCATCATACTCATTTCAAATTCTTTTTGCATAAATTCTGAAAAATCTTTACATAAATTTTCATTTGTGGATCCAAATATAATATCATCAACATAAATTTGTACAAGAAGCATATCATTGTTAAGAGTTTTTATAAATAAAGTAGAATCCATTTTTCCTCTTACAAAATCATTTTCAAGCAAAAATCCACTCAATCTATCATACCAAGCCCTAGGGGCTTGTTTCAATCCATATAAGGCTTTATTTAGTTTATAAACATGATTTGGAAATATGTGATTTTCAAAACCGGGAGGTTGCTTAACATAAATATCTTCACTTATGAAACCGTTTAAGAAAGCACTTTTGACATCCATTTGAAATAATTTAAAGTCTTTATAACATGCATAAGCTAATAACATACGAATGGCTTCTAATCTAGCTACGGGGGCATAAGTTTCATCATAATCAATACCTTCTTGTTGATTATAACCTTGTGCAACTAGTCTAGCTTTATTTCTTATAATTAATCCGGCATCATCCCTTTTATTTCTAAAAACCCATTTAGTTCCAATAATAGATTTATCTTTAGGTGTGGGTACAAGTGACCAAACATTATTACGTTCAAATTGTAACAATTCTTCTTGCATAGCTAATAACCAAAATTCATCTTTTTCAGCTTCATTAATATCTTTTGGTTCAATTTGTGACATAAAAGCTAAATTATTACAAACATTCTTTAAGGAAGATCTAGTAAGAATACCACTAGAAGGTTCACCCAAAATATTTTCAAAAGGATGATTATTAACAAATTTCCAACTTTTAGGTAAATTAAAATCATTATCCTCTTTATCTTTATTTGGAGTCTTTTCGACATTAATGGAATCAACAACACTAGAATTAACATTTTCATTAAATTTTAATTCATTAACAGATTTATTTAGGACTAAAACATCATCATCATCATTGTTTTTATTGGCAAAAGAATTATATTCATCAAAAGATACATGAATTGATTCTTGAACTATTAAAGTCCTTTTATTAAAAACTCTATATGCTTTACTATGAAGTGCATACTCAAGAAAAATACCTTCATCCGATTTAGCATCAAATTTACCCAATTTATCTTTATCATTTAAAATAAAACATTTACATCCAAAAACTTTGAAATAACTAACATTTGGTCTTTTATTTTTCAGAATCTCATAAGGAGTTTTATCTAAACCTTTTCTAACAATAGTTCTATTTATTACATAGCAAGATGTGTTGACGGCTTCCGCCCAAAAATATTCGGGTAAATTATGTTCATTTAACATAGTTCTAGCCATTTCTTGTAATGATCTATTCTTTCTTTCTACTACTCCATTTTGTTGGGGTGTCCTAGGAGCAGAAAAGTTATGTTCAAAACCATTTTCATCACAAAATAATTTGACATCTTTGTTATCAAATTCTCTTCCTCTATCACTTCTTATAAAGACAATATTGCAACATTTTTCATTTTGAATTCTTCTACAAAACTTAGCAAAAATAGGGTGTGTATCATTTTTATGAGTAAGAAAGAAAACCCATGTAAAACGAGAAAAATCATCAACAATAACAAGAGCATAATATTTTCCACCTAAACTAGCAACTCTATTAGGTCCGAATAAATCTAAGTGTAATAATTCTAAAGGTCTACTAGTTGAAATATCTCTTTTCTTTTTAAAGGAAGTTTTGGTTTGTTTTCCAAATTGACATGCATTACAAATTTTATCTTTAAAACTTAGTTTTGGGCAGCCCTCTAACTAATTCATTTTTGGACAAAATATTAAGTTGTTCCATGTTGGAATGTCCTAACCTTCTATGCCATAACCAACAGGTATCATTTAGGGTAGTTAAACACTTAACATTTTGATGTGACAATTTATCAAAATCAAGAGTATAAATATTTTCATGTCTAGAAGCAACAAATAAAACACTATTATCCTTAGCATTTGTTATTAAACAAAAATCTTCTTTAAATGTAACATCATAACCTTTATCACACAATTGGCTAATACTAATTAAATTATGCTTAAGACCATCAACTAAAAGAACATTTTCAATGCAAGGGGAAAGATCCATACCGACTTTACCTATGCTGATGATTTTACCTTTGGAGTTGTCTCCGAATGTCACTAGCCCTCCATCTTTGGCAACCAAGCTCGAAAACTTTCTTTTGTCACCCGTCATGTGTCTTGAACACCCGCTATCTAAGAACCACTTTGATTTGTGTGAACCCACTCTAAAACAAACCTACAATGGACATTTAAATAATTTTTCTTTCGGTACCCAAAATGTGTTGGGTCCATAGGGGTTAGCAAAAATAGGAGTCCCTTTAGGAATCCATGCGACTTTAGTAGAAAATCTATATTTGCAAGAATGTGAAAAATGGGTGTGTCTTCCACAATATGTACATAAAGAATTCCCATATTTTTAGAATAATTTTCAAAACTTTTCTCATTTTCATTTTCATTATAACCAATTCCAGCCTTATCATACATCCATCTTTGGCTTCCAAGTAGCATATTTAAATTCTTCTTTCCATTCACAAACTTTTCAAGACACGAAGTTAAATCCTTAACTTCAAGTCTTAATTTTTCATTTTCAGAAATAAGATAATAACTTGGTGAATCTTTAACTTTAAGTTTTTCAATTTCTAATTTTATAGACTTATTTTCAGATTTCATTACATCTAAGTTTTCAAAGAGAGAATCATATTTATGTAATAAAGAAGAATGCATCTTTTTAAGATTAATATATTTAGTTTTAAGTTCATCAAAGTTATAATAAAGTTCATCAAAAGCATTTTGAAGTTCATCATGATCATTTAAAGTTTCATTTTCACTATCAGAATTAAAATTAGAAGATACCTCATCATCATTTGCCATAAGGTAAAGATTTGCAATTTCTTCATCACTTGAATCTTCATCATTGCTACTTTCATCCGAATCACTCCAAGTAGTAGCTTTCATGGCCTTTTTGTATTTCTCATTTCTTTTCTCTTTTCTATCATTCTTCCCTTCTTTGGCTTTAGGACAGTTAGGTCTGATATGGCCTAACTCTTTGCAGTTGTAACATCTTGGCTCAAACTTGGAGGATGACTTTCCATCATGCGCCTTCTTTGAAAAGAATTTATTGAATTTTCCAGAATGACCCTTCTTTTTGGCAAGAAATTTTTTGAATTTTCTAGTGAGAAGTGCTATATCACCATCTTCATCATCATCAGCTTCTTCACTATCTTCTTCTTCCTCAATGGATTTAAAAGCAATAGTTTTTCTTACTTTGGGCTTCTCATCTTTAGCTAGTTCTTTAAGTTCCATTTCATGAGTAATTAAGGAGCCTAGCAATTCATCAAGAGAAATAGGTCTTTCTCGTATGGCTTCTTTGATTGCTAGCTTCTTGGTCATATAGGCAGATGGTAGTGACCTGAGTATCTTACTCACTAATTCAGAGTCAGTATAGGTTTTACCAAGTGATTTCAAACCATTAATGATATTTGTAAATCTAGTAAACATATCAGAAATAGTTTCATCTGTTTTCATTTTAAAAAGCTCATAGTTATGAACAAGCATGCTTATCTTACCCTCTTTTACTTGACTAGTTCCTTCATAAGTAATTTCTAATCTATCCCAAATTTCTTTTGCACTTTCACAACAACATATTCTGTTATATTCATTAACATCAAGAGAACAATGTAAAATATTCATTGCTTTGGCATTAACTTGTATTTTCTGAATATCAACATCATTCCATTCATTTTCATTTTTAGGAACATTTTCATTATTAACAACTTTTATGGGAATATTTGGACCATTTATAATAACTCTCCAAACAGCATAATCATTTGATTGAACAAAATTTTTCATTATATTTTTCCAATAGCTATAATTGTTTCCTGAAAATAGAGGAGGTCTATTAATTGATTGTCCCTCACCAAGAGATGAAATACTAAAGTTTGCCATAAATCGTAAACTCTAAAGATGTTTAAAACAAAGATAATAAATTAGAGCGTGGCTTTGATACCAATTGTTGCCCAGATATTAACTCAAGAGGGGGGGTGAATTGAGTTTTGCAAACTTTTTGGGGTTAAATTAATATTTCAGAAAATATTTTAATTTAAATCATTTAATATAAATATCAGAAGTAGTAAATCTTCAAATATTAATACCAATATTATCTAACAATTTTAATAAATAAAATAGACAAGATAAATCACAGAAATCAATAACCAAATCAATCTTTAATCAAATTTCGTATTTAATAAAAATTAATATTCTGGACTTTATTAAATATAACGAAAATTATAATTTCAGTCTTAAAAGAATTATCAATTTCAGTTTTAATTAATTTGCAAGTTTAAGGCTTGATAAAGAAATAAAATAATGACACAAGCAAATAAATAGACTTAAATGCAGAAAATAAATGACACCGTGTTTTTAACGTGGTTCGGCCAAAAACTCGGCCTACGTCCACGCGCCAGAGCCGCTTCCGTCTCCTTGCGCTTCAATACCGTGATCCACTAAGGCAGGATCAAACCTCCAACGTACAATCGAGCAGCTAAACCGTGCTACTTGTACAACCGAAGCTAAAGTTCCAGCCTCAAACAGTTCCGAAAGTTGAGTACATAATTTGGAAGATGAAACTCTCAAATGTTACAATGTAAAACTGAGTTTCTTCTGGTTTAAGACTTCACAAAGATCTGAATATTTGGTACTAGACTTTTCTTTGAAATCTTTGTAGTAGAGTAGTATTTCTTGTGCTTGTTCTCTTCTTCAAAGACAGCTAAAGCATCAAGCCAAAATAAACTGATATGTGGCTGTTTCAAACTTTTAGTAGAGCTGAAATGATCTTCTCTTGTTGCTTTCTTTGAGTGTTTGTATGAACAGAATGTAATATTTGATTGCTCCCTTTTTCTTTTTATCTTTTTCTGTTTTTCTCTGTATATGTATCTTCCAATAAAAACTTCTCTTCAATTTGTAGATATCAATAATAAGATGACCGTTGGAGAGAAGAGTGAGATACGCTCTTCTTCATAAAAATCTGTAGGCTGAAGGAGCATTAAATGCTCAAGAATAGATGGCAAGATGTTTTCCATGTCTGTCTTTAATTTACTGTCTAAGAAAGGAAATGGTAGACTGATAGAGAGAGAAAACATTAGTGATAAATGAGATATAAAAGATAGACATTTAATAAAAGAAGGATTCTCTTTTTCAAAACGTCACAAGTCAGTCCATAAAAATAGGGAGGCTCAGTAATGAGAAATACGTTAAATTATTATAAATGAAATGTCCCAAGTCTTTGCTGATGACACCGTATGATGTGTACATAAATTGTAGGGACAAAGAAGTTATATATATATAAGCAGATACCTCAAATAAATAAGAATAATGTAAAGATTTCGGTTAGGAGAGTCAGGCGTCAGCAAAGTTCAGCATCTGATCGAACTGAATTGCTACAGTTCATTACGTCTTAAGCCAACAGTCAAATAAAATCAGATCGAACAAAAATCTTTGGTAAGATTACAACTCTGATATATACAATTTCCAAGACAGTCACTGCCGAAGCAGGTGCACGAGTAACAAAAAGAAGGAAACAAAAGGGGCGTCCCATTTATCATAGCAAGGCGTGGTCTTCCAACTTTTTATAGATAGGTACATGGATGGGACTTAACTCAAGGTATGCTTCCAAAGCTGTCAAAGAAACAGATATATATTTATATAATATAACTTCTTCGCACATGGCACAAGGTTATCAGCACAGGGTCTGAAATGGATATAAACGGATATATGACGAAGTCATCAGCACAAGTTCTGAAAACAAAATTATGAACAAAAAAAAAATATGAATGGATATATAAAAATATTATGAACCGACATAACATATATTAATAATTATCGGACAGATATATTGGATTTTGGACAGATATAAAAAAATTGATTTCGGACATAAAAAATAAATAACAGATTTCGTAAGTCTGAAAAAGATCTCCGGCCAGATATGAAGAACAATTCAGCCTTTGGCATAGCCTTTGCTAGACCCAATCAAGATGGCTTTCAAAGCAGATAACACTGCTCGACAACAGGACGGATGGGACGACAGTAGGGTAAGGAAGTATGACTAAGAGTTGTTGTGAGTTCCCATACAAAAAGAAGAGCATATAAATATAAATATATAATATGTATCATGTGTGATTATGACTAAACGAAAATTCATTTGTAAAATTCAATTTTTATCAGATCAAGTGCAGTTTTCGATTTGGAGCTAAAAATCTTAATAAACCAATACTTAAAATATTACACAAGGATTACATAAATATCTGAATGGAAATTTTCACTTGGCACTAAATATTACACAAAGATTAAGTCATAAAAAATAACCAAGGCATATGATGTAAATTTTATAATTATTCAGTTAATGAACCAATATTTAAACTGAGCATATAATAAAACGTAATGCAATAAATACCTTTTAAATAGTTGTATGGAATCATTAAAAATTAATCTATTAGATAAACTTAAAATGAATATTAAATACAATTAAACTAATTTAAAATTAATTCATGGGTTAATTACATTTTCATTTAACAGGTTTTCAGCCTATCCATAGTTCATAAGGGGTTTTAGCTACCGCTGTAAAAATTACACTATTTAGAATGTATACCGCAGTCTTAAGTGCCTCTCCTTCGTGTAATTCTGGCAAAGAAGAATAACGAATCATACTTCATACCATGTCCTTAAACAATCTAGACATTGTTCACCTGATCTATCATATCTTCCATAGTATGCACCACCACAATCAGATTTGACAACTTTAATCTTCTTGCCTTTAATTTTTAACTTCGACTTTGATGGCCTTAATGCGTCCAGAGCTTGAGACTTCTCATAAGTTAAATATAAGTACCTATAATGAGAATAGTTTTCTATAAAAGTGATAAAATACTATTGGCCATTCCATGAAGCCGTAGGGAATGGACCACAAATTCTAGAATGTATCAATTCTAAGACTCCATAACTCCTTTTGGCACTTAATTTCCTTATGTGTGTTAGTTTCCGCTTTATATAGTCGATACAAAAATCAAAGTCTGTGAAATTAAGGGGTTCAAGTATTCCGTCTGACATAAGCCTTTTAATTCTCCTTTAGGAGATATGACCCAAACGCTTATGCCACAAAGCAACGAAATTCTCATCATTTAATTTTAATTTTTGTAAGGTTTTAATAAATGAAGCATTGGTGTTTAATAAATATAATTTATCAATTAAAGAACCAGTCACAACCACGTATGTCTAGGTACAAAATCCAAATTAACTTCAAAACAAAACAAAGTGAGAAGTGTACCTTTCCTTACACGCCATACGACGTAATTGGAAAAATCCTTCTTCACATGCCCAGGTTTCTGGAAAAGAAACAAGCAAATTTTAAATCCTGAACTTGTTGCTTTTGTTAGACGTTAGGTTTAGGACCTTATCATTAGTCCTTTTCCTCTTTATGTTCCATGAGGTAGATAGAATATGAGTAATTTCAGTTGTTTCTCTCGCTTCAACCTTTCCTTTTCTTACATACAATGTGGAATGAGCTCATTAAGAGTACATTTATACTTTTGAGTATTACAACTCACTATAAAATGTCCATAGTGTGCAGGAAGAGATATCAATAACATATGCACAAGAAAGTTATCATACAATTTAACTTTAGTACTTTAAGTTTTGAAGCGATGTTAGACGTCTCCATAATGTACTCACGTATGTTTCCTTTTCCTTTATAATTCATTTGGATAAGGTTAGCTAAAAATGTACTTGTCTCATCCTTTTTATTTATTTGTAAAACGTAATTTAATATCTTGAAGGAAACTATTGGCAGTTACCTCATCGGACATACCACCCCTGAAATCTTCAAGAACATTGTGCTTTATCATCATTAGACTTAAGCGATTATAACGATCCCACTTCTCAAAGTTCGCTTTACCTCAGAGGAACTTTTATTCGTAAGAGGAGCGGGTTGTTCATCCCTCATCGTGTAGTATAAATTTACGCAACTGAAAACTATCAGAATGTCTTATTTCCAATTCTTAAAGTGTGTGTCGTTAAACACATGAATTGAGGTCATGTTGATAGTCATATTAACAGAATAAGCGGTAACTTAATCCAAAAGAATAAATAAATTACTAAAGCTCCAATTTAAAATTTATGTCATGGCATATTATAATAAAATAAACCAATAAATGCAGGACATAAATTTTATATAACTGTAATGGTGGAATGGTGGGCCCATCAATGAGAGACCTAGCACAACATTAACATTTAATCTTTGGACATAAATATTAACTTATTAGTGGTACTCTCAGTCCAGAAAAAAATATTGATAATAAATTCGGTCAACTAATCGTCCTTTGGGTTGATTAATTGTACACTATAGAATTCGATCCAACAACTTACCTTCCTTTAACCTGGTTAATTGTCCACATGAAAACTATAGAATTATCACATATTTAATTATGCACGTATATTTATTATTCATTCAAATAATAATCTTATTTTGGGCCGCTTATTACCCGCAAGAATAATAAATATATTAACATCATTTTTATGTCGCAAAATAAATTAATTTATGCAATAGAGGTTACTTTGGCAACATATTACTTTAATTAATTTATTTTAGATATAATACATTTTAGGTATTTTCTTAAAATACCCCGAATGGGAATCAAACATTATTAAAAATCTTAAACCAAATGATTTTTAATTAAATATGCAAGTATTTGGTCCACCTAATATTATACCTGCCTTAGTTCCCCAAAAAACTTCATTTGGAAATAATTTTCACAAAAAAAACTGATTTGGAAAGAATTCCCACAAATACTGAATTAGAATTAATTCAAAATAAAAAAACTGAATTCGAAATAATTTTCCTTAAATATTGTTGATGGCATCAACAAATATATTGATTTGAAAAAATCTCAGATTAATCTTGAACAAAAAACTAAATTAATCCATCCAAATCCAATATGAATTAAACCCTTTTAAGGGAAATCGAAAAATCACTATGGATTATTAATCATTAATCAATTATGAAAATTATCACAAATCATATATAAATTTTACATAGAATCCTAAAAGACATATGGGTTATATTAAGATCATATGTGTGATAATCAAACAAAATCACTTCTAAATTACGATAACAGTACCAATCCTAATAATCTAATACAAAGAGGCTTTGATACTTGTTGGAATATTAAATAAAATTCATTAACATATTAGATTATCAAGATTACCTAATAAAGGAATTGTAGAAACTGTGTACCTGAATCCATAATGATGATTGAGATTTGGAGGTTGGAGGTCTTCCACAGACTAATCCCTATCTCTCTATGAGTTCTATCTCATTGATGGGAATGAGGAGGAGAGTGTTTGAGTGCATTAGCCTGGGGAACATAACCCTTCATTATATTTATAGACATATAATTAGAACCCCATAAATCAAATTAGGTGATTCTTGAGTAACCAATAGGTGACTCTTGAGTAACCAATAGGTGACTATTGAGTAACACGACTCTTTAGTAACCAGTAGGTGACTTTTGGGTAACTACACATTTCAGATTCCATACTTATTGTTAATGTCTTTTGAGCTTACCTAATTAGATCACTTTATTTGCCCATTATAAATTGAAGACCAAATATAATTACTATTTTAATATGTGATCCCACATTAAATTATTTGGAATATATAAAATATATCAACAATGTAATCTTTCACAAACCCAAAGACCATCTTAGATCAGTCCCTGTTGGAAGTAAAACAACTCATAATAAACTCAAACCGTGTCTAATTAAATCTAGAAGCGGAAAGAAAAATGGATAGAAATGATTCCTCCACCCATACTTCCTCATTAAAAACAAATCCTGAGCACCTTATCTCTTGTATTTCAAAGAACATCAACATAAATCTATGTTTGGAAGTAGTACCTACCCAAGTTGGTTTCCAATTTATCAAATTAAAAGAGGGTGATTGTGCTAGGGTCCGAAAGAATTAGAATGGTTAAGACGTGACCCACTCTAATGGACTCTGTCTTCAAGGTCTTCAAAGTCTCAAGAGCGGCTATGAGATGAAACCTTCCTATTCTGGTAATAATGGAGTAAATTCCATGACCTTCCTCCATAATAGAAACAAGATAATTAGCAAGTTTTACAAGCAATAATGATATCTCGGAGAGATATCTCCTAAGAATAATGGTCGTAATGATGGGAGTGAAGATGAAAGAAATTATACACTTAGAGAGAGAGCAGGGAGAGAATAATAGTTATGGTGTTATTTTTGTAGAGTAATAGTGTAACTTCATTTTTTTTATTGTTCTTAACCTTACCAAAGGGTACTATCTATAGGTATATTCTAGGGCTGACTTGGAATTTTGGGTGCCAAAAAAGGTAGGGAACCTAGGGATAAGGTTGGCAATGTATCTTTTGTCCCTATCTATCTGTTATCCCCATGTCCCCTCTAACCGAAAACATTAGGTTCCTACCAAAGTCAAAAAACAAATATGTCGGCTAATAGTGCCAAAATATGTGATTTGGTAAATATATTTTCTAATGGTAACTTGTTGAACAAATTTTTTTTAAAACTTGTAAGTGGCGTTGAGGGATACTCACGAAAGGTCATTTAGAATATATTCTTATGAGTAGCCTCTTGTATGTTTACTCATTTATTCTAAGTAGGTTATGTGAGTTCTTGAGTGACCCCTAGGGTCCCTCTACTAGTATTCTCTCTATCTTAAAGTGTCAGTGGTTGGGCTTTGGTTTTGCCTAACAAATCATATTTCTCAATCGCCAAACCAAAACTCCCAGGAGATTCTAAATAGCCATCTTTTAGAGACCTTTTTACTCGACTAAGACTTCTTGCCAAAAATTCTTGTGTATAAGAAATAATACAGTGTTAGCAAATTGTTTAAATAAACTTATTTATCATCTGGGCTTGGGAGTGCTCTCAGAAGTCCCCCTCACTATCTTGGGGTTTCTCCTATAGTACCTACTAATTTGACTTAGGTCCATGTGATGGCACCCTCTTTATGCCCTTAGAGTTGTGCTTACTTCCCCGTGTAACCTAGGTTTGGGGTTGCTCCCAGAGCACCCCCTCACTATCTTGGGGTTTCTCCTAAATCACCCTCTTTACTTAAGTGGGTCCATTTGAATGGCACCCTCTCTAAAAGATTGGAGTTACTCATAGAGAATATCCTTACTACTTTGGGGTTGGTCGCAGAGCACCCCTCGATAGCTTGGGGTTGCTCTTACGGCACCCTCTCTACTGACTTGGGTCCATTTGAATGGAACCCTCTCTAAAATATTGGAGTTACTCATAGAGAAGATCCTTGTTATTTGGGGGTTGGTCATAAAGAACCCCCTCGATAGCTTGGGATTTCTCCTAGGGCATCCTCTCTACTGACTTGGGTCCATTTGAATGACACCCTCTCTAAAATATTTGAGTTACTCATAGAGAAGCTCCATGCTGCTTTGGGGTTGCTCACAGAGCCCCCCTCGATAGCCTGGGGTTGCTTATAATGCACCCTCCCTACTGACTTGGGTCCGTTCGAATGGCACCCTCTTTAAAAGATTGGAGTTACTCATATAGAGCTCTGTTATGCTTTGGGGTTGCTCACAGAGCACCTCCTTGATAGCTTGGGGTTGCTTTAATGGAACCCTCTCTACTGACTTGGGTCCATTTGAATGTCACCCTCTTCTCTTGGCTCCTGTTCGCTTAGCACCCACCTCTCTTGGCACCCAATCACTTGGCACCCCCTCGCTTGGCACCCACTTCACTTAGTACCCACCTCGCTTGGCACCCCCTCACTTGGGACCCACTTCACTTAGCACCCACTCGCTATCTTAGGACCTTCTAGACCAAACTTAGTTTTTACACAAATAGTGACTCAATTCTAAAACCATGTACACTTTCTCTATCCACCATTTTTCATCATCATCCATTCCTCTCTTCTTAGAAATTTCATCGAGCAGCTGGTTTGCAAAATGCAACAAAGGTAATCCTTCTCATAAAATAGGGATGTAAATTAGTGACTAACCCAGTATGTCATTGCTCCAGTCTTCAACGATCTGATTTAAGAAAAATAAGAAAATGAATGAGAAGATTAACTTTGAATAAATACATATCAGAAGTCAATATTTAAATCAAATAAAAAGAATGTTTTCTCTCTCGAACTGAAGTTGTCCTCAACTCCCTCGAACCCAGATTATGTGTGACTTAGTCGAATAAAATTATTTTTTTACTTTGCTCGAATTAATATCTGGACACTACAAAAACTGAGTCCATGATTGGCATTTCATTAAACAGATAATGCCCCCAATAGAAAGTCCATACAAGTTGCTCGATTTTGCAAAGTGCAAAAGAGGTTACTATTCATTCAAAAATAAACAAAATACTTCAAAAAATGAACAAATATATACCCGAACAAGGAAGCGGACATGTAAGCATCCCCATTTGAGTCTATAAATGAGCAAGAAGAAGCTCAATAGACCAAAAAAAAAAGAAAAAAGTTGTGTTCCTCGCTATTTGAGCAAAAATGACACCTCCTCGTTGACATCTCCGTTTCCCTTTGTTTGAATTGAAAGGTTGGTTTCTCTAAAGCTCCTATGCCCAAAGGAAATAATAATTATACAAGTAAAAATGACATTTACAAAAATCTACTACCAATAATCCATGTTCACTGTAAAAGACAAAAAGAAAATTGAATATTTGTGAAATGCAAAAGAAATCTTTGATACCTAGAAATCTGCAGCTTACCAATTAACTGTTATATTGAATATATATATTCAGATTGGTTGAACATCAACAAAGAGGAAACACTAAAAAAACATTCTTAAGTTTGATTACTCGATTTTCAAATGTAAAAGTGTTATTCAGAATGCTTTTAATTTATGTATAGAATATATAAACACTAATTAAAAAATGCATAATAATTTGTTATCTATATGAAACACATGGACAAGAAGTGTAGAATTTTTTTATTGAGGTAAGTGTTAAACACTCTGACCTTAATACATTTTTCACCCTGTAATTTTGTTCTACAGACTCAATGGTAAACGTATCCTACGATACAACAATCAGACTTGCAAAGGTAGCACTTCAATTTGCAAGCCACTAGTGAACCAACCATGCAAAACTCTCCTTATGCATGGACTAAAAGAGAGAGAGAGACTTATAGTATTTTATCTATGTTAACACTTTAAATGACATACCAAACCATTTATTTATACTAAATAAGTGGTGGTTAAAATTCAGTTAAGGCCAATCCTAACAGTCATAAACTATTAGAAATTAAAAAATTAGATTTAATTTAACAGTTGACTGTTCAAGAAAATAAAAAGGAAAAATGGAATTAATTAATAGGACATAAAAAATGAAGTTAAAACTTAATCAAGGCAAAGCCTAAAGCCGACGAGCATGAGTATGAGCCGAACCGAACCGAACCAGACTGGGTCAAGTCGAGCGGCAGTGGTGACAACGCGCATGTGGGTTTGGAAGTCAACCCAAACCCATGTAAGTCCTCTCTCATTCAAAGAGTTGAGATACCACATGGACAATAAGCGTTTAAGCCAAAATGGATTGTATTATAGTACAACCGTTTCTCTCATTCTTCCTATTTGGAATAAGATCTTTAACATAACACTTAAACCGAGTTTCATGTTCAAAGTGGGTACTTTGAGCTATAATCTCTCATTCATTAATTTATGATTTTACACATATGAGTATATCACGTTCTACTCCTGGCGAAGGAGAATGCATTACCACTTCGAACCGTCTCAAAATACATGTGGGTCCCTTATTAAATTGTCCCTAAAGTTAACAAAATCTAATTTTGTTAACACAACTTAATTAAAATCCATAAATTCTAACAATCCCCCACATGAACGAACATTGGTTGGATTAACGTAAAAGACTATGAATACATTTAGAGAGTTCTATAAAAAATTCATGTGTCGCGAGAGATAGCTTTTGGACTTGAATCTTTCCTAGTGAGTGACTATCAGATTTACGTACTGATCAGTGAACATGATGTCTTGAACTATTCATTATTTTGTGCAAATAAAGTAAATAGATTTCACAGAGTAATTTTTTAAACAGAGTTGGTTCTTATGGATGTGTTCAGTTTGGCCCTAAACAATTCCTGGTTTCATGAGTGCTTTAGAGAATTTTAGCCTTTTGAATTTATCATAGAGTAGTCCCCTTCACACTCACATAGGCGACTTCCCATTAAGAGTATCATATTATACCACACTTGAATTTTAAAAGTATAGGAGTCATTAAAAGAAAAGCTTATCCTTATTTACTTCATAGGCTGCACTGTTTTATCATAGGACTAGGTATGAGTTCGAAACTCATCAGTGCTCTTTTCAAAGAGTCAGTTAAGATTCGATTGTCCCATTGGTATCTCTAGTCATCTCGGTAGGGTTTCTATCAAGACAACTCTTTATTTTATAGGCTTTAGTCACATTCCCTTTTATAAATTATACACTTGCTCTCTATTTAACCCTTTGGTTAACGGATTTGCTATATTGTCCTTAGACTTAATATAATCAAGGGAAATTATTCCATTAGAGAGAAGTTGTTAAACAGTATTATGTCTTCGACGTTTATGTCAAGAGTTACCATTATACATATGACTATGTACTCTACCAATTGCTGATTGACTATCACAATGTATGCAAATTTTAGGCACAAGTTTTGCCCACATTAGAATATCCTCGAGAAAGTTTTGAAGACATTATGCTTCTTCTCTAGCTATATCTAATGATATAAATTCAAAATCCATATTTGACCTAGCAATACAAGTTTATTTTGAGGATTTTCAAGACACCGCTACATTACCAAGTGTAAATATATAACCACTTGTGGATTTAAAATCCTTTAAATCAGATATTCAATTAACATCACTGTATCCATCAAGTACAACTGGATATCTAATGTAGTGCAATCCATTATTAGGAGTATATCTTAGTTATCTAAGAACCATTATTATGGCTTTATAATATCTTCACCTGGATTACTTATATATCGACTCAATCTGCCAATTAGTAAGAAATATCGGGATGAGTACAATTCATGATATATATTAAAATGCCTATGATACGAGAGTATTCCAATTGAAATATACCATTTCCAGTCTTTTTATATGAATGAATATTTGGGTCAATAGGTGCTTTAGAGATACTATCACTAATTTTATCGAACTTATCGAGTATCTTCTCAATATAATGAGATTGAAACATGACAAGTCCTTCGGATGATTTAGAAATTTTAATTCCTAATATAAATTCAGTAGTACCCATGTCTTTCATATCAAATTTACTGGACAAGATTTTCTTAGTAGATTTAATGATATCTTTGTCATTTTCAATAATAAGCGTATTAAACACATTTATCACACTCATTTATTTTAATCTAAACAACAAGATCTCCGTTTCTCGTTGTTTGCATTAAAAGGTTGGTTTCTCGCAACCTCCTATGCCTAAAGAAAAACCAGAATTATCCAAGTAAAAATGACATTTACAAAAATCTACTACCAATAATCCATATTCAAAGTCAAAGACAAAAAGAAAATTGAAAATTTGTGTAATGCAAAAGAAATCTTTGATACCTAGAAATCTGCAGCTTACCAACTGATCCACTATATCGAATATTTATGTTCAGATTAATAGAACACCAAAAAAAGAGGAAACACTAAAAAAACATTCTTGAGTTTGATTACTCCATTTTACAAATGTAAAAGTAACCAAGATATTATTTACTTGCGATTCCAAATTTGAAAAGAAATCCAAGTATAGTTGTTAATCATAATCCGAATAATTGGTTGACTAATTTTTCCAAGATTGTTGCTCCTCATCCAGAGGAAAAGGTTCCATATCTCTTACTACCGATTTGATACATAGGGTGTATGGACTAAAACTTCTTTTAATGAAAAAAAGAATAGCCAAGAGAGTTGATCGAAAAGAAAACAATGAATAAGAAAGAATAGAAAATAAACGAAAATAATGGAATATGTTTATGCTCGTGAAAACCCTTAACCAAATACGCTAGCATAGAAGATGAATTTATAAAAGGAAAAAAGGTGTATTTTATCTTTATTTGGGTTGCGATCCCATGCCTCTCACTCCACTAAAATACAAGTTTTTTTAGAAGCTAGTCACACTTGGTACTCCATTTTGCATATTATTTGTGTGGGGATAAAGAGAAAATACAGTATAGCTCATCAAGGCATTAACAAAATAAGGTGGTGAGGTATATATATATATACTAGAGGATACCCGTGCCTGAAGGCACGACAAAAATTTCCAAAGTACGTAATTGCAAAACAGTGAAAAATTCACAAGTAATTAATTGCAAAACAACAAAAATATAGTTGCCCAGAAAAACATCTATATACCATTCCCCAATATATATAAGTGCATAATTGTTTCATGTAAATTAACTCTTTTACCCCATACATCTAATTGTGTGGTACTTAATATAACTATTAACATGTATTATTAACTGTTACATGATTACATCGCATGACAAATATCATTTTAATACAATTGTTACCATATATATAGGGAAAACTAAATAATGATTGGCATTGGTGTGATGAAGTTGTCAATAAACGAATTTTCCAACTCATCAACATTCACGTGTTCCTCATTCCTAAATGCGCGATTCAAACTTTGTAAAAAATATAACAAATTCTTGCGACATGTATGGTATAAGCACACCACGTGCCAAAGTAGTTTATTGCCCGCTACAAATCCAGAAAAACTGCATCAACTAAGACTTGTAACCATAGAATTTATTATAAAACACAAAAATGTGTACACGATTTAGAAAATTTGGGCAAAAGTTCCTTCATTATAGGACTATTGACCTATTTAAAAAACCAAAGCTACTCAGTTATACAAATAGTCCATCCCGAACATTATATAAACTAAAAAAAAACAATTTTTAGCACTATAATTAATAACAACCAAAATCCATGATAACAATACTCGTCTATGTTAAAACGCCAACGAAATTATAAACAAAATAAATATAAAATATTATCTTGATCGAGCATCGCATGTATGTCTGAAAATTTTTGCACCTTTGGAACACATACTACACTTGTCTATGGGACTTATTAACAAAAATTGTCATCAAAACTTCCATAATTTAATCCAACTATCAAAGAAAACCATAGAGGCAGCCACAGGGAGTGCCAAATCAGAGAAACTGGAACCCAAAAACTCTCATGCTCCAGTTTTATAAAAAATAATAATCATAAAAAATTAAATATCAACGGAAACCTATTGACATTAACCTAACAAAAAATGACATATAATCCAGAATGTGACCAACATAAACCACATTTTTAGCCTACTAATAGATTAACTTTAATAAGAAGCAACCTAATCCACACCGTTATGAATAACAGAGAAAAAAAATGAAATAGCATAACTTATAAACCACTTAATTAATGCACCATAAATGTGATAATCCCAGATCGTATGAATTGTAACTTAGTAATATATTAACTTTAATCAGAAGCAACCTAATCCACACCATTATGAATAACGGAGAAAAAACAATGAAATAGCATAGCTTGTAAACCACTTAATGCACCATAAATGTGATAATCCTAGAACATATTACTTGTAAACTTAATGTTTGACTAAAATATCATATATCTCTGCTGCAGATATAAGGCTTATCGGTTATACGACCATTGCACAGCCTTAGACATGTCAATAGTGCTATCAAATTATATTTTTAATGGATTTCTAGTACATTTCAGTAACAATTACATATACCACTGAAGTGATTCTCGCAACGCCCTTTTCAAAAATGCAAAATTTAATGCAACAATATATGTAATGGATAAAAATTGCCAATAGCTTCTTATTTTAACCATGTCAAAAATTGCTAGTATGTTGCTAAGACGCGTCAATCACACACACTGAGTGATGCACCATTGTCCGCCATTGTAACATTGAGTATCATTGCAGCTGCCTTTGGAGCCTATGACTCGGGGGTCTGTTAAAGAGTAGCCGAATTTCCAAAGTAAGACATAAGCATGTTAGTGTTAATCACACCTGGATTGAGTGCAATAATTGTTATTCCACTGTGCAACTCCTTCGCCACAGACTGGGTTAGACCTTCCACCACCAATTTTGAAGCAAAATAAGGTACAACCTATGCAGTGGCTGATATTCCCCTCCCATATGACATATTGACAATAATCCCCTTCTTGGACTCAATCATAGGAGGAATGAAGTGACCCAACATATTTGCTATTACCTTTATATTAGTATCGATCAGTATCAAACTCTTTTACTAGAACCTCCGAAATTATGTTATTTTTATTTATAGTGCTTGCATTGTTTACTATGATATCTGGAACACCCTTCTTTTCCATCACAACCCATGCTAACTCTTCAACACTGCTATTTGATCTCATATCGACAATCATGAAAAGTTATTTGTCGTATAAGGAAGGATTGGAGTTGGGTTGAGAAGAAGAGAGCTTGATCTGGAGAGAATTAAGTTTATCTTGTGATCGAGAGAACCGTATGATGGTTTGACCTCTCTTGGCTATCTCTAGGGCCAGGGCTTTGCCCAGCCCTTTGCTAACTCTGATTATCAGAACCGTTTTAGGCTTTCCTCCAATTGCACTATAATTATCAACTAGCTGACATGGACACATGAGTAAGCCCCCTAGAAAATAAGGTTAAAAACATTAATTGCACATAATTCAACTCACAAAAATGAAATTATAATTTAAAAGATAGTTTACTGAATGAAAGAGAGAGCATTTTATTTTTTTTTCCCCATTTGAAGATGGGTGTACTACTATGGAAATTCCAAATAAAAAGAGTGACCCAATAACGTTTCAGAATTATTTAATATTATTAAAAATTTGTAATCTATACTAACTGAAAAGAAAATGCCTATATACACTCTTTTGATCAGAATCCAAATGCCTACATACACTCTTTTATAAGTAATGACTCACATTCACACACATATGTGAAAAAATGTAGTTCGAGGTTGATCAAAATAATTCCACTTGAGATAAAAAAAAAGTTTGTATAAAAAAGTTCCTTTGTAAATGGTTTTTCATATGTAAAAACTTTCCAAATAAATTTTCAGGCAATCCATTAACCTGTATAGCAGTGTACCATCTCCAAGTTTAATGTATTTTCTTAATTGTACATTCTCATTGTTAGGCATCACTTAGTTAGAGATGGTATAATTCATGAAATAAATAAGTTTGTTAATCACAAACAATCAATAACCACGGTAAACACTATAATAACATAATGTTTTGCAGCAGCTTTTTTATGCAGTAAATATTAGATTCAAATTATGATTTTATGGCTATGATCATCAACTCTAATTCAGTCTGATGTGAACTCAGCTCAGTTTAAGTGTCAAAAGTCAATAATATAAACTCATCTCAGTTGAGTGCTAAAAATTGAGTTTAATTAATACAATAAAAATCGGGTCCAATGTTCTCTCATTGTGGAAATTTTATCCTTTCAAATTGAAAATAGAAATACTACACATTCATTACACCTGTACCAAAGATCATGAAATATACCATTACTTGCTAATATATTCACCCAATGTCATCTTGCAAGTATGAAAACTCAAATATTAGGGGTGTGTGGCTTACAATCTAAACAGAAGAAGGAGAACCGAGAAATAGGATGGGGGCAGTTCAAAGAGAAACTAAAATATATAAATTGGCATATTTAGTATTGGAACTACCCATATACTCAATAGTTAACTGGTGAAGAAAAAATTCTACTTGTATGAACATAAATAACTGCATTGCATCCCAGACGAAATTTTTTAAAATAAAAACAAAATCTCAAATAATGAGCTTGCATGAAGACACATTACCTCAAACATTAACTTCCAAAATCTAAGACCCTACCACCACCGTTTTTTCCAGTGATGTTGGTCTAAAAAAGATTGCTTTCAACAAAAACAAAGAAAAAAGATCTGAAAATCACTTGAAACATGAGAAGCAGAGTTCAAAAACATAAAAATGAACACAATAAGCACATATTCATTACTTTGCATAACCAAACATGGGCAAATAACCATCCCATCATGGTTCCGGCGATGACTATTACAGTTGTAAGAATAATAAGATGATATATCACTGTACTCTTGAAATAATTAAGATGATATTGCAACTGACAACTATTGTGCATGTATTAGAAGAGAATTAGAAGAAATTGAAATAAATTTATGTACTCCTACTCTTGTAACATGGAACCATAATGCAGATGCAAATCTTGAAATTCAAGTGGACATTTTGTCAAACACGTAGGTAGATATTTACCATAAAATGAGGTGATAGGTTCAGTTGATACTGCTGAGAATTTAAATATGCAAGTCTAAGCAAACCAAATTATATTCTTTCAAAAATCTAAACATTAAAGAAAATCGTAACTGTTTGTAATCACTATAATCAAAATGTGAGGTAATGGGGTTTAATTACAGCATAAAAAATTTCGCACAGGTCCAGTAACTGTTTGTATCATCCCTACGTGTAATGTATATATGGAGTTATCAAATTCAATATAGCTTCATGGCCTACGACAAATTTGTAAGAAAAAATGGATAGTAACAAAAATAACCAAATAATTAAAATGAGACTTACCAAACATTCTCCCCACTTTAATCTCGCCTTAGATTAAAGAAAACTGAGAACCTCATCTAAAAGTAACCCACAATACACAATGTAAATTTTTTGTCAAAAAGTAATAATGGAAGTAAATACATCAAAACAAAACATAATGGAAGTAAATATATCAAAACAATACATCACCTATAAATCTCAAATACAAAATATAAACAAATATACGTCAGGCGGGGGAGAAAATATTTACAAAACTAAAACAAATCACAATTGTACCTTCATCCTGGTTACTAATAAAACATAAAAAGAAAAAGGGGACTCCACCCAAACACTACAAGACACCACCGCGAACGAACATAAATACTACAACAAATAACCCTCACCATCACCGGGAGCTTCGATCTGAGTATGATTCTGGCTTGGAAATCAACCTCCTCTGTTCATAAAAAAATATGCATAATTTTTATCACATGAACCAAATTAGCCCAGGAGCTTAATAGCAGTCACCATGACCATTACTTTAACCACCCCACAATGAAATAATAAATAAAGAAATAAGAAAATTGATAAATATTCAATAGATTTTATTACCGCAACAACTCAATTAGCTGCTACTATGAATTGCGACAATGAAAAGAACTTCCACAAACCGATGATAAACCAAGATGAAATCAAATCTCATTTGTAAACAAAAAATAATAATATATAATCTAAACTAAAAAACAAAGAAAAGCAAAATGAGAATGACATAAAATAAAAATATTTCAGATTTGGGTGCGTTCGTCTTTCAAGCTCAAACCACACTTGGCCATTACTACACCTTGACTCCCAAACTAAATATTCTAGTATTTCCTTCACACCTCTACAATCTTGATCTCTTTGAATCATTTTCTCCTCCGAGGTGAATTACACCAAAGAAGCTTTAAATTTTGACCATCAAGTATTGGCTCCAAATCCCATGATTCGGCAATAAATAAATTTTCCACAACAGGATTTGATAGTTAGCATTAAACAAAAACACTCACAATAACATTAGTACACAAAATAAGGATGATACATACATGAGAAAGTGAAAAAAAATAAAACTAAAAAGTAACCTTCTCTTTGTGAAAATTATATGGAAATTCATCATCTTCTTCGTCTTCATCATCATCATCGATGGAAGGCAAAGGTTTATCAATGATTTTTTCTTCTTTCTTTATTAGTCTGTCATTAGAAACACCAATAGCTTTTATCCACCAGTTTAGAGTGATGAAACCCACCAAAAAAATATTTTTTAAATCACAAAAAAATTTAGAAAGGGAAAGAAAGATGTATACCGTGTGAATAAATTTAGAGTAATACCCACCAGTTCTGGGTTTAACAAAGATAGATCCCGTCACCTCCTTCACCTACACTCCGATGGAGATGGATCCGGTGGCGATGGGGACTATATTTTTCATGAGGGGTTAAGTGATTTTCTCCATGAACATTCTATTTTCCTCCAACCTCTTGAGTGAGAGAAATCGTAGAGGAGAGAGAATGCGTCGGGGGAGAGAATATGGGAGGTGGATGGGTGAGAAGGCAGAGTCAGTGTAGAGTTAATGGTGTTTATTTACTAAAATATCCATGCATTTTGCAGAGTAAGGAGGTAGAATAGGGCGTTTGAAGGACAAAATAGGGAGGTTGTATGTCTTTGTGTGTGGTGGGTCCTAAAAGATGATTGAAGTATGTAATTTCCTATATTATCCATGTATTTGAATTTTGGGTAAAAGGAGGAACGGAAATGAAGGGTTAAAAAAGAGGGGGAATTCCAATATTTAAGGGACAAAAATGGTAAGGGGATATTTTAATCTCAACCATTGGATCGTTGCCTTGTTGACTTTGATCTGAACCGTGAAGTGTCTTCCCATCTTATAAATAGTGAAAACAACGTTGTAACTTATTATATATATATATATATATATATATATATATATATATATATATATAGGGAGAGGATCAAATGCAAACCAGCTTAAGGACTGGTTTGTATGGAGAAATCTATTTAAAATACAAAAAAATAATTTTAAGTTGATTTTTTAATTATTTTTTTCACATTTCAAGCTACCCATATAAAAAAATCAGCTAAAAATATTTTATTTTTACTATTTTAAACAAATCCGTCAAAATATGAGGGTTTTATATTGCTTAAAAACTGACATATGTTTTATCAATTTATTTAAAATAGTAAAAAAAACAATTTTAAGTTGAATTTTTTTTATATGGACACCTTGAAATGTTTAAAAATCATAGAAAAATATCAACTAAAAATTGTTTTTGTTAGTATTTTAAATAAATTGATCCGCACAGGCCAGTCCGTAAGTTGGTTCGCACTTGATCGTGCATTTGTAATCAGATATGACTCACACGGCCATCATTGATGTCATATACTATTATATTATGGGATTCAGCTATTCCCTCTCTTATAAGTTTTTCCCACTCCATTTTATATTAAAAGAACCTAATACCCTCAAAACTCACTATCTCTTTTTTATTCATCCAAAACTCACTTATGAAAATTACAAATGGTTTTTATTATAAAAAAAATATTTCTTATAAAAAACAATTTTTAAAATAAAAATATTTTTTGTATAAAAAATGTTTTAAATTTTTAAAACATTTCAATTGTTTTTAAAATAAATAAATTTGATTGTTATTTAAAAAATCTTTATACAAATTTGCCTTTTGTAAAAAATTATAAATTTTATTTAAAACTGTTTTACAGAAAAAATTAACGCTATTTTCCATAAATATATATAAAACACTAGAAACAGTTTTTTACAAAATAGTTTTTCTAAAAATAGTTTTTGTATAAAAGTCAACATATAAAGTCAACTTGGTTAATTTTATATTTGAGAAAACATTTTTTTCTAGTGTTTTATTTATATTTACAAAAACATTGTTAATTTATTTTATAAAACAATTTTAAATAAAATCTACATTTTTTATAAAATAAAAAGATAATAATGTTGTATATAATGTAAAAAAATGTTTCTTGCAATAATAAATTGTTTTTTATTGTTAAAAATTCGCCTTTTATATAAAAATTGTGCATTTTGTTTAATATTGGTTTATAAAAAAATTGACACTCTTTTCTATAAATATAAATAAAACATTAGAAAACAATTAAAAGCGTTTTTTTTTTACAAAATACTTGTTTCAAAAAGTAGATTTTTTGTATAAAAGTCAACAATTTTTAATTTTATATTTATTCAGGACAATTTTTCTAGTGTTTTTTTTATATTTTTAGAAAATAGTTCGTAATTTTTTATAAATTTTATAAAAATAAAATCTAGAGTTTTTCATAAAAAAGATAAAATTTTAACCGTTAAAACAATTCATTTTTTGCAAAGAACAATTTTTATATTGTATAGAATATTGTTTTAGTTTTTATAAACAGTTTTTAAAAGAAACAACTACAAATTTTTTAAAAAAATAGTTGAAATGTTTTTTTATTTGTTTTTGAAACAATGATAAAAATTTTAAATAGTCTTTATTTAAAAAAACAAGAAATATTTTTTTAAAAACACTTTTCTACAATAAAGAGTTTTTTTTAAATCAAAATAGTTTTTAATTTTTACAAAAAAAACAAAAACTAAAGAAAATGTTTTTTATAAATATTTGTATTTATTTGCGTATATTTTAAGATTGTTTAAATAATTTATACAACAGTTTTTCCAATTTTAAAAACAGTGTTTTATTAAAAAAATTGTTATAAAAAGTAGGTTTTTTTTATGGAAAATACAATATTAATTTTTAATTATGGTATTTGTTTTAGTTGGGTTAAAAAATTGGGACCCTTTTAGTTTTGTCTTATTAGATGGGTATGCGTTTTGAGAATAATTATGTCTTCATGTGATTTTATTCTTAGACTGGAAAAAGGACGAAATAAGCTTTTGTAGTTGCTCGAAAGAAGATAATAAGTAATCAAGTCTAGTATATTGCTCATATAAGTATAAATATTCTTAGAGTTGGTATCACATTTTTAATGACGACTGTTGATGTAAAAAATTAGATCATATCTAATTATTCAATCACAGATAAATAAATGAGACAAAAATTTTGTAAAGTGGTTCAGCCTTATAAGAATGGCCTACGTCCACTGTTATGGTATTGATGATTGTATGGGAATTCTCGATTACAAGCTATCTCAAGAAATTCTGATCCCTTTACACTGAGGATTGTATAATGTATTTATAGCCCTGGGGTTGTAATGTGAAAGGGTAATACATTAAATGATGTACATATGAAAGGGTGATACATTCAATGCTTCTTAAGCGTATGCGTCTGAATGATAAGCATTTAATGAACAGTCAAACTGTTGGTTATCCAGCTATTAATGATTTGTTCGAGGTACAGCTCGGACCGCCTGAGTTTCTCGGACCACCTAAGCTTCTCGATGCTCAAGAGTTCCTTGGAGAGTTCTCGTTCCTCGGAGCGTATGCGTTCCTTGGGGAAACAATGTTCCTCATTGTAGTATGGTTCCTCGGAGCGTGTGAGTTCCTCGGAAGTGGTTGTTGTTGCCACGTAGCCTGCCACGTGTCTTCACTTTATTGATCCATGTCAGCAGACTAAATTTGGTATCAACAGAAGCCCCCAATGTTTCATAGTTCGAAATTTGAGGAGTATGGAACATTCTTTCTCGGAATATGATAGCTTTAAATAGTCCTCCTGATTTTTAGGAGTGTTTCCCTTGTATTTATTTCTCTTTCCAAATTCGTAGAATCAGGCTTTTTTGAATTTTCACAACCGCCTCAATCTCTGCGTACTTTTTGTTCTTTTAACCGCCGGTAGCGTAATCGTTTCTTCTCGCTTCGATTGCTGCGCCCTTTTTGTTCCTCTAGCCGCCGGTAGCGTAATTGTTTCTTTTTGTAATCATTACTTTACCATTTCCCAAGGCAAGGTATTTAAACTTCACAGACACTCCCATCGTCTTCTACCTTTTCAAATTTGTATTTTTGAGTTTTCCATTGTCTCTTTCTCTCCTGTCTATTCATCTCTTCCATCGTTCGTTGTCATCAGATCCACTCTTTTTCTGTAAGATTTTCTTCATTCTTCTTCATTTCTTTTATTCATCATGGTTTACCCTGTTGAATCTCTTGATAAGTTTCGCTCTGATTTTTCTATTCCCTCCTGGGTTGTTCTGGAAGAGCTTTCTGAGCCTTCTGATTATTTTCGCTTGGCAGAGGGACATTGGTTCCCCAGTCTATTTATTGCTGAGTGTGGATTTTCTTTTCCAACCAATCCCTTATGTATGGAATTTTGTCAATACTTTGACGTTGTTCTTGCAATAATAGCCCCCAATGCATGGAGAATAGTTAATGGGGTGCATAGGTTAAATCAAATCCGTGAAACTCGCATAGGGATTCCATAAATCATGTTTTGCCATAGATGGGCGGTTGGTGATAACACCTTTTATTTAAAAACTAGATTTTTGAATAGGGCCTTAGTAGTCAATCTCCCGGATGCTAATAGGGATTATTTTGAGCACGGGGTTGTCATAAAAAATTGGCAACATGCTCCTTTATCTGGAGATGAAGTTTATCAGGGTCCCAGATGCCCTCCCTATGGCAATGGGATATGTTATTTTTATTTTATTTTACTTATTTTGAAATCATGCTTCTTTTGTGTTTGATAAAATGTGCCACTGATATTTTAATTTTTGATTTATTTGCAGTTGATAGCAAAAGAAAGTGTCCAAAGGAAGCACATGTTAATATAAGACATTTGAAACTTATATGGAGTCTACATCAGAGTGTTGCCGACGAGCACATTAGGTCAGCCTCATATCTGTTGCAGTACAAGAGCTACACCACCTCTTTTACTGCTCGTCCAGTAATAAGTGACGCAGAACTAGTACCAGCTTCCACCAGCTCCTCGTCTGAATCACACATTCCTTTAAGTGAAAGGATGAAGAAGAGAAGACCTCCCACCTTTTTTGAAAAACCTGCCTCTGGTGCTGGAGAGGAAAAAAGACATAAGATTGATGTCCCAGTGGAGGGGACAAAGAAAAATGATTCGCCTTCCTCGGCTGCTGCTGTTGTGAAGGTTGTCGAGAAGCCCCCAGTGGCTCCGAGCAAGTCTTCTTCTCCAGGAGAGGTGATTGTAATATCACTGACCAAGAGTTCCTCCTTGGTTGAATCTATTCCTGCTCCCCCGAGGAAGCTGAAGAAAAGCTCCTCGGTCAATTTGGCTGACACCATCTCTCAGCCCCCAACTACTAGAACTGGTATTCCTACCTTTGTTCCCCCAAGTTCTGCCATGATCTCGGTGAAGACTTGGATCATTCACGAGATCCAAGGTGTCGAAGATAACCTTTCTCGAGATATGGTTACATCATTGGCTGCTCGTCATATTGCTTCTGTAAGTCTTGTTGCTTTAAACTTTTCATCTTTCCTTTGTTATATGTTTGACTTGCTTTCATTTTCTTTTCACAGTTGGCGAGCTGCTTCAATATAATTTTGAATAAAGATGAGGCGATTAAAGATTCATGCTCCTAGTCTAGTGTGGAGGGAGCTCTGGAGGAAGCTATTAAGTCTCTAGAGGATTCTCGCCAGACATATGCTACTGACAAGGCTGTTTGGGAGAAGAAGCTTGCCTCCACTGAGCAGGAAAAATCTCAAGCTGTTGAAGTCTCCAAAGAGTTGGAGAAGAGAATAAAGGACTTGGAGGGAAAAAATAAAGAGCTCGACGAGAAGATCAAGAATGCTGGAGAGCTAGAGAATAAGCTCAAGGTTGCTGAAGAGGAGTTGTCTCAACTTTGGGAGGTAAATCGGCAGAAGGAGGAGGCTGAGAGAAAACTGAAAGCTACTGCTGACCTGCTGTCCGAGAAGCTTTCCTCGAAAAAGTTAAAAAGGAAAATAATTGTGAAGAAGTCCTTCAACACTGGCTGGGACAAGGGGTGGAACAAGGGATTGGCTGCCATGGTGTCGCAAGTGGACTATGGCAGTCTCAAATACTTTAGGGATGGACGGGTTGCTGCTCTTCAGGAGATGAAAGTGGATGAAAATTCCGAACTCTTTCAGCAACACATCCCTGGTCCCCCCTCCAACTCCTGAAGACTTAGAAGAGGAGGAAGCTGCCTCCGAAGATTCTTCTATGGTGATGGGAGATCATCCCCCAGCCATCTAGCCTGCTGCCGAGGAACTTCAACAAATCGTTACTTCTTCCGAGCAACTGCTCGCGCTCCCCGAGCAACTTTCTACTCCTTCCGAGCAACCTACTTCCTCGTCCCAACCTCCCGAGAAGGTTTTGGGAGACAAGGAAAAGGTGTAGAGTTATTAGGGTTTATCTTTATATTTTACTTTTGCCAATTGTAACCATGAATATGTAACTCTGAAATCTTGTACTTTTGACCTTTATGATATAATAAAACTCGAACTTGTGTTTATTCATACTGTTGTCTCTTCTTCATACTCTGTCTTGATTCTTATTGATTGTTGCTTTTTCTTTCTCTGCTAGTTTCTGGCCAGGATGGAATTACTATCTGCCCATGATACAAAGCTGCTGCGATAATGTAATGAATACTTTAAGGTTGGTCACATAGACCTGAGTGCAGCACAAGTCGTCGACATCCTCGGCCAATATGCTTCAGAACAGGCAGTTGAAGCATGTTAATATCTGAAGTGTCTACTTGATCGAGCAGTGGACAATAATATGTCCTATTATGATATGATCGAGTATCTTCAAGACACCGTTGAAGATCTTCAGCAAGAATATAAAGAGTCCACTGCCCTGTTGCATGAGGGGTACAAGAAGAAGTACTAGCAACTCAATACTGACAAGGGGTACGAGAAGCGTTTTGCTGGCTACGAGGTGAGGGAGAGAACTCTGAAGGGCGAAGTCGAGGAGTGCAGACAGATAGCTGAACTATTAGAGCAAGAAAATAACAATCTTCAAAGAGAGTTATCACAGTTGAAGTCTGCAGCTTCTACTTCAAACGCCTTAATCCCAGTGAATGATGAGGGATTCTCATTCTTGGAGGTCGAGAACGCCAAATTGAGGGACGAGTTGGAAACCTTGAAGAGGTCTGGCCCTTCTACACCTTCTCGTGTTCGAGCAAGAGCTCCTCGGGGATGAGTAAGAGCAACTCGGATTCCTGTCGAGGAACAGAGGACTCAGTCTGCCTTAGAGAACCAGGCCTTCCAGTTAATGGCGAAGAACCAGGCGTTGGCTGAAATGTCAAAGAAGATCAGGGACCTGGAAGAGCAGCTTTCCACGCAAAAATCTACCTTGGAGAATAAAGAGATCTTCATCAAAAATCTCTACTAGTAGCTGGATAGATTAACATATCAATTCCACAAACAGCCCAGGGAATTCTGGATGGCTGGATACAACGAAGCTCTCTATCACTTGGACGATCGTATCTAGAATGACAATAATGAGGGCTACAAGCAAGGCTTGTTGAATGCCTTATGTGTGCTGCAACTCGAACAGGGTCATTACCTGTGGGACTATAATGATACTGGGCTGCTCGACTTACCCCTGCCACCATTCAAACAGGATATGAGTTGGATCCCTGCTTGGGCCATTCCTCGATGCTTGATTTCCAAATATCTCGGTGACTACAATCTCCATTCAAATGCCGAGGTATCTCGTCCTGAGCACCTCTTAGATCGACCAATCGTGATGAATATCTGGATGTTAAAGGATCTCAACTTCATAAATTATCCTCTGGCTTTAAATGATCCGCATGCTGGCGAGGAACCTGTGTCAAAAGCAGAGGGGAAAAGACCAGTAGAATAGGAATATTAATGTAATAGTTAGTATACATTTCAATATCAATGTACTTTTCATTTCATTATCAATGTAATTTGTTTTGGATTTAATGAAAGACTTTCATTTCTATTTGCTATTGTCTTATAACACTTTATATCTGTGCATGTGTATCTGTTAAAAAGATAACAATATTGTGTAGTTATTCGATTAACTTAGTAATAATTAAAAAGTTACGAGTACCAAAAATGTTGTGGTAGTCATTTGGCAAACATAATGTTTTGTTTCTCGACCAACATAGTAAAAGTTACGAGTATAAAAATGTAGTTTGATCACTTTCTCGTTTTCATAAAATGTTTCCGACCAACCAAGGTCGTTAAATTTTACTTGTCGACCAATTACAGTTAGTGGGTTTTTATCCCCGACCAGCCATCACTACACCAAAATGGGCAAATTGTCACCTTTCAGCCGGCCAGCCTTGTCAAGGTCATTGACCGTGACAAAAAAACACGCGTTTTATGTCACGGTCATTGACCTTGAAACGACCGTGACAACGACTTGTCAAGGTCATTGACCGTGACAAGCCCGTGACAATTAAATTTGTCACGGTCTTGTCACGGTCATTGACCTTGACAAGACCGTGACAATCCTTGTCACGGTCAATGACCTTGACACGACCGTGACAACTTTTCCAGCAAAAACCCTTTCCCCCTTCTTTTTTCCCTCCCACCGTTCCCTCCCTCTCTCTCTCTCTCTCTCTCTCTCGACTCGACGCTGCTCTCTCTCTCTCTCTCTCTCTCTCTCTCTCTCTCTCTCTCTCTTCCATTTATATATATATATTTGTCTGTATATTTATGTATGTATGTGTATATATATATGTGTGTGCGTGTGTGGGGGTGGGGCGGGATGGGGCAGGGTGGGGGAGGGCGTGGTGGAGGGTGGCAGGGGGTGGGGCGGGGTGGGGCAGGGTGGGGGAGGGGGTGGTGGAGGGGGCAGGGGGTGGGGTGGGGTGGGGTGTGTGTGTGTGTGGTGGTGTGTTTTGGGGGAGGGAGGAGGGGGTGGTGGAGGGGGGCAGGGGGTGGGGTAGGGTGGGGTGTGTGTGTGTGTGTGGTGGTGTGTGGTGGGGGAGGGGGTGGGGTAGGGGGTAGGGGGTTGGGTGGGGTGGGGTAGGGGGTTGGGTGGGGTGGGGTAGGGGTAGGAGGTTGGGTGGGGTGGGTGGGGTGGGGGAGGGGGCAGGGGGTGGGGTGGGGTGGGGTGCGGTGTGTGTGTGTGTGGTGGTGTGTTTTGGGGGAGGGGGTGTTGGAGGGGGGCAGGGGGTGGGGTGTGTGTGTGTGTGGTGGTGTGTGGTGGGGGAAGGGGTGGTGGAGGGGGCAGGGGGTGGGTGGGGGAGGGGGTAGGGGGAGGGGGTGGGGGACGGGGGTAGGAGGTTGGGTGGGGTGGGTGGGGTATGTGTGTGTGTGTGTGTGGTGGTGTGTGGTGGGGGAGGGGGTGGGGTGGAGGATTGAGATTCAATTTAGGTGTGTAGACCATTTCGAAAATTTTGTGCTTCACATTATTGAACCAATATAAAACGTTTTCCCTATCTCTAGATTTTTACAGGACATCTACCACATCATGTCTTAAATGAATCCATTGATTAAAGCCCTAAAAATAATACACACATGTAATTTATTCTAAAATTATAGGATTGTGTTTAGCGAACCAATAACATAAGAAACTCTAATTCCCATCATCCTTCATGTGTTTCCACATTGTTTATCACTCCTTAAAACACAATTATAAAAGATAAAAGGATGATTTAGAACTAGTTTGCATTTATTATTATAACCCTGCCAACCATTCCTATCTTTATGCATTTTTTATGATTAGACCTAGACTGTATTGATGTATTTTTTGTCTCATTTTGCATGTATATATGATTTTTTCTTTTAGAAATCAGTCATGGAGCTGATGGTACGAATACGAGTGCTCAAGAAATGGCTCCAGTCGAGAGTAAGTAATATCTCTTTCCGATCCATTAGCTCGGTTATTATATCCCTGGATTTTGTTAAGCCTACTAGTAGGAATCTTCAATTTCTGAATTTGTTATCTTTATGTGTTTTGAATAATTTAAAATATCATTACTTATTTTAGAAACCAGTTATGGGGCAGATGGTCCTAATTTGAATGCTCAAGAAACGGCTCCAATCAGCAGTAAATAATCTTTCTTTCTGATTCATTGGCTCTGATTATTTATTCCTAGATTAACTTTTATTATTTCTGAATTTGTTATTTTTATATGTTTTGAATCGTTTAAAATATTATTATTTCTTTCAGAACCCAGTCGTGGAGTAGATGGTCTTAACACGACTGCTCAAGAAACGGCCCCAGTCCAGGGTAAGTAATATCTCTTTCCTATCCATTGGATCTGCATTTGTATCCATAGATTTTTGTTATGCCTCTTACTAGGAATTTTTGTTATTTCTGAATTTATTATTTTCATATGTTCTGAATAATTTAAAATATGACGACTTATTTTGAGAAAAGAGTAATGGAGAAGATGGTCCTAACTCAAGTGCTCCAAACACAGCTCCAATTGGTAAATTGTCCTTTCCGATCAATAATTTAAATATTTTTTTTTAGTAATTGTTCTAGTGAGGCTAGGTTCCATAAATTGAAATAAATCTCTTACCGGCCAAGATAGGTTATTAATTGTGTCATGAAATTGGCTAGGTTAGTGTCATTGTTGATGGGAGAATATTTTTCATCTTTTACCCCTTATCAATTCCTTATGTTGAAGAACTAAAGATCCTCAGATGACTCCTGTATTGGTACACTTACAATCACGAATCGCACCTATGATAAACTTTCAATGTGTTTATATCTACTGCTAAATTGACATTTTCTATCTCATGTTTAGTTTTTTTTTTAAATTGTCTATTATTAATTTTATGGGTCACTTGGGCTTTGGAGCTCATTATTTATTTGATATTGAATTTTCCCCCCCAACAGTTTCATTTCTTAAGGCTTAAACCCCAGAGTGACTTTTAGTGATGCAAAAAATATCCTGTAACACTTTTTGTGTCACTGAAAGTCATCTCGAGGGAACCTCAAGAAATGAAATTGTTAGAGGCTAAATTTAACATCAAAGAATTAGTTGCGGTAAAACCTCAAATCACCATAATTGTTTTGCTTGTAAAAAATCTACTATATTAATTTTTTATTATGTAATTTGCCTGCAGCAGTGACACATTGAACGGGAGGGGCTTTTTCATGGATATTATCACGATAAATGCTTGCGAGGTGTCCAATTTGGTCCCCCCCCCACCACCACCACAACACACACACACAATCCCCAACCATACATATTCTCACTCATGCTATTCAATAAACTGTGTTTTTAATGTTTCTTCATTGAACGTGTAGTATAACATGTCTTGTTCTTTTAAGTTCGAATGGCATATAATTTGTATGAACATATCGTGTGATATTTGCATGCTCGAAGTGTTTTTTTTCAACTTGTAGTATATCGTTACTTTGTCTTCATCGCTGAACATTCTTTATTCACATCTGGAATCACTAATCAGGTCTATCATTCTTCACCCTCTTCTTTGACGCCTGATTTGAGCTTTTATTTTGGAAGTTTTTCATGGGGGGGGGGGGGGGGGTGGTATGAATGGAGTGACAAACTTTTTTGCTTAACAGACGAACAGCTAAATGGGGGCCGAAGTCATGTTTATTAAATTTTAAACTTTAGATTCTAAAGTCAATTTCCTAGAAACCAAATGTACCATGAAAAGACATCCATAACGAACACAAGGGTGTCCCACATGGATGACATACTTTTCATTTAAACGTCTTCTTAGTGTATAGTTATCATAAGCTGTTTCGAGTTTTCAACCAATTCTGGTTAGTATTAGGATTCTTCACGAAATAATTTGCATTATCTTTAGTTTGTTCGGATATATGATGTTTGGAATAGGTACAACGTTGCTATAACAGGTACAAATATACTGCTGGGCAGTGGCAGTGGCCATACTGCCCAGCAGTTTTTTTTTTAATTCTGCCCAGAATTGTCACGGTCAATGGCCGTGACAATTTTTTTAAAAAGGGTCACGGCTTTGTCACGGTTATAAATCGTGACAAACGTGTCAAGGTCAATGACCATGTCACAAAACGCGAGTTTTGTGTCAAGGTCAATGACCGTGACACGACCGTGACAAAAAAAGTTGTCTCGCCTCGAAATGTCACGGTCATTGACCTTGATAAGGTGGATTTGTCAAGGTCAATGACCTTGAAAAATGGGCAGATTTGGTGTAGTGCATAGTTAGTAGATTTTTATCTTAAATGTTTCTGACCAACCAAGGTCGGTAAATTTTCCTTGTCGACCAACTACAGTTGGTGGGTTTCTATCCCCGACTAGACATAGTTAGTCTTTTTGAAATAATTTTACCTCCCGACCAACTCAAGTTGGCATTTTTGAGAATATATTTACTTCCTAACCGACATGAGTTGGCATTTTTAGGAATACTTTTATTTCCCGAGAAACATATAGTTTTATTTCCCTTAGGAATACAAATTTTATTTCCCAGAGGAATACAAGTAGCTTTACTTCCCGGAGGAATACAGGTAGCTTTACTTTCCGGAGGAATATTGGTAGCTTTACTTCCCGGAGGAATATTGGTAGCTTTACTTCCCGGAGGATTATTTGGTAGCTTTACTTCCCGGGGGAATATAGGTAGTTTTAATTCCCGAAGGAATATTGGTAGCTTTACTTCCCGGAGGAATATAGGTAGCTTTACTTCCCGGAGGAATATAGGTTTCTCGACCAACCTTAGTTGGCATTTTCGAGAAAAAATTTGAGTAGCCTGAGCTCTGCCGTGTAGTGTGTAGCACTAGTATTCCCCAAAAAAATTTCAATAAAAAGAAATAATTCGGCAGAATATCTTCATTTTATTCATCACTGATAATACTTGTGTAGGTGCTCTGCGTTCCATGCATTCTTAAACTCTTCTGATTCTAAAGTTGCTATTCGGTAAGTTCCTGGTCGAACAACTTCTGTAACTCGGTATGGTCCATGCCAGTTTTCCTCCAGCTTATTGTTCTTTTGAATTACTTTCTTCAGCACAGAGTCTCCTTCTTTCAGGTCGCACTTCTTCACTCTCTTGTTGCAGAACAAAGTTGTTCGCTGCTGGTAAGCAGCATTTCTAATGGTTGCTTCTTCTCTAATTCCTCGAGCATGTTTAAATCCAATCTTCTCATTAAGTCGCTGACAGGGGAGTTAAAATTTAGTACCCTGTGTGTTGGGAGGCCCAACTCGGCAGGTATAACAGCTTCACTTCTAAACGCCAACATATATGGTGATTCTCCCATTGCTACTCGGGGAGTTATTCGGTAAGCCCATAGTACTGACTGTAACTCGTGGATCCAATTTGCTTTTACATCATCCGGTCTTTTCTTCAAGCCATTTAGCAGCGTTCTATTTATCACTTCAGTTTGTCCATTGCTTTGAGGATGACCTGGTGCTGAGTGGATCTTCAAAATTTTTGATGCTTTTACAATAGGCAGCAAACTCCTCGTTATCAAATTGTGTTCCATGGTCTGTGATGAAGGCATGAGGAAGACCATATCGACAAATGATGTTCTTTCAAATGAATTTGTACACCTTGTCGTACGTCATATCGATGAGAGGTTCAGCTTCCACCCACTTAGTAAAATAATCCGCTGCAACGATGAGGTATTTGAACCTTCTTGTAGTCGTTGGCAGTGGTCCAACCAAATCTATTCCCCACATGGAAAATGGCCAAGGGGAAGTGATTGGTGTCAACAATGCTTGTGGAGTTCTTCGGATGGAGGAAAATCCCTGGCACTTGTCACATTTATTGGCATAGGCTACACAATCATCCCTCATCATTGGCCAGTAATATCCCTGCATCATCACCCTTTGCAAAAGCGTCCGACCTGCTACATGGGCTCCACAGGACCCTTCATGGATCTCTTCAATCAATTCTTTCAACTCGGAGGGATGTACACATCTCTGAAAACCTGCCATAATTCCTCGTCTATATAAAACACCGTTAGTTAATACATACTGAGCAGCTTTAAACTTCAATTTCTTGGCTGTAAGCTTATCAATTGGTAATTCTCCCTCCTCAATATATGCCCTGATAGGATCCATCCAAGATGGTCCTAAATTAAGGGTGATAAAGTTCATCGCCAAATCTTCATCTATACTCCGACCAGCCAAAACTTCAATTGGGATTGTTCTTCGTAGCTCGGTACGAGTAGCTGATCCTAATCGAGCTAAGGCATCTGCTCTTGCATTTTCCATTCTCGGTATTCTGACCAGCTGAATAGCAGCAAATTCTGATACCAACTCCATCACCTTTGCATGGTATTTGATCATTAATTCTCCTTTGGTTGCATATATTCCCAACATTTGATTTATAATTAATTGAGAATCACTGAAGACAATAATTTACTGCGCCTCCATAGTTTTCGCCAATTTAAGACCTGCAATCATGGCCTCATACTCAACTTCCTTATTAGAAGCTTTGAATTAGAAACGTAAGGCGTACTCGATGTCGACCTCGTCCGGAGTGCTCAAAACTATCCCTGCCCCACTGCCTGTTGTGCAAGATGAGCCATCTACATATAGCCTCCATATGAGTAACTCGTCTTCAAACTTCTGATCTAACAGAGTTCCTCGGTGAAATATTTGTTGCTTCCTTTCATCTTCCCCTGATATTTCTCGCTCTTCGTCGATCATCTTTTCTTGCCCTTTTACCAATCGGATTTGGTCTGAGCTCGAATTTGATGATCCTGTAACATCCACTTGCTCTTTTACCAACCGGAGTTGGTCTGAGCTTGTGTTTGTTGATCCTATAACATCCACTTGCTCTTTTACCAATCGGAGTTGGTCTGAGCTTGTGTTTGTTGATCCTGTAACATCCACAGGTTGATCGGCGAGCAACTTTTGCTCATCGGGGGTATCAGGATATGTGAACTCTGCTATAAAATCTGCTACAGCTTGCCCTTTTAGCGATGATCTGGGTTCATAGACTATATCGTATTCTCCGAGCTGTATTTCCCAGTACATCAATCTTCCTGATTTTTTTGGTTTATGAAGGGCTTGCCTCAATGGAATATCAGTATATACTACTATGGTATGAGCTTGGAAGTATGGCCTCATTCTCCTACTCGCCTGAATCAGCGCCAGTGCCAATTTTTCCAGCCTTGGATATCTAATTTCTGCTCCTCGGAAGGCCTTACTTGTGTAATAGATTGGTTTTTGTTCTCCATTCTCCACTCTTATCAACGCCGAGCTAATTACATTCTCCGATATTGCTAGGTACAAGTACAATTTTTCTCCCATCACCGGCCTGGACAACAGTGGAGGTGCTCCTAAGTATTTCTTCAAATCTTGAAAAGCATTCTCACATTCATCATTCCACTCAAAAGTCTTTCGGAGTGTCTTGAAGAATGGGAGACATCGATCAGTTGCTCGTGATACAAATTTGTTGAGTGATGCTACTCATCCTGTAAGACTTTGCACCTCTTTCTTCGTCGTTGGAGATCGCAGCCCTAATAGAGCTTTAATCTTTTCAGGATTTTCTTCAATGCCTCGTTGGTTGACAATGTATCCGAGAAACATGCCTTCTCGTACTCCAAATATGCACTTCGTCGGGTTCAGCTTCATTTGGTATTTATCTAGTTGATCAAAAGTCTGACTTAAGTCAACTAGATGATCAGCAGCTTTTTTGCTCTTCGTCAGCATATCATCAACATAGACTTCCATATTGCAACTGATTTGTTCAGCAAAGACTTTGTTCATCAGCCTCTGATATGTCGCACCTGCATTTTTTAAACCAAAAGGCATAATATTATAACAATAAGTTCCCCTAGGGGTAATGAAACAAGTACTCTCCCTGTCTTCAGGTTAATTTTAATTTGATTGTAGCCAGAATTAGGGGTGGCAATTTTAGAAACGACACGAAAAAACGACACGGAACGACACGAAATTGACCCGAAATTGACACGATGTTTCGTGTTCGTGTCGTGTTTTTTTGACACGAAGTCGTGTCGTGTCGTGTTCGTGCCTTAATTATGAGTCGTGTCGTGTCGTGTTATCGTGTTATCGTGTTTTTTAAGCCTGAAATTTAAGAAATTATGGTTTTCGTGTCGTGTCGTGTTATTTTTTATTCGGGTCGTGTTCGTGTCAGCTAAAAAAAACACGAAGTCGTGTCGTGTCGTGTTCGTGTCCAAAAAAACCTTGTCGTGTCGTGTCGTGTCGGGCCAAAACACGGCCCGTTGACCCGAATTGCCACCCCTAGCCAGAATAAGCCTCCATGGAGCTCAGCAGCTCGTGTACCGAGGTAGCATCGACTAGTTGATCAATTCGGGGTAATGGAAAGTGATCCTTTGGGCATGCTTTGTTGAGGTCGGTGAAGTCTACGCACATCCTCCATTTGTTGTTCTTCTTCTTTACCATCACCACATTGGCTAACCAGTCTGGATATTTAACATCTTCAATGAAGCAAGCTTTCTGGAGCTTCTCGACTTCCTCCTATATAGCTTGATTCTTCTCGGGGCTGAACACTCTTCTTCTCTGCTTCACTGGCTTGATCTCCTTATTCACATTGAGTTCGTGACATAAGAAATTTGGGTCTATCCCGGGCATATCCTCATGACTCCATGCAAAAGTTTGATTTCTACTTCTAAGGAAAGTTATCAATTCCTGTTTTAGTGAGGCTTCCAACGACGAACCCACTTGAGTAGTCCATTCAGGGTGCTCGTCGTCCAAAATGATATTTTCAGTAGCTTCCACCACTTGACCCTTCACGAGTTGTGACTCATCTCTAGGATCCAATGTTTCAATTTTTGACCCCTCTTCCAATTGATAAGTAGTAGTCTTTTTTCTTGACTCCTCCAGTTCCTCTTGCTCAGCGGATGAATAATAACATTCTTGAGCTACTTTTTGGTCACCTTTCACAATTCCTACTCCAAAATTTGTTGGAAATTTCAGGCATTGATGCACCGTAGATGGTACAGCTTCGAACTTCTTCAATCCTACTCTTCCCATGATGATATTGTATGATGATTGAACATTCTTATCCATCACGAAGAAGCGTATTCTTTCTGTTCGACAAGCAGGCCACGTACCAATGAATATATCCAACTTGATCGTCCCAAGTGGAAAAACTTTCTCGCCAGCAAAACCGAGGAGGGGTCTATGATAAGGCTCCAGTTGAGATAGTTTTAGATTTAAACTATCGAAGCACGAGTAGAACATGATGTCTGCCGAGCTACCATTTTTTACCAGTACTCTTGAAATTATTACTTCCTTCATTCTCATCTTGATCACCAATGGGTCATCATGAGGATATAGAACACCTGCAAGGTCATTCTTTGAGAAACCAATGACCAATTTCTCTTTATGCACCTTTCTCGGGTGATCCTCCTCAGCTAGATTTATTCGTTGAATGTACGAGCAAGCTTGAGCCTCACATAGGTAATATTTTCTCTCGGCAGTAAGGTCTCCTCCTCCTGCATCTCTACCTGTTATAACATTACAGTCAAATGACCCAAAGCGTATTGAAAATACCTCACGTTCTGGCTGCCTTGGTCTTTTGGGAAGATCGGGGTCGTCTTCTGGATCAACTTCATGGTTTCTTTTCTTGTTCTCCTCTGCTCGATGAGGAGATATAGACCTCTCTCTTGTTCGATCGTTGTTCCTTCTTTTGCCTCCACGATCAACATACTTTGACAGTTTTCCTCGTCTGATGAGTGTTTCAATCTAATTCTGAAGAGCTATGCAATTTTTGGTCATATGGCCATGATCTTTATCAAACTCGCAATACTTTGCCTTATTCCTCTTATCAGGGTTTGCCTTCATTTTCTCTGGCCAGTTTAGTTCCTCATTGTTCTGGATTTCCTCCAGAACATGGTTGATATCCTTCTTCATAGGAGTATAATTATCATATTTCTTCATCTCGTCCCACATCGACCTGTTTTTTGAATGTTTGTCATTACCATTGTTCTTATGCTCTTTCTTCTTAGTTTTATCGGCTTCCACCTTGGTTTCTTTGGCATCCATATTCTTCTTCGCAGCCATAGCCTCCTCGGCATTCATAATCTTGGACGTTTTTCCCATCAGGTCTGACATGGTTCTAGGTGGATCTTTGGCCAAAGTATAGTACAACTTGTTGGGCAGTAGTCCACTCATCAAGGCAGTAATCGCTGTCTTCTCCTCATAATCAATGACTTCGAGTTTCTCGTTATTAAAACGAGTTATATAATCTCTGGTACTTTCACCAGGCTTTTGTCTAACACTTAATAAATGCGCTACTCGTTTAAATGGCTTTGCCCCAAAACAAAAATTCTCAATAAATAACTCGGCCAGTTGAAGAAAAGTTAAAATCTTACCCTGAGGAAGATTATTATACCATATTTGAACAGATCCGGTAAGAGTTACCGAGAATGCCCTGCATCTCATCTCATCTGGAACAACATAGATGTCGGCTGTAACCTGGTATTGTTCTATATGAAGGACAGGGTCAGTCTTTCCATTATATTTTGGGGTCACAATAGGTTCTTTGAACTTTGATGGTGTTGGAAAATCTACAATGGACTGGACAAAAGATGTTCCTCGAATAAAGGTTCATTGTAGGCGGTTCTTAGCTTTAACCATTTCCCCCAATCTATCCTCCAACCTTTGAATAGAGCCTTTCCATGCATCATTTCCTTCCTCGGGCCTATTGGTCCGTGTAACTGATCGCGTTGATGTGGCTTCCCGAGATCTCTCTTGACGAGCAGCCGGTCGTGACTGGGCAGATCCTTCCCTTAAATCTGATGGTCGTTGAAAACTCCTCGATGGGGCTCTAGGAGGACTTTTGATCCTCCTAGGACCTAATCGATCGAAAGGTGATACTCTGCTTAATATTTCTAACTCACTGGTCCTTTCTGGGGAGAGAGTGATACGTTGTTCAGTATCTGTGGCTCGCACTGACGAAGTTTGTACAGGTTGATAAGAAAAATCTTCATACTCCTCATTGCGATATAAATTGGTACTCCTAGTACGCGAAGAAGATGCACGGGTATTTCTTTGAATACTTCGTGGTCTTGAATGGGTTGGTGCACCGCCATGGAGGGTTTGTATGAGTTGACGCATAGTTTCTTGCATGGCGGTCTGGCCCTGAGCCAGATTTGTCATTATTCCAGCCAGATCTGGAATACTTGGCGGAGCATATGGATTTGGAGAGCTTCCAGCGTTTCAATTGCTAGATTCTGGAATATCAGACATTTGTGATGGATTGTTTTTGATGGAAAATGATATTACCAGTCGTTTCCCACAGACGGCGCCAATCCGTTGATGTAAAAAATTAGATCATATCTAATTATTCAATCACAGATAAATAAATGAGACAAATAATTCTTAAAGTGGTTCAGCCTTATAAGAATGGCTTACGTCCACTGTTATGGTATTGATGATTGTATGGGAATTCTCGATTACAAGCTATCTTAAGAAATTCCGGTCCCTTTACAATGAGGATTGTACAATGTATTTATAGCCCTGGGGCTGTAATGTGAAAGGGTAATACATTAAATGATGTACATATGAAAGGGTGATACATTCAATGCTTCTTAAGCGTATGCATCTGAATGATAAGCATTTAATGAACAGTCAAACTATTGGTTATCCAGCTATTAATGCTTTGTTCGAGGTGCATCTCGGACCGCCTGAGTTACTCGAACCGCCTAAGCTTCTCGGTGGTCAAGAGTTCCTCAGAGAGTTCTCATTCCTCGGAGCGTATGAGTTCCTCGGGGAAACAGTGTCCCTCGTTGTAGTATGGTTCCTCGGGGCATGTGAGTTCCTCGGAAGTGTTTGTTGTTGCCACGTAGACTGCCACGTGTCTTCACTTTATTGATCCATGTCAGCAGACTAAATTTTGGTATCAACAACGACATATCATTCCGATCAAGCCATTTGATATAATCATAGAAATTATATTTCCCAATAATATTTATAGAATTTGATACTTTATGGGATTTTCAAAAATATTCCTGTGAAAGAGTTTATGTGATTGTTAGAGGAATGAATTTAAAATGGGACTCAAATAAATAAGTCCAATTACATATAATCATGATTTTTTCTCAGTTTAGAAGAGCATAAACACATCTTTTGTAATAGAAAGTACATTAAGCACAAAGAGAATATCTATCGCCCAGTCATACAAATGCTTTCCTAGACAAGTCATTACTTGACCTAAAGAATTTTAACCTTCATACGGTCCATAATTGATTAATATGTAGAAATTTTATAGAGTTAAATATAGTGCTTCAATATGTACAAGCTATAGTAAATAAATTGTTTTTATAAAAGAATTATAATACCTCGTATTTTTCTAGAATAAATAAAACTATATTTTTGGAATAAAATAAAATTCGTGAAAATTAAATTATATCGGTGAATTTAATTTATTAATTGAGAACAGGTAATTTGTTATCATGTCATAATCATGTGATTGATTTTTATGTTAATAGCTACAATGAAAAATAATTGCATGTGTAGTAAAAAATTTGCAAATGATACGTGACTTAATTATAAATATAATTGTGGGACAAAAATAATTGGAATGCATTCTAGGAAGTTATATGGACTCGTTTAGGCGTTTTAGACCTTTAGAAATGGTCTCGGGGTATAGGTATATAAGTTGGGCGACTTTTGAGTTTGCCTAATTATGGGTTCGGGCCCATTTGGGGGTCCAAAATTGGGGAAATAAGTCCAACTTTAGATTTAGGACAAATATAAGATTGAAGGGGAAGATTAACACCCCCACACTTAATCAAATACATAACCCTACCAGCCCCACCTAAAGAGAGAACGAAACAGAGGTAAAAAATGAGAAGATTCAATTCATCAACCGCCTATCCAAGCAAGAATTTTCTTGCTTAATTAAATATTCAATGTGCTTCTTTATTCATCATAGTAGACCCCATGTGATTTTCAGGTTTCAGTTGATAATTTCGTGATTAAATGGTAGGAATGAATCTTATGCATACAGAGGACTAATTGGAATATAGGTGGTTAACCTAGATATTTAAGATGAATCTTTGTGTAGACATACCAATGTTCATGGACAGTCCTATCAGTTTCGGGTCTCTCGCGTTCGGGACCATAGAACACGTCGGCACAGGTGGGCTAGATGTTGTGTAGGTCATTTTTATAGGTACTATGTAGCAACGCCATCTACGAGAGGTAAGTGTAGATGATCGGATCCTTTGTGACCGCTTGGCATGGGTTGTGAACTCTTGTAATGCATAGGGATCGCCCCACTTATGTGTATTTTATGATGTATGATTGGATAGATATTTCGTTCAGACTTACCGCTAGTAGATTCCTTTGAGTGTCGCATATATGAAATGACATATATATAAATTACCCGAATTAAATGAGATTGATTAGTTTGTCTAAGAACGTAAATAATAAATTACAGAACCATACTATGTTGTTCATGTTGATACCAAAAATTGTCCATCTACGTGGACCATTCAGATACTGACACGTGTTGTACAGTGGGAGAATAATCCTAGTCATTAAGGATGAAATACCGATCAACACCAGGAATACCAACCAACACCAGGGATACCGACCAACATCAGGGATGCCGACCAACGATGATAGGCAAACACCAATAGTTATATGCATTAATGATTGTACAGATGCAAATGTCTATGATATAAAGACATTTTATCCTTTGATATTCTAGCTCTTGCACACCCCTTGGGGGCTATAAATACATTATAAACCCTACATACAGGGACACATGAAAAGAGAGGCAATTTACAACCGTGGACGTAGGCTCTTCCCTTAAGCTGAACCACTTTAAAAATCTCTCATCTCTTATTTCTATTTATCTGTGATCAATTAATTAGCCTAGTCTAATTTTTTTCATCAACAGTTTGTCATCATCTGTGGGAACGGTATTTCTAATCGATCTCACTCAATCAAACATCTAAATGGCCGAAATTCCTGAATCAAATCTCAGGAATGAAAGTATTCCGCCTGCTCCTTTTTCTCCTCCATCTGTAAATGATTTAACCGAGATTCTGGCTAATCTTGCAAGAGGCCAATAGGCCATTCAAGATACTATCAGGAAACTTGTACAAACCCTTTAAGCTGGAGCACCTCCTCTATCTGCTCAAGGAAATATGGCACCACCCCCACCAAGAGGTGGTCGGTGCAGCCACTCGATATCAACAAAATATGTCTTCTACCATCCAAGGTTAACTTCATTACCCAGGACATCAAAATATTTTCATACAGAGTCTTATTCTCCGGAGATTCCAAGTGACTTAGAAAGATTAAGTCGTGCATCTCCCTTCAATCGCTTAGGACCCGAGGGAACATAAATGTTCCTAGGTCAAGATCTGGTAATACCAGATGACCATCTGATCAAAGGGAAAGCACAACTCAACCTAGATCGAACGCCCAACGAACGATTACTCAGACCGAGCAATGAATTTAGGAAGAAAGATCAGCAACTAATGAAGTTGCAACGCATAAATTCGGTGCTGCCAATGATGCATGGAAAAGATCCATACTGAGATTAAAAGACAGATTGGGAGAAATGGTGAAGATAAGAAACCCACTATAAAGAAGTTTTGTAAAAGGGTCTCCATTTGTGCAAGCAATTTTGGATTTACCTACTCTAGCAAAGTTCAAAGCTCCAGTAGTAACACCTAAATATGATGGAAAAACTGATCCAATCCTTCATATAGAACAATACCAAGAAACTACTAATATTTATGTTATCCCCGACAAAATGAGGTGTAGATCATTTTTTGGAACCATTACTGGATCTGCCTAAATTTGGTACAATGGTCTTTCTCAGGGATAAATTTCTAGCTTCAACTAATTGGTTTAGCTATTCATTAACAACTTTTGTTTTGGAGAAAAGCCTGTGAAAAGGGTGGCACAATTACTTAGTGTGGGATAGAAAGAAGGAAAGAGAACCAGAGATTACATCACTCGTTTCAATAACGAGAAACTAGAAGTAGTAGATTATGAGGAGAAGATTGAAATAACTTCCCTCGTGAGTGTATTACTCCCGGAAAAACTGTATTACACTCTTGCTAAGGATCCTCCGAAGATAATGGCAGAATTGATGGCTAAAACAACAAATATCATGAATACCGAAAGATCATAAGGACCCTAGAGAACAAAGGGAATAAAAATAGAAAGGAGTTTTGGAGTGAATCAAGAAGTACAATGACTATACTCCGTTAACCATGGGAATTCACCATGTTTTGGAAGAAATTAAGCATAATAAAGACGTGCATTGTCCTGATAAGTTGAGAAATTCCCCGACCAAGAGAGACAAAATATAGTACTGCGAATTTCACAGGGATCACGATCACACGACATAACGTTGCATAGATCTTCAAAATTAGATTGAAACTCTCATCTGAAGAGGAAAGATGAATCACTACGTTGATCGACGGAATAATGAAGGAATTCAGTGTAGATCAAAATCTCCTTGCAAACACGGAGAGGAGAAGAAAAGAACTCACGAAGATGATTAGGATGATGCAATTTTGGTTCTTTTGATTGCCAAATAATTACAGGTGGAGATGTAGGAGGATGATATCATACAACAGAGTGAAAAGCTTACCTCCTTGAAGAACTAGGTCACTCGTATATACAGAGGATGAACCTTGCAGAGGAAGATCGACCAAGGAAGGTTAACAAAGATAAAATAATAATTGGTTTCTCTAAAAATGATCTTTAAGAAGTACTTTATCCTCACAAAGATCCAGTAGTAATCAAAGTCAGAAAGGAAGAAATCATTGTCTCTAAAGTATTAGTAGATAATAGAAGCTCAACTGATATCATGTTCTATCCTTGTTTCAGTAATTTGGATTTTAAACTCAGCCAATTATAACCATATCATCGACCACTAATAGGTTTTATAGGTGATAAAGTCTTCCCTTTGAAAACCCATTAAAATGGAGGTGATCATAGGCACCTGGATAGCTAGCCGAACAGAGAGGGTCTGTTTCTTTATAATGGATAAAAATTTCCATTTAACTTATAATATAATCATAGGAAGAGTCAGGCTAAAGAAGTTCGAAGCAGTTCCATTCACTGTTCATCAAGGCCTAAAATTCCTTACTAATTTTGGGGTGGGAATTGTGAAAGGTGACCAGAAAGTAGCTCGAGAGTTGGAAGATATAAAGAGAAAACCACTACCTATCAAGGGGAAAATCCTGAGCTTTATGAATAATCTAAGGATAAAACCTTAGATCCAAGAAAGGAAATAGAGTTGGTAAAGGGACAGATTATGGAAGAAACTGAAAGCATTGTGTTAGATGATGATAAATCAGAGCGCATCACTCAAATAGGGACAACATTGGATCCTGTTCTCAAACAAGAACTGATGAGCTTCCTTAAACAGAGAAAGCATGTGTTTGCCCAGAGTCATGAAGTCATGCGTGGGATATATAATAACTTCCTTTGTCATGATCTTAACAAAAACAAAGAAGTTAAACCAATCAAACAAAGGCGAAGAGTGTTCAGCCCCAAGAACAACCAAGTTATACATGAAGAAGTTAAAAAGCTTCATAAAGCAGCTTTTATTAATGAAGTGAAATACCCAGACTGGTTGGCCAATGTAGTTATGGTCAAAAATAAAAACAACAATTGGATAATGTGTGTAGACTTCATAGATTTGAATAAAGCATGTCCAAAGGATCATTTTCCTTTACCCTGAATAGATCAACTCATGGATGTAACATCAGGACATGTGCTACTTAGCTTTGTGGATGCTTATTCTGGTTATAACAAGATAAAAATGAAATCTGAGGATAGGAAAAGTACTTCTTTCATCACTCCCCAAGGAACATACTCTTATAATGTTACGCCTTTTGGTTTGAAAAATGCAAGTGCTACATATCAAAGGCTAGTCAATAAGGTGTTCGAGGAGCAGATGGGCAAGAATATGGAAGTCTACATATATGATATGCATAAAAAGAGAAAAAAAGGCATCTGATCACATTACCGACCTCAGCCAGACTTTTGATCAAGAATCACTAGATGATGCTGAATCCAACCAAATATGTTTTTTGAGTGCAAGAGGGAATGTTCCTCGGGTACATAGTAAACCAAAGGGGAATTGAAGAAAATCCAGAAAAGATCAAGGCACTAATTAAAATGAAATCTCGAACTTGCAAGAAGGATGTGTAAATACTAACCGAACGAGTAGTAGCCTTGAACAAATTCATGTCCCAAGCTACAGATAAATACCTGCCGTTCTTCAAGGTGCTCAGAAAAAGTTTTGAATGGAATGAAGGATGTGAAAAATCTTTTGAGGAGTTGAAAAAGTATTTTGGTTCACCTCCATTTCTCTCTCGACCAATCACAGGAGACAAATTGTACATGTATTTAGTTGTTTCTGAGTTAGTTGTGAGTTTTGCATTGATTCGAGAAGAGAATGGAGTTCAAAAACCCATTTACTATACCAGTAAGGATTTCCGAGGAACGAAAATCAGATACCCTCACTTGGAGAAATTTACATTAGGATTGATTGAAGCATCTAGATGCATAAAATCCTATTTCCAAGACCATACAATCATAATTTTTCACTGATATGCCTCTAAGGCAGGCTTTGCATAAACGAGAGAAATTTGGTAGATTAATGTATTGGGCTGTGGAATTGGGGGAGTATGATGTAATATATGAGCCAATGTCTTCTTTGAAAAGGCAAGCAATGGAAGATTTCATAGCGGATTTCACTTAATCTGAGGTCCCCGAGCAATAAAGTGAGCAGGCAGAACAAGAATCAGAAGAAAGTAATGTTACCAAGAAAACTCCTGAAGAATATTTTTCAGAAGAAGCGAGTGCAGACCTACCACACTCCTCTTCCCGAACACAGGAGATGACCAGGAAGTATGAAGAAGAAAAGAGAAAAATATTCAACTACGGGAGTTTGACAAATCAAGCATTCGACAATAACATCCCCATATGGAACTTATATGTTGATGGGTCATCTTGTTCAACCGGGAGTGGAACATGTATAATACTTAACACTCCTGATGGTATTGATATTGAGTATGCACTACGTTTTCAATTCTAGGCTTTAAATAAGCTCTTATTGTAGGGCTAAGTTTAGCCCACTCATTGTGTGTCGAGCAAGTTGTGGCATACAGTGACTCTCAGCTGGTAGTAAACCAAACACTAGGTTTATTTAGAGCCGAAGGAGAATTGATAACTAGACATTTATCCAAGGCGATGGAAGTCATTACAAAATTGTTAGTTATTCAGATGAATAGAATACCAAGGTTGGAAAATTCCCGAGTTGATGCCCTTGCTTGGCTAACCTCTACTACCAGAATTAAACTCCGACGAATTATCCCTATTGAGATTTTAACTAATAGTAGCATAGATGAAGATTTGATGATCAATTTCATTGCCATAGATATGGGGCCATCCTGGATAGACCCCATCAGCACATACATTGAAGAAGGAATTCTACCAACAGATATGGTGGAAGCAAAAAAGTTAAAATACAAAGAAGCTCAGTATGTATTAGATAAGGGTGTTTTGTACAAAAGAGGACTAATAGTCAATTTGTAGCACTGTGTGTATCCATCAGAGGTCCACGATATAATTCATTAGGTACATGAAGGGTCATGTGGAGCTCACATATCAGGGAGGACAATTTTGCAGAGAATCGATACTCAAGGGTATTACTGGCCAACAATGCGAGCAGACTGTGCAACTTTTTTCAAGAAGTGTGATAAAAGTCAGTGATTTTCCACAATTCCCAAAACTCCAAAGGCTAATCTCACTCCAATAACTTCATTATGTAAATTTTCCATATGGGGTATAGACTTGGTCGGGCCACTACCAATCACCCGAGGAAGATTTAAATACTTGGTGGTCGTCATGGATTATTTTACAAAATGGGTTGAGGCAGAGTCTGTGGTAGATATGCCTTATAAAAAGGTTTATCAATTCATATGGAAAAGCATCATTTGTAGGTATGGGATGCACTATTCTTTCATTACTGACCATGTAACACATTTTGACAATGAGGAATTCGCAAATTACTGTGCTCAATCCAATGTGCAAAATTCCATTCGGCTCCAAGACATCATCAAAGTAATGGACAAACTAAAGTTATGAACAAAACCTTGCTTAACGGATTAAAGAAAAGACTTGATGATGCCAAGTGAAATTAGATAAATGAGCTACACTCTGCCTTGTGGGCATACAAAAAAACATCGCGACCAACAATTAGAGAATCCCCGTATATGTTAGCATTAGGAACTGAAGTTGTCATTCCTGTCGATATAGGCTTACCATCCCATAGAGTTTTATGTTTTAACTCTCTAGTAAGTGACCTTATGAGAAGGTTGGATCTAGACATGCTGGAAGAAGTAAGAGAAGATGTTTCCCTGCGCAATGCGTCTTATTAATATAGAACAACCCATTTTTATAATAAAATGATGAAACCGACCAACTTAAAGGAAGGAGATTATGTGCTGAAGAAAGTGCTGTAGAAAAATAACAAGCTTGAAGCCAACTGGCATGGGCCATACCGTATTTCATTAGTGATCCTACTAGGAACCTATCGAATTGAAACCTTAGAAGGCGAAGAATTCAAAAACCCATGGCATGCAGAGCATCTCAGAAAGTATTATAAATGATGTTGTAATCAATTTAAGGCCAAATTAAATTGGTTTAAAAATTGACTCCAATTAAATAAGTTTATAATTGAATTTGCAAATTCGATTTAATCAATATCATACGGCATTCTCAAATTGGTATCAAAGCAGGTTACTCTAATTTATTGAGTATTCCTTTTTTCGCAAAATTTTCTGATATTTATTTATTTAAAAAATCTGATTTTAAAAAATCGCAATATTTCCGAATCAAAACTTATATAATCGGTTGCCAATTTTTGAGGGGTCTAATTATACTTACTGGAAAGCCCATATGAAATCGCATTTAAAAGCATTCGATGAGCATGTTTTGATAGTTTGTGAAACAGGCTAGACTCCTCCCACTGTCACCGTAGATAATATCACTAATTTAAAACTCGTGGCATACGAGACAGAGGATAAGTTTAGGTGGATCATTTTTAATTCATATGGGTTGAGTGCAATTTCTGGTACCGTCGCTCCTGAGGAGTTCCAACATATTATCACGTGCACCATGACTAAATAAGCATGGTATATTTTACAACTTACCCATGAAGGCACAAACGCAGTCAAAGAGTCTAAAATTCAAAATTTTAACTACTCAATTTGAAACAATAACCATGCTTAAATATGAGTGTTTTTATAATTTTGACGCAAGTTTATCCGATATTATCAACAGTAGTTTCAATCTTGGTGATCACATTCTTGATGCACGAGTGGTTAAAAAGATTTTGAGATCATTGACTAAACGTTTTATCCCTAAAGTTACTGTTTTGAATTCCTTGGATAATTTGAGCAATTTAAAATTGGAAGAGCTCATAAGAGACCTCTAGACATATGAAATTGACATGTTCCCCGACATTGTCAAGCCTAAGGATAGATGGATGGCACTTATAGCCCAGTCTAGGAAGGGAAAGTAAGTGTCTAAGAGTGAGAAGAAAAAGAAAGTGAGAGTTTGTGAGCAAGAGTATGATTTTGGTATGGCCATGCTTGCAAATAATTTCAAAAAAATTCTCAAGTTTTCAAAGCAAAATTCTTCTAATAAATTTTTTTTGAGAAAAATAAAAAGAAGGATGAGGCCAAAGAGAGCGGTGAGAAAGAAGGAGGGAAGGATAAAGAGGAAAAAGAAATATGTTTTGAGTGTGAGGGCAGAGGGCGTACAACATTTAAGTGTCCCACTACGCTAAAGACAGGGGCCAAAAACATTGCCATGCCAAAAAGATGAGGGCAAAGAGAGCGGTGAGAAAGAAGGAGGGAATGATAAAGAGGAAAAAGAAATATGTTTTGAGTGTGAGGGCAGAGGGCATAAAACATTTAAGTGTCCCACTACACTAAAGACAGGGGCCAAAAACATTTCCATGCCATCCACTCTTAGGGATAGTGGGGAAGAGGTGAAAGATTCTGGGGATGAGTCTTCACATGGAAAGTTTGTTGCCTTTTCATCTAGTCACGTGAGCATACCTAGTTTATCCCAAGACGATGAGAATACTTGTGCATGTGAGACCCCCGAGGATGATAATTTGAGTGTTTGTAGCGAGTGTGAGAGTGAGTGCGCTAGTGAGGGTGATAGTGAGCTCCAACTTACATTTAGATATTTGTACGTCGAGACCTTAAAGACTAAGAAATTAAATAAGGATTTAGGTCTTAGGATAATATATTTGGAGAGAGAGTTTGAGGGGATTTGAGGCGTCAGTGAGACAACTCTAGAAGGTGAAGGTTTCTTTGACTGAGCAGTTGATCGTCGTGAATCGGGAGAAGAGTGAACTTATAGCTCGTGTGTCACAATTAGAGAGAGATCTTGAACGTGCCCAAGAGGTAAAGGTCACTTTAGAGGATACATATAAGAAGGTAGGAAATATGCTCCTCGGTCCCGCTTTAGATAATGTTAAGAGACTAGGAATAGGTCATGACATTGCATCCACTTACCATGTTACACCCATGCCGGTTCTCGAGTTTGCAATTGATCCATATGGTTCTAAACCTAACCCACCTAGGCGTCCCATACCTTATATGAGAGTGCGCCGTAGACGTTTTGAAATAGGTGTCCCTAGGGCCGTAGATATTTGCACTCATTGTAAGAAGAGAGGAAACCTCAGGGAATTTTGTTTTAAATTGGGTAATATGTCACGTTTTCTACTACACGTGTTCACAAACACGCACCCACACATGATGCTCCGGATGATTACATCAGAGAGTTTGCACATCTTAAGGAGAAGGTAAATTTTTTAGTCAAGAATTCACATAACTTGATGGATGTTGGTAATAGGATGTCACCACCTTTGGGAAACTCCACCGCACCTAACGGTTGAGGTTTCGACTTGTTTTCTAGCTTATGATGATTTTCATAATGATATTTTATACCTATTGAGAGTATCTACCATTTCTATTTTTATTTTTCCATTTTTGATATATATATTTCGAAAAATCAAAAAGATTTTAATTTTTGAAAATTTTTGGAAAAATACAAAAAGATTTTCTATTTTTTTAGAAAAATTGAAAGAGCCAAAAAGATTTTATTTTGATAAAATTTTTGGAAAAAACAAAAAGTTTTTTGTATTTAGTTTTACATCGTTTATGAATGGAAATTTAGGATGACTGAATAACAATTCCATTCCATATCCATGTGATGATTTGATAGTGTTTTGATATGCGTCATCATTTCATTTTTGTGCTTTATAATGTTTTGAGTCATTAAGATGTAATTTGAGATTACTAACTACAAGTTTGACTCTTAGTTTCCTTCACTGCACTCTTGCATGGATTTGTTTGATTATTTTACTTGTCTATCACATGTTGGATGAAGTGTTTATATTTCAATCCTGTCTTTAAAACAAACCTAATGCGATAAAACATGACAATGAAAGTAGTGCATGTAAGAACCGGTTACCATGAGGAATTAAATTACAAAAAATGATGAGTGTTCACGGCAAAGGGCTGCAAGAGTACAAAACTAACTCGTTTTGAAAGCCACCGTTTAACAAATCCCAAGAAAAAATTTAAAGGCAATAAAAAGATATATATGCCAAAAATTGGGCCAATAAGATTTCTCGAAGGAGAGAAAAATAGATCACGTCAAAAGAAAAAAAAAAGAAAAGATATAATATTTATGAGGGTGTTCGGATGGAAAAATGTAAAAAACGAATTTGCACGTCCTGACAAAGTCTTGAAAAATAATTACATAGTTTTAGACGTTATTTGTGTTGAAATCATTTTAGACTTTGATGTGTCGATTAGATTGAGTCAATGTCATATAAATTCACATTTTTGACACCTACGGACGATTTTCAGTTCATTCATTAGGAGATGCAAGTGGGTCATGCTGATATTCTTTCGGGACCCGAACAGGCTCGGGTGTGGGTAGATCCATAGTGCAAAAGAAGAGAAACTCGGGTTCTTCGAGAATAAGGGACCGATTTCGCTCCATCTCATGAACCTCGATTTGAAGGTTGTTAATCTTAGCGGTAAGTTGGACTAGGACCATCATAAAATTAGGTTTCATATTCGGTACTTGGTTTTCGTTCTCCATGGAGAGTTGGTGGAGGTGAATTCCGGACTCGGAGGAAGTAGCGAGAGAACTGATGATCTTCGGGGCAATTCAACGGAAGATTGAAGCCAATAGGGAGCCAATCCAAGGGTCGGGTATGCGATTGACTTAAGAGGGTAAAAGATTCGAATTCATTTTGAAATAAAAAAGCAAGAGTTATTTTTGTTAAAAAAAGAGGAAAATGTTTTTAACAATATTTTTAGAAAGGGGAGGAAAAAATGTTTTTGGTATTTTATTATAAAAGGAGGAAAAATGTTTTTGACATTTTGATGAGAAGGAAGGAAAAATGTCTTTGATATTTTGATAAAAGAGGGGAAAAATATTTTTGACACTTTTAGTAATAAAGGAGGGAAAAGCGAGAGAAGAGTCTCAACATTATTATCATCATCATCATCATTATTATTATTATTATTATTATTATTATTATTATTATTATTATTATTATTATTATTATTATTATTATTATTATTATTATTATTATTATTATTATTATGTTCTCACTTGTGTTAGGTTTACCTAAATGCAAAAAGAAATTCCGGATGAGACCCAAGCCTGGGAAAATTGTGTTTGAAAAATATGTAAAACATGGTTTGACTTGTTTCCAGGCTCATGGACAGGATCCCATTTTGAAAAGATGAAATCGCACAAAAGTTTGGGCGGCATGCCGACCCAGTATTTCAGTATATTTTCATGTAGCAACGAGCAAACTAAGTATGAGTGCCCTTGGTTTCACGAATATGTGAGGGTATGTAGTTGTTGGTTTAGTGGGAAGGTTCCCCATTGGCATGACTTCCACGATATACATCTTGCTTTTAAGGGAAATCGGTACGTGTTGACAAGCCATTTGATATACCTGAGTGTACGTGAATTGCCTCACTATATAGCTCGTGGAGACAATACATGTGAGAGCGAATTCAATATACTCGACATGCGTGAACGAGTTCCATACTACATAACTCCCAACTTGAGTTCGATCAAGCGGTATGATGTGGGGGGAATCATTTGATATATGTCGAAGGTTCTAGGCCAATGGAAGGTGAGAGTCATGTTACTTAGGTTGACCACTCCCTACCGGACTAGCGCCTATCACAAAGTGACCCCCCAGTACGGGACAATATTTTGGTTAATAGCCATGCTCTTGGTGATGTAGTGTGAAAATCCATGATTCTTGATTAGTATATTACAGGGAGAGTAATTTATTTGGAATGATGAGGACTATACTAATAAGGAAGAATGTATAAGTAAAAAGTAAATAGCATGGAGCATGAAAATAACACTGAGCATGGATACGTGAGAGTGAGTGATGTGTGAATATCTATAAGTGAGTGTGTAGCTGTGAAATTAAGCATGGATCAATTACGAGTAGCGTGTGATAAGTGTAATTGAGCATCGATATATACAAGTGTGATAAGTGTAAGTGACACCTAACCATCGATAATCTAAGTTATGTGTGCAACATGTGGATATATGTAACCTATATACAAGTGTAGGTAGTTTTAGGTGTACATGGAGAGTATTCACAAGTGTATGAAGTGAAAAGTGAGTGAGAGGTGATATAAACATAAGGTAGATATATACAAGAAGTAATAGAGGAGAAAAGGGAACAAAAAGGTAGGTGCATACGCACACAATCAGAAAATGATAACCCCTATGCAAACAGAGTCTATCCCTCTTAAGTAAGTCCCCAATAGAGTCGCCAATGTGGCCATCCCTCCACTGGGCTTCTGGGGTTTTTCCTTTATTTCCTTCTCCTTCTTGGGGGTTGGCGCTCGCACGCACGATGGAGAGAAGAGAGAGAGAGAGAGAGAGAGAGAGAGAGAGAGAAAGAGAGGTCTCGCGTACTTTCTAGGAATGCTTCGACCGTCGTTGATGTGGGATGATATAAAGAGATAGAGTCGCTAGCCTATTTTGTACAAAACGTGCAAAAGAACATGTTGTCACCTTGAAAGAACGGCATTAAAGACAAACTGATTCTTGAGAAACCAATTAGATAAGAGGTTCGAGGGCTAAGTTACGGAATCGAAAGGTGTTACACACCCATCACACCCTTTTGATCTCACATGGGCTTATGTTAAAATTAATATTGAATTCTCCATGAATTTTTGTTGCGTGTATATATAAGTGGAGATCGGAATCGCTCAGCTCGCATCATGGAAAAGATGGAGTGAGGTTATCCATAGGAATGTTCCCGGAATAATAATTAAAAAATATGATATATGCGCTTATTGAGATATTGATCGTTATGATGAAACAATAATATGTGTTAGATAAGACACAAATATGAATCACAAGTATGATAATTATGAATAATATATGGGTAAAATAGAAAAAAGATGAAAAATATGAAAATAGGACTCGATTCTCGGGTTTTAGACCGAGACGTCTACATAGCCTATAGAAGCATCAAAGTCTACATATTTCGCATGCAGCATGAGGGTGGGGTTTATTCCAAAAATTCAAACGTGGATTTTATTATATGTGTGTGAAAGAAAAGGTGTTTTTTAGTTTTCAGAGAATGTGATGAAAAAATATCGTTAGAATTTATAGGTGTAGGCCACTTTTCCTTGTTTTGTTTTTTTATTGAAAATAAATTGTGTGCAATATTACTAATAAAGGATGGGAGATTAAGATATATATGATCTAAAGTAAAAGATAAATTAAGAATTTATATAATTAATGCAAAAATGAAGGAATTCCAAGACAGAATGTTTGGGCCTTCTTTGGAGACTTGAAGATTAATCTGATTGATGATAAGACTCCTTGCAAGCGAATGAAGCATGTAGGAGGATTTTTGATAAAATGGGTGTGGAAGTGATGGGAATAAAAAGTGAAGAAATATTTCAAATAAGGAAATCTCGAGGACTTAAAAATGTTGCTGAGATCACTGAAGTTGATATTTATCAAGTGGCCTGGAAGGTGAGCTCATGCTATCCTTATATAGGGTCAAGGTACTATCGATCAACATTTTCCTTGCCCTGCTATTAGCCGGTAACCCTAGACACACTGTCGATAGGCAGGGAAATGGACCTGCCAATTGGAAGTCCAGGGCAGATTGTTCAAAAAAATGGTCGTAAAATGCAATCCATAAGTCCAAATCGTGCACGAGTCATACCGTTGGAAAGGTTATCCAGATACCTTTTATAATACTTTGGCCTCTACTGGGTTCAGGAGATATCTTTGGGTCAAACGGGGCTCGAAAGTTCCCATTAATTTTTTGGACAGGAGATCATCGGACGACGATGGATCGTTCACCTAAACTGTAGTTTTGAATCATGCACGGGGTGGACCGTTGGAAAGGTTATGGAAGGAAATTTTATGTTCCAAAGAGCTTCGCTCTCTTAGGAGAGTTGAGTTTAGTCAAACGAGACCTGAAAGAGTCTAGTGACCTTTTGGAGTGAAACGGATCATTCGGCCATACCATAGGGATGATTCGTGCACGGGGTGGACCGTTGGAAAGGGTATTCAGTTACCTTTGAAGATTCATTCAGTCTAATTCAAGATAAAGAGTTAACTTTTGTAAAAGAAAACCCGATATATCTTGCTGGCTTCTAGATCGAATTTTAGTGGAAAATGGATCATTTGTTCGAACTGTTATGTCGTTTCACGCACGGGATGGACCGTTGGAAAGCAGTTTTACTGCCCTTCGAAGATTCATTGAGCTTTATCTCTTACGATGAAGTTGATTTCATCCAAATCGGGGCCCGATAGTGCGTACGACCTTTAGATCGATTTTAGGTACTAAAATGGTCCGTTTGTCCGAACCGTTATGCCATTCATGAACATGATAGACCATTAGAAAGGTTATTTAGATCCCTTCGAATATTTATTGAGCTTTCACTCAGACGATGTAGTTAACCGTAGTCAAACAGGGCTTGGGATCTCTCGGTGGCCTCTAGATCAGTTTTTAAAATATGATCTAAGGTTTGTAGCTAATTAAGGAGGTGTTAGGGACCTAAGGAGACCTAGAATGTGGTGTCTATAGGATGCATGATTGAATACAATTCAATGTTATAAAAAATATATGTTCTTACATGTTTAATTAAAGTTTTCTTACAAAAATGGAGTTTTTAAGAAAACAAGACCTAAATTGGTTTTTGAAGAACAAATCGTATTTTTAACCTTGAAATGAGAGGAGTAGGCACATAAAATGTAAACTCATGTTAGTATTTTATTTAGACTCATATTTAAGGATATCTAAGCTTTAAATCCTCCCAAACAAGAGTAAAAAACATATAGTATGTTGGTAGATGACATCTAAACATGATAAATGAAGTTTAAGATGGGTTTTATGAGAAAGTAAGAAAGTTTTGAAAATTCTTCCTTAAATGTGGTGTAAATGTTGTTAAGAATAAAGAAAAATAATATTTGAGACTACATATGATAATAACGCAAAAATGGACATATTGCTAAAATGGCCTTTGAATGATCAAACGCATTTTATGTGATTTGAGCATAAAATAATGAAATATGATCTTTGGACCTAAAATCATAAAAGGTGGTTGTAACACCCCGCCTAATTAACCCCGGGTGATCATGCCTAAATTAAATTAGAACATGTTTCTCAGTTGGTTCATTCTTAGCATCACTGTCACCCTTTTAATTACTAACCACCTAAGTGAGAAAATTAGACTGGTGCCAAGTTTTATCTTTCCTTAATTTAATGAAATACTCATGCGTAAATAAAATAATTTAAACAATCACAATTAACTTAAATTAACCATTCATAATTTAAATAACTGACCGAATAAACCATCGGTTCAAATCCAACAAAAGTAAAGATAGATAAAGATAAATCTCAACAAGTCTAACATAAACTAAATAATACTGTGAGCAACATGCTTGAGTAACTATTAGAAAATTTCTATACTAGAAATGAAAAGGAATAAGGCGTCTATCAAACTCCCACAACATCCACATATTCTATAGCAACGGATCCCTCAAATGAGTCAAGTTTGGCGTCCCTATGGCTGGACACCTAAAAGGTTTTTAAAAATATTTATAGCAAGGGTTAGAACCCAAAACATTTGGAAAATATTTAGTAAATGATTAACTTGCAGTAATAAATATGTATGCATGCTCTTCATATTTTATTTAATGTCGCACTCCCTTGAGGACATCCTCACCCCTCCTCCAATATGTGCACTACTAATCCCTTAATTAATTTTCCTAGTTATATGATAACCGATATAACCCCTTGCAACCACCCTACTCTAACCGAGTATGCAATAATTACGATTTCTAATTTATTATCAATGTTAACTTAATTAATCACTCCCCTTTTTAAATTCATATAACTTTCTCACCTGTTATACATATAATACAATTCACGACCTATATTAATTTACTCATATATAATTAATTATCTCATTATCCACGTATGGTCATATTACAACAATCACACATATGTTGAAATAATAATTAATAATGAACATCCTCCCGAGCAATAACTCACCGAATGTATATTCTCTAAAGTGCTATCCCACTAGGTGTATTCACATATCCTAGTTATCGCAAGTCAGAATCGCTCACTAACTTAGTAAATAACATAAATATCAAAGGCGACCACATTCCTTCCATGAAAGTGAGATTCCCTCACCCATATAATGGACGCTATGACCTGGGGATATACTCCCCTACTCCTCAAGCTAGGGGATTCACCCTCTACGCGCAACCTCCCATGATAGCACTAGAGTATATATAATAATCATATCTAGCCACTGATATAAATGCACACGCCATATATATAATTAAAATACCTCGGCTTTACCTTGTACTAAGTTCGTAACACAAGCCTATACAAATTATCATGAGTTTATGGTCCAACCCTGATTATTAATTAATTTTCACATTAATTAATTAAATTACTTTTGGTATCGCCCAACCAATATATTCGAACTCGCTCTCGTGGCCCGAAAATAAAATATTACCCGAGTCTAAATCCCCGACTCAGAATTAATTAGCTTTCTATCGAAATTAATTTAACACCTTGGTATCGCTCAAATAATATTCCCGGACTCTCCCACTCAATATGTATTTAATTATTTTGGAATATTTTTCCCCAAAATTAACCATACCGTGTCACCCATAAATTTCCTCCAAATCCCAATTACTTTCCCTCATATTTGATTACAATATATGTCCTATATTTATTTCTCATTAAATAAGGTGTCGGGGATAAATTTTAATTAAATTTATCTAATATACTAAAACTAGACGAACTGCCAAAAATCCCCGACCATCGATCAATCGATCCCAGCCATCCATCGATCGATCAAACAGGTCTTTGTCTTCTCCGAAGACCTGTTTCTGCTATAGAAGAAATTCTTAAATCTGCAACTCCTTTTACAGTTTAACCCAGGTCTTAACATCAAAATAATACATCAAGAACATCATAAGGAACCCCCCTAAAGTCCCCAAACCCCGTTTAATTTCCATTCTCTCCTATTTTTCTGAATTGAGGAAAAACTCGTCTTATTTGTTAACCCATCTCAACACCCAATTACTATCTTAAATTCGTTTAGAATTCGTCTGGGTTTCACATCTGACTAGTTACACATAAATCTCAGCTTTTATCATGAATCACTACAAGAATTTCTAATTAGGAGTTTGATTTACAAAATACCCCATTTTTGTACCCTCTTTACCCCAAAACGAATTTTGATTCCCACATCACACAAATATGAATCGTAATACAATTAAATGCTACAACAAGTTAACTAGTTGCCTTATGGTTTCATAGGGTCTGATCCGGAGTTGTGATTCTTAAGGTTAATGATGAAATCCCCTGTGGCTCTTTCCTTTAGCCCCCAAATTGGTTCCCATTACCTTTGACTGCTTCTTAGGGTATTCTTTCCTACTATGTTTTTTCCACCCTCAAATCAGTCGTTCCCCTTTTCCATTTAATTAAGTAATTAGGCTTAATCCCATTTTTAGCCTAATAGGCCAAGCCCAAGTGACCCAAATACCCTCGTGTGGGTCCGGCTATGCCTAAAAACGCTCCGAGACCCATTTACTACCTTTGGGTACTCTATTCCGACTATCTTGGCCCTTTCGGACTCAACCGTGCACTCATAATTGGCATCCGGATAAGTTTATAAAATTTATTATCTCCCACCTAACTTAGTCTAAAACTGACTCTCGGTTGAGATAAGTAAACCCCACGTCATTAATATTCTTATGATGTAAAATAAATATTACTATATACCTAGTAAATTAATTTCCCATAAATATTAACCAATTGTTCACCCGATTAATATTTATATAAAAATTTCATAATTAATTTCATTAAATTATGACACACTAGTAATTTAATTTTTTCCCAGATTAATTAACTATGAAATGCATAAAATTACGGGGCGTTACAATGGTTTTCAAATGAAATATGATGCCATAATAAAGTAGGTATATTTTTCACAAAGTTTCGATGAAGAAATGGTAAAACAGTAATTTTGATAAAATTAACATGGACTTGGATGACACTTGGAATAATTAAGAAGGGCCCAAAGCCATAGGGTGAGAGACCCAAAATCATTAAAGAGAGCATATGGTAGAAGAGCAGATAGTGTGGAGTCCATTAAAGTATGCAAATATTTGAAAGATTCCGAGAAAAGATAATAGAAATGAAACTGAATATGGTTGTACTTGAAGAATATAAATGAGACAACCTAATGAAAAAGGATAAAATGGAGAATAAGAAATGAAATATGAATAAATAGTATGAAGACACGGTAAAGGGTGGTGTGAAATGGTTAAGCGTGAGTATGAGCACATTGTTCGGGTGCACTGAATGGTAGTTTCATTCACACTAGATAAATTGTTAAACATTTTCCGAATCATTTAAAATACATGTTATATGCATAGTATTTTTTTATAGATAATGTATATCTTAGTATTATCCACCCTGCTGAGGGTTCGCTCATCCCACTTTTTATATTAAAAACCCAACCCCTCCCCACCCACCCCAGGTACATAAAGTAAGGATGTCATCGGTAAGGCCCCTTAGGGTAATAATCGTTATTATAAGCTCTGTCATTTTATTTAAACTGTCTTTTGAAACGTTGGATTTAGGACATTTAGATCATTTTATTTGGGCCTTTGGCCATGTAATGTAATAATATAGGGAAACTATGATTTATTTCTATTTATGATTTTTTAATGGATTAAATGGATTTTTATAAATAAACCTTATTAATTAACTTAATTATTTAAGGTGTACACTTGTTTCTCAAATTTAGATTCAGTAATTTAATCCTAATAAAATGGTGCAACTACATGGTTTTTCTTAACTAATAAAGTTGGACATTCCCTTACCCCTTTAACTCCTTTATTTGATGAGGGTTGACCCAACGGTGACCCAAACCCGAATCGGGGTATTACAGGTAGCAATAACATTCTCTTTGTCAACTATAGTCTTGCCTTCTCATATAACCACATCAGTTTGTGTAGTGGGTTTGATGACCACCTCTCTACCTCTTGACTAGATTCTAAGGAGGTGTCCACTTCCCCTATAATAGGTTTATCCAAGGGGGTGTTCGACGTATGTTGGGTTGTTCTCTGATACATTTCCCCATTAAAGTCCAGTAAGACAACAACGGTTGTAGGAAACTAACTCATGGTAGTAAATTAACCTCTTACACATATGCCTCAAAGCCCTTGTAAAAGTACTTTTTAATGTTGAATTTCCGACTAGATTCAAGGAACTTCTTTTTTCTTTGCAAAATTAACATTTGCAAAGTCTTTTAAGAAAGGCATTCTTAAGGGCCTCCAGGTTAGTGTCGGCCTTGCTTGACTCTAGATAGATGCATTGAGCCTTCTCCATCACATTTTCTTTACAAGATGTCTCTTATTTGTACTTTCCCTCCACCTATGTCACCCTGTCTATCTTATCTATAGGAGAAATCTTCTTGACGTTGGATCGATCACAATTAATGTCATTCTTCATCAGTAGGTAGTCGGCCCGTTAGCTACTTTATGCAAGGCTTGCATGACCTACAAGACAAGGAAAACTAAATTTTATTGTTGAAGTACAAGAGAAGTTTCTTAAAAAGATAAGTATAATTTACTTACTAGAATGTTTTGGTGAAGCCCTTCCTTATAAAGGCATTCCATGTAGAAGGTTCATGGGGCCTCCATGACCCTAGGAAACATGACATCCTAAGCCATTAAAAAATTGACTTCGGTGTTCTAATATACTAAACCATCACAAGTGATAGGCTCCATGTCCTTCATAAAACTGATTGCCCATGGGTGAACCCTAGAAGTTGTTGGTGGCGGGGATAATTAATGGTAAGTCTGTTGATGAGGGGAAATAACTAGTGGACGGTTTTTACCCCTGAAGGAGTTGGAGGAGAGTCCTTGTTGGTCTTCCTCTTATTGTCCAATTTATTTTCTCTCTCTCACTCTCTCTCTCTCTTAGCCACTTTATCCCAAAGGTAATTGCGCTTTTCTTAGTTTCAAATGCACCTTGGGTATTATTCTTGCCTAAGGTACCTTAATTTTTTTTTATTTAGAATGGATGGTGTAAAGATCAACGATTCTTTAGGGATAGCTCATCATTTTTTAAGGTTTTCTGGTATGGGTGAAAAGCATAAATGTCCTTCTTGTTCTTCTTATTAATCCTCTACCTCTTCCTAAACCTAGCCAGAGATGCCGATTTTTCATATGAGAAGAGAAGGGAGAAGTTGTTAAAGAAAATGTCTTCCTCTTCTTTCGGTTCTTCATCCTCAAACTCAGTCGAAATACCGTAGGTGGACGATAAAGCTTCACCTACTTACATCCCTCTGGATGTTTAATTAGGAATGGGGTGGATATCAAGATTAATGAATCACCGACCACAAGGTTGTTGAGAAATGACCTCGGGAAATACTTTAGAGTTCTTAGATAAGGAAACTATTAGTTCATAGCCAAGAAAAATGTGAGAAGGTCTCAAATAGATTATGACATTGGTTGGTGTTAGTCTGTCCCAAACTCTCATTAAGTCGACCAGGATAATATCTTGATCTCCTGGTTTCCTCTTGCAACAAGACTTTGTACATAACAAAAATACAAATTAGTATATAGTGGACGATCTCCCATCAGATCTAGCCTAAATGGGAAAACAAAGATCTATGTAGTTTTCACCATATAATAACCTTAAAAACACCAAAACATGCCAAATCACCAAATTGCGAGAGATGATCTGGATTGGAAATGGTATGTGCTAAATCAAGGATAAATCCTTAGGTCACAGCAATACCTGATTTCGTTTACACCCAAATTAGTCCCACAAAGCTAGTTAATAGTTATCATACCCATTACAATACGGAAAAAGCTTTTATTTACTTGTATTAGGAGTATTCCATAAAAGAGGAGTACTTCCACCAATAATGGGTAAAGGGGGAAACAGACTCCCCCTTAATTATTTCAATGGCTATAAAAGTGACCCCACCTTTGATGTCAAAGACATCATCATCATCTAGAAAGGTCCTTATATTGACATTGCTAGGAGCAAGATATGTCGTATGAAATGCCTGAAAATTATTTTCATAGGTCACCTCATATTTTTTCAAAAGCTTAGACATGGTTGTAAGAAAATGACTACAGATAAGGAGATGAAGAATATGAAGGCTTGAACGTATGAGATTTAAGCATGGAGAGAGAGAGAGAGAGAGAGAGAAGGAGAGAGAGAGAGAGAGAGAGAGAGAGAGAGGAGAGAGAAACTTAGGGGTGTACCTTTAAACGTGAAAGTATGAGAAATTATAAGGTTAATTGAAAATTTTATACCCCCTTTTCTGCCATAAATTAGCTGAAGTGATTGCTCTCATTCGAAGAGAATCTCACTTTAGTTCCCCTAATTCACACGCTTCACGTGCCGTGATTGTATGGGGAGGAGAATCTGTAGCGCACGCTACCCTGAGAATAGGGATTACATATGTAATTTGAAATTATTAAACTCCCACTAAGTCCAAGTGGGACAACTGACGACTAATAAAAGACACTTGAGGAAACTCACGTCTGCATATGCATAATTAATGAGACCAAATTAATCCAACCAGACCTATAAACCGACCACGCCAATTTTGGTAGAAATTGAACCATGTGGAATGACACATGGGATTGAGAGATCATGGTGGTATAGTCATTCGAATATCATGGACATGATAACGGAGAATAAAGAGAGATGATGATCCGACTTGGCTGAACACAAACCTACGTCAATTATAGTATTTATGAGATAAGATTAACGATTATAAATAATCACCATAAGGAAGACTTATAATTATAGGAAACTTGTATCTATAAATAGTAGTGTCCTTAATGGTTTGACATATGATTAACCACACTCTTATAATCACGACTTGAACTTTTAACTAGTAATGCTAACACGCCATTCGTCCTCTCGTATCTTCATTAATAAACTCTTTATTGACATATTCCCTAAGACTTTCCTCCCCAGTCTAAAGGACATTAAATAGGTTATCGATCGTCATTAGATGTATCATTCTTCCGATAAAGTACCGAAAAAAATGCTTGGAGAACTCCTTAAAACAAGTGATGGATTATGGAGGCAGTTGATTGAACCATGCCCTTACTGACTCCTTCAGTTTGGTGGCGAATGCTCTGCACCTTATTTGGTTAGGACTATCCATAAAGTCCACGTGTGCACTGGTGGTCGATGTGATCCCTCAGATCTGAGGTAGCCTTGAAAGAGTCCATCTTAGGGAGCTTAAAGTTTGACGGCATAAGATAACTCATTAATTCTAGTTTGAACGATGATTCCCGACCAATTGCTTCGGCGGTCTCATTGAACAGTAGGAGTCGGTGTTATGGCATGTCACATATGGGTTATGATGGAGGATAGCATGAGTCGTAGCATTAAAAGCACCGGGTTCTCCTGGTTTTATTCAACATGAGTGTCTTGGTCTACCAGTTACTTCGATAGTTGTTGGGGCTAAGGTAGGCAGTTTAGGTTCTCTATCAATTGATACTTAAGAGCTTACAGTTTCTCTCTGAGGCCTTTAGTGTATCGTGTAACCTAGTTTTTATTCATATCTTTGGAAACCGTCGTTCCCACATAGGGAACAAATTACGTTACTGGAGAAAATGGATTTCTTTTATAACATAAAAAATTTATATGGAGATGTCGAATAAAATAGAATAAGGTGTGTGTGTGTGTGTGTGTGTGCGTGTGTGAGAGAGAGAAAGAGAGAAAGAGAGAAAGAGAGAAAGAGAGAAAGAGATAGAGATAGAGATAGAGATAGATAGATAGATAGATAGATAGATAGATAGATAGATAGATAGATAGAGATAGAGATAGAGAGAGATAGAGAGAGAGAGAGAGAGACAGAGAGAGAGAGAGAGAGAGAGAGAGAGAGAGAGAGAGAGAGAGAGAGAGATGTATGTACATGGTTAGACCCGGCTCGACCTACGTTCACGAGTGAAGGGGAAGAGGAGACTTTCTTTATTAATCACTCAGGATATCGGAGTACAGAGTTATAAAGTTATATTATCCTTCTTTGACTATCACCATGCAAGGCTTTGTATACACAACTATTTACAACGTTACTCCTTACTTTTAGCATGCACGTTTGATATATTTCAATCTAGAGGTGACATGTGTCCAAACTTTTTGAGGTATTTTCTTGCAATGATTGGGGTCATGCTAGTAGTTAGGAACACATAATTTGATTAAGTCATAAAGTATTCAAATATGTTGGAATGGCTAAATATGGGTCTTAGACTAATTCCAAAGGATGTGCGCCTAAGAGTTTTGAACCTTCGACGGTTGAATATTTGTTAATGAAGTCTTTGAAATCTATATAACTTAGTGGCTCGGTCAAAGAAGACCGTTCATCCATATTGGTGTCGGAAGATTTTGGTTATGTGAGTGATGGAGGTCAATGCTTGAACGACAATCATCCTTTCTTATCTCCTCACTGTTCAAAAATCGTTGTATGCTTCTTAGCATTTGAAAATAACACTCGTCAGTTACTAAACAGTTTTTTATCACACGACACCATTTTGGTCATAAAGAATATGGTTTTTGTTTACCACGTATCATTACCGAAAAAAAAAATAACGTTATTTATTATTTAGACATTTAAAAAATGATTCACCAAAATTTTCATTAAAAAATTAAACTACCTAAGGCTAACGTCCCTAATACAAATTTAATATGCCAAAAATACCAAATTTATATTATTTTTAAATTTATTTATATCATTAATTGAACGCATTTTGCACTGTACCTAATATCAAAAGTCATTTCGGCTGCTCATTTCTTCTCTCGTACAAAACCTCTCAATTAATATTCCATTTATATGGTAAATGTTTTCATTTATATGGTAAATGTTTTCAAGTAAAAAAAGCATAAACTAAAAAAATATTAATATTGTATTGATATATGTCAAATACCAACCAAATAGATGGAATTTCTACAATTTTGAGAGCTTATGCATATAAAAGTTTAAAGTGACACATGTACTATAATTTGGGGTGTCTAATTATAATTTAACTATAAGTGGTCTTATGTGTCTCTAAAAAAATCCTTTAAATCGTTTTCCAAATAATATTAAAGTGTTGTGACTTGATGAGATTCATGCCACATGGTACCATACTTAGTGCTATTTGGAGGATGATTTCGAATTTTTTTAAATTCAAAACATTTCTCTTTTAACTATACAAAATGTTAATATGATAAGCGAAGAATTTGCGTGTAATACTAGTGGCTTCGTAGCTACTGGCACTGACTGAAACCAAACACATAATTATTGTTAACTGATGGTGGTCCGTACTGTTACTATAACTATACTATTAACGGCTGAATATGTGGGACCCTTATTTTTAAGTCGGACTCAATTCCAACATGTAAATTTATGTATGGGTCCTGATATTTACACTAAAAAAATTCCTCCAAAACACCATGTAGGGTGGAGTCCCCACAAAAGAATGATTAACATTGTTGATCCGATGCTTAACAAACAATGAAGGAAGATAAATATTACATGAGGGAGTTTCCTCGAAGTTCATCCACAGACGTGACTCGAAGAATCTAAATCGAAGATCAAAGTCGCTCGAATAACAATAGTTTGTAATATGAAATAAAATGTATTTTATCATGTACTTTATCATGAGCGAGATTGTTCGGTACCCACGAGGGACTATTCCTGGTAGGGCATGCGAGAGCTAACATGCTCTATCGAATAACCTTCTCCTGGGAACCTCACATGGACATGATTGGGAGGATTGGGAGCAAGGCAACGTTGGGAATAAAATAACCAACCCTCTTAGCACACTTACGCAAAAATTCATCCAATACATGTTGTTGCTCGAGCTTCCTACAACTGAGCTACCATAACTTCTACTCACTCGAGGGAACCTCCTCGAGGTATCTCAACCTTGTAGCCTTAGCCTAATGATAGTTTTAGCCAACAAACAGAAGACTAAACACTCGAGCTACTTATCAGCCAAGAAACCTTAAACAAAACACCATTCGCCTAGTGGGGTCACTATTCACCCATTTTCTAACGTCATAACATTTGGCATATTGGGACTCAAAATTACAGAACTCAAGTGGGTTTATCCTTAGGATGATAGGCCTAGTCTACCAAATCTGACCTCTTAGCCATTCTAAGACAAGACTCTAAGCTACCATGTTATGTCCCTCATTAATGCCCACATGACTTCCAACTGGTTAAGCAGTTTCCCGCCAAATTATAAGATCTCATGTATTTAATGCAATATCTCCCACATTAATGAAGGGGGTACTTGTGCATTTAAGGCGGTCAACCACATTGAATACCAGCAAGGTTACTCGAGTAACCTTGACTCCATATAAATACATCAACTAAATGGTTTACGACGACGTCATTCTGAACCTAGAATTGCTGCCCAATTTCCTTCATACACGAGATCTCCTGCGAGGACATTCTTCCCACACTCATTTAATACCCGTATCATTGAGGACTAACTAGGCTTGAAGTTTCTGCCTTGCCTTTATTACAACTAGAGTGCTTTTTCTTTCTCCCTTCGATTAAGTTACCTGCTGGTCCCATCTATTTATTATACTTTTAGTGTGTGCTTGGTATAGAAATATATTCAATACAAGTTTGAACATTCAATCTCATTGTCCCTTTTCACCTGTATTTATTGTTAATATTTAATATTGTCTTCTGCATTAATCCCGGTCTCGTAAGGGTTACGCCTCACTTGATACTAATTGTATTCCAAGAAACTACATCTTACACACCACATAAAAATTAAATACACACTTTACTAGTAATGCCCAAAAGTATTGTACCTTTTTATTTTTTTAACATGTCTAAAATACCCCAAAATAATAAATAAAATTACACAAACAAAAATAAAAAAACTCTAATACACCATAATTTACAAAATCTCAAAACTCCTCAACTCCCACCGAACCCTACCCTCTCACGGTTTAACCTGGCTATATCACTTTATTCATTTGTCCCTAAAGCTCCCTTTTTATGGGTGATTTGTGTTGTTTTTATACAAATATCAAGAGTGAAAGAGGCTACGTTGCAATGGTTGAAGGAAAGAAAGTTGATATTGAAGCTTCACAAACTCATAACATCCAATGTTTTCTTGATGATTTTGAGGTATTAAAAAACCTCTACAAAATATATATTGTCTAAAACTATTTGTAAAATGAAAATAAGATTAAAAAATTATGGATTACTAGACTTACCCCCCCCCCCCGGTCGTCGTAAGTGATGAGTAATTTCGGTGGAATGTAACCGTAAACTCTTAAACCACGATTGCTATTGATCGTGTGTCACTACTATGTAATATTAATTCCTGGCCTGATATAACCGTAAGAACGTAATACACGGTGACTCATAATCATGGTTAACCCTTCAGGATTTATTCTAGTCGTAGATTAGCTTGAACAACTACTTGAAGTCGTGTGTTACACATGCACGATCTCTTCAGACCATATGGATCCATTAACGGTTACATTCGTCCATGGTTTCCATTTTGAAAGTAATTCTTTGAGGTCTATTACGTTAAGGTTTTAAAATGAAAATAAATCAATTTAAAGTTCAAATTTATTAAAGGGTGATATTTTTTAAAATGTTACATATTTTGGTCATGTTGATAATAAAACATAACAATGTATACAATACTGTGGTTATGAGTAACCATGGATGTTTTTTAATTGATTTTTGTTATTGTATTCTCAATTCATATTGTATTGATTTAAGTATTATAATTTCAGGTAGATGACTCGGTACTTGATGATTAATTTTGGCAAGATATAGACAACATTATTTTACCAAGTGTATCTACTCAATGTACTTCACCTTAGAAATTGAATATGCATGAACAATGCACGGTTCAGGAAGCAACGACATCAGCCTCGAGCAAATGTCTGCGTAATTTCTTCCAAGATTTCATCTTATCTATGATAAAACAACATATCACGCAATTTAAATACACTAATTCAGGATTTTAATGTATTGCATAAATGGATGTCACTACATTTTATTGTACGCATTATCATGGTGTGACAGTAGAAGAAGGATTGGATGTTAATGCAATTACTCAAGACCATACAATTGAATTCACCGCTGACGAGGCATGTTTAGTTTCTTTATATTATACTAAACATTTTTTCATGCTTTATAGTTGAAATTTCCATATATGATTAATTTCAACTATCAATGTTATACTTGTGCCGATTTTCAATTATCGTGATAAGATGATCGATTGGTGTCAACCAATTGGTCGCAAACTTCATGCTTTCATGATCATTTTAAAATCGGGCAAGGTCGGTTTAAGTAAAAAGGGGAGGGTTGTACTTAGTTGTGAGTTCAACAAGCTTTATAAACAAGTAAAAGAGAAGGGGATGGATAAGAAGAGAAGGTGATGTTGTATAATGAGAAAGTGTGATTGTCTCTTTCAATTGAAAGGAGTTCTGCACGATGATGACCATTGAGGGGTGGAGGTTGTTTATGGGCTACATAACCACGAGGTATCTAGAACACTCGTCGGACACCCTTATGTCACTCGATTTTCACAAGAAGAGTGGAACATTGCAAGTGAGATGATTAATAATGGTGGGAAGGAAGTAGTCCACACATTGAAACATCGATCGGAATACAATTATTCATCAATTGGAATAATTTATAACAAAAAAATAAAAAATAAAAATGATGAGATGCAAGGGCAGACCACGATGCAACAGTTGGTACATTTGCTAACGGAAAATAGTTATGTTCACTGGCATAGAATGAATGAGCAAACGGATGTGGTGGGGGATTTATTGATTTTGAGAATGCATGGATGATTTTTCATCAAAACTTGCATAACTTCCCCAACATAATTGCTTAAATATATAAGAAGTGAATGCCTCTATGGTTTAGTTTTCACATACATGGACTAACCAGGAACCCCACCATGGTAACCTTACCACTAAAAGAACAAAGGGTGAACATGCCCAACTTAAAAACACCTAACAAATTACATCGGTTTGTTTGCGACCATTTGGAAGGGAATAGATTCATTGATTGGCCACCAAGTAACTCAAATACAAATGGAGTTTTAAAAATCACTCCAATCAACAAAGCATGACCACAATGACTCATTGTTGTGTGAGATCCATGGTAGGGCATCACACTATGCCTTAGAATGAATTATTGTGGATATCAATTACATGAGATCGGTGTTGACTGAATCTATAGTTAACAACCAATATACACATATACGATGCTCACACAAACTTCGTACGATCTACGGACTACTATGTCTTCATGAGTTGGACCAATGGGAGAAGCTTAGCTAATAAATTCTCTAGTGGGATCTAGACCATCATTGGAAGAAATTTGCGATTGTCCCGAACATCCCTCGGTACCGTGAGCTTGAATATACTCCAGAGATGATATTATTTAGGAGAGGAAGTAAGTGAAGGCATAAAAAAGATGATGTTAATAAAGTTATTGAAAATTGCTATACCCTATTGCATGCCTTTGATCGAGCCCATGCAAATTTATCAAAAGGGTAGACCACCTAAGGGGAATAAGTTTGTTTATATATCTACCAAAATAACCCCTTATGCTTGGGAGCAGGATGTACCATCCACATCTGAGTTGAAAAAAACCTTTGCAAACAAGACCCCATTAATGACGTGTGAAACCAAAGACATGGTCTAGGGAGAAGAAGATTTCTATCAAACACATTCCTAACTTCTACCAATCATTTGTGGAATACATATGCGATGTCAAATTAGATGGGAATTGTGGATATACGGTCGTTTCCAAAGGAAATGGTGTTGGGGATGGACTACAGCATTCTCATGCTATCCGTAGTACACTATTGTCCGAGCTACATAGGGATAAACCTTTCTAGGCTAGTATTATGAACTCATGTGATATTAAGGATTATGAGAGGATATTGGACAACTTTATACACTCATGCACCAACGAACATTGGTTTATCATGCATGACACCCCACCTAATTAATTACCGGGTGATCAGTCCTTAATTAATTAATTTTAGAATATCAAGTTGGTTCAGATAAATGCATCACTGTCGAAGAATTCAAATTTTAATTTAATAAAAACAAACCAAATAATATTTAAAAAGGCTGGTGTCAAAATTTTAACTTGTTATTAGCTATCATCATTAAAGGAAATATTTAATCATCACCGTACATCACAATAGAATAAGGAAAGAACTAACTTAATAAAATAAACAGCTGGAGTAAACACTTCTAGTAAAAATCCCATACAATAATCCAATAACATGAAATCAAAGTCTAACGATAGAATAAAACTACTCTAAATCTCTGAATGTAAAATAGGAGGGACGACATGTTCAAATGAAGTAAATAACTTATATATGAGGAGAAATAGACTCATAAGCGTCTACTAGAAATGTCCTTAGCTTCTACAGCAATTACAACTCGACAAATGAATGGAATCTCCTAAGACTGGTGTCCCTATGGCTGAGCACCTAAAATAAAGGAACAAGAAAAGAGATTTCCAGAAAAACGGGTCAGAGCCCGAGTAGAAAATAGTTTAAATATAACAAGGGCTTAAATTGGTTAATTAGCACAAATATTATTCCTGTTAACTTAGCCTACTCACTTGAGATGCTTGTGACACTCCGCCTAATTAAATACCGGGCGATCACTCCTTTATTAAATTAATTCAAGGTGAACAGTTGGTTCATTCTCAGCATCACTGTCGAAAAATAAATCTTTTCCAATTTAAACACCTTAATTAATTAAGCTAAGTGTCAAAACCATTTAAGCCTTTATTCTCATTTTATTAAATCCGGTTATAAAACCTTAAACCATTAACGTCTAAAGAGTCACACAATCTGTAGAAGAATAAAATGAACATTCAAGAGTTTACCCAACAATAATAAATCCCAACATTTAAAATACTAAGGAAAACATCCTGACATTAATAATCTCGAAATAAAGATACTGAAATTAAAAGAATTACAATCTCTGACAATATCAACTAAATAATGGAAAAAGGGCGACACATGCCCCCACTGGATAAAGCTGAACTAGAAGTAGAGTCAACAATAAGGTCATCTAAACAATGGCATACAACTCCCACAAAATCTACAGCGCGTTCCATCCAAAGGATCCTATGCAAGACGCCCTTGTGGCTGGCACCTGTAATACATACATATATATACAAGAGAGAAAGAGAAATGGAAATGGGTGAGAGCCCAATAGTGTATATGATTTAAAAATTCGTTTAACAAGTATTTAAATTGATTACAGGCCAATGCAACAACATATCAGTGCGACACTCTCTTGAGAAATTCTCACCTCTCTTCTAATGTGCACTCCTATCGCACTAACCTTCCCAATGGTTTATCTCATCATATATCACACTATCTTTCCCCACGGATTTAACATATCTTAGGTGACTCTTAAGATTTAAAATTTAACAACCTCACGGTTTAAAAGGATAATTTCATTTAGTACAAAACGCTCATTTTAACTTTATTGATTCATAAAGTTTTTCCAATATCATATTATACTTTTCAAAACAAGTATTTCCGATTTGAGTCATTACACATGTCTTACTTACCATAATACAGTAGACAGTTTCCCAAATTTCAGAAGTTCATATATATATTAAATACTCGTATAATATATATATTCTAACATCACCCCACATAAAAATTATGGTGCGGGACTCTGCTATCCAATCCCCGTATCAATCACACTAAGGGAATACAAGTTCGGAATCACTCTCGAACTGTATAAATACATACACAAACAATATTGAGGCGAAGCATAGATTCCAAGTCCAAGAGGTCAGTACATACCCTCACGTCTCTTAGGACCGTACGATTATCGATCCGATAACCCGTACCAAGGATTTCTATCTTCTAGGGTACGAGTCAATATCCCCCATAAGGCAACACAGGATAAGATCGTCCCAGCGCGGTAACCTCAGGGATAGCAAGTAGCGCGGGCATGATTTTCACAAGTATATAATATATGCATACACAATCATATATGTATACCACTTTTATTATATCAATTTAGGTTTATCCAATAACCCACATTCACATCATTTATCCTTATTTTCCCATTATTATATATCAAGTATAATGGTTCCTTTCTAACTTTAATTCGAAGGATTTTTCCAACTTACTACGTGATTGGACATAAATATTGTATATTTATTCCCCTAATTTCAGTGCATTTTTGAACACGAGTGATGTAACCTATATGGATTTGATGCACATTTATGCTACTAATCTTCGTTGGCAAGTATTTCATGTTTCGTGCTTCTCTTATCGATTTTAGAGGTTAATTATGCAAGAAGCGCAAAAGAGAAAACGCTGCACCACCGAAGGAGCTGTTCTTCGTTGGATCGTAACGATAGTCGTATCGCTCCTCATGACCATCTTTTGAGCAATAGTGGCATAAGCGTCTGGATGACGGTTCATCGTTCTGGGATGTCTTCTGATTTTGGTCCGGTGGAACTGGCTGAGGAGCCTTTGAATGATCGTTCTGTACGGTGCCAAACTCATGTGCTTCAACGCATATTCTCCGTTAACTTGCTGAATTACTAAGTTTGAGTCACCCTTGATGCAGAGAGAACGAATTCCCCTTCGAAGAGCCTCCAGCAACCCTATCACCAACGCTTCGTATTCTGCTTCGTTATTGGAGCAAGGGAAATCTAGTTTGTAGGAAAGGAAAATCTCCTCCGTTCCTTTTGAAAGGATGACCCCTGCCCCTCCTTTTTTCTCTGTCGATGACCCATCAAACTGCATCGGCCATTCCTCATCGGTTGCATCCAGATAGTTGGCTTGCAAGTCGTCTCCTGGAATGTCTTCTTTAGGTGGTTCAAACGTTCCCGATGGAAAGATTGCCAACAGATCAGCATACGCCTGGCTCTTGATGGCACGAGGAACCACACACTTTAAATCATATTCGGAGAGAATAAGGAACCACCTAGCTGCCCTGCCAATCAAGATAGTTCTAGCCAACAAATACTTAATAGGATCAAATTTAGTTACAATATGAATTGTAAAAGACAACATATAATGTCTAAGTTTTTGTGCTACAGAGACTAAGGCCAAACAATGCCTTTCTAGGCTACTATATCTAATCTCTGGCCCATGTATGATCCTGCTGAGGTAATACACCGTCCGTTCTTGCCCGTCAATCTCTTGTGCCAGTAAAGATCCAACGGACCTTGTAGTTGAGGTGAGGTACAGCTGCAACGGTACTCCTACCTGTGGAGGAACCATGATTTGTGGTGAAACGAGCAGCTTCTTCAACTCATCGAGAGACTTCTGGTGGTCCTTTTCCCATCTGAACTTTGTGTTTTTTCGGAGCAGCGAGGAAACGTTTTCAGCTCCTTCGCCGTTCTTGGGCACGGCATTTCGAAGATCGCGCGTTGTTTATCCTGGTCTATCTGCACCCCTTGTCGATCAACCACAAAGCTTAGAAACTTCCCGCATGTTACTCCAAAGATGCACTTCAATGGGTTCATCCTTAATTTATACTTCCTACATCGAGTAAACACATTCTTTAAGTCGTTTAGGTGGGACTCCTCCTTCTTCGATTTGATGACCAAATCGTCCACATAGAATTCTACAAATTTGTGGAAGAAATCGTGAAAAATGGCCATCATTGTTCTTTGATAAGTAGCTCCCGCGTTCTTAAGTCCAAACGGCATTACTTTGTACATAAAATTGCCCAACGGGGTTCTGAATGCCATTTTCTCTGCGTCCGCGGGGTCCATCCTGATTTGGTTGTACCCTACGTACCCATCCATGAAGCTATACATATCATGCCCAGCCGTGGAATCTATCAAGCTATCAATGGAGGGTAGAGGGAACTCATCTTTGGGGAAAGCCCTATTCAGATCTCTAAAATCCACACAGATCCTTATTTGGCTCTTGTCCTTCTTCCCTACTGGCACAATGCTAGATAGCCACAGGGGATGCTGTATTGGTTTGATGAATCCTGCTTCCAACAAACGCTGAACCTCTTCCTTGATCTTCAAGTCCAACTCAGGTTTATAAGTCCTTGTTGCCTGTTTCACCGGGATGGCTGAAGGTGTCACGTTTATCTTATGGCAGCTCACTTCCTCATCTAGACTTTCCATTTCGGTATACTTCCATGCAAAGACATCTATGAACTCCTGGATTAGCCCAACCAGGGCTTCTCGCTTCTCCTTACCGAGATCCTTCGCGATGAAGATGGGCCTTGGGTCTTCCCCTTCTCCTGCTAAGTTCAACTGCTCCAACTCTTGTGCCTGGGGCCTTTGTTGATTTGCCATGTAGTCTGGTTCTTTGGCGACCTCCTCCACGAACTCCTGTATGTTGGAGTTGTCTATCACCATACAATGTCCCTGCTGATCCACCAAGAAACACTCATATAACGGGTCAGCCCCATCCTCGATCTCTTCGGCCGCCCTCTCACATCGTTATAAACGGTATACCACCTTCCCCTCTTCAGTGACCACCTTCTTGCATTGCCTGTTGGTAGCTGTTGCCACGACCTTCCTCTTCTTTTCTCTCGAAGCCTCAGCGATCCTTCCCCCTGAAAAGCGACTCAGCACGCTTTGCCGTTGGGCCTCATGCTCCATAGGATCCACTCCAAGCCTTACTTTGTTTTTGAGCTGTCTTGTGGTACTTTGAGGTCGAGGGATCACCTGATGGGTTTCTTCGGTCCTTACCCCTTCGTTACTCGTGGCTTCTTTACTTTGCTCGTTCAGAGGCCCCATTCTATCTTTTATCGAGGGAACCCATGCCCCCTCCATTCTTCTCGTTAGGGCTCGAGCATCCTCTTCCAACTCCGTATAAAAGGCCGCATCTACAAAGTGAGCTTCCTCGATAGCAAAAGGCCTTTTTGTAGCCCTAATGGTCACTTCTGTTCCTTTGACATTCGCCTTGGCACATTGATGATATGTTGAAGGAACTAAACCTTGATTGTTCATCCACACTCTTCCTATTAGTAAATGATAGGAAGTTGCACTTTCTATTACATGGAACTTGATGTGGGAACTCAGATTTCCCATTACAATTCCCACATTCACATACCCAATGGATTTGGAACATTGGTTGTCATACCCTGAAATTACCAGAGGCATGGGGACCAACCTTTCTTCTGGGATATCAGCTGCGTGGAAGGAGTTGATCAGCATAATATTGAGGGAAGCGCCCCCATCCATAAGCGTTCTTGCAAAACTAACCCCATTGATACTGGCCGTCATATGCAAGGGCCTGTTATGAGGGAACCTTACAGCTCTATCTGCATCGCTGAAGGTCACCTCTGATAGGAACTTTTTCACTAGCCTCGCCATGGGTCCCCTCCATTTCAACGAGGGAACCGCGTCCTTCCTCGCGATGTCTAGGATCGCCTGAGTTATTTCCAGTCTGCTCTCCTTTGGTATCCCCACTTGATCGAAGAACCAAGCGAATTTTGGGGATTTTGAAACTGCGTTGTACTCAACGACTACCTCCATTTCCTCGCCCTCAATGCTGTATACGTCTACCACGTCTTTAGCGCTTGCTTCATCGTAGGCTAAAACTACGTTAGCCATTCCTGTGGTGCAATGTTCCAGAGTTTCTTTGAATTCCCTTTGCCTCATTATTGACCTTCCTTCTCCTCTTTCCGCCTCATCGTCGTAGGCCGTCACCAAGTTGGCCCCATGTGCTGGAAGCGGGTTGTTGTTAACGTTCCGTGGGGGGATCTGCAGCGTCCCTGCCTTCATGTACTTGTCAATGATTCTTCTTAGTGTGAAGCAGCTCTCTGTCGGGTGCTGGATCTTTCGATGAACCTGACAATACCTAGGATCCGCCTTCGTTGCGTCATCGGGTTCCTTCAAAGGAACGCCTTTTGGCAGGTAGACCGTTCCACCTTGGACCATGGCATTATAACAACTCACCGCCTCTTCTATTGTGCATGGTAACGGTGGTGGGTCTTCTCTATCCCTTCCGAACTTCCTTTTGTTGTCCTTCTTCGCCGCCTTACCCCCATCTGTTCCTTCGGTGTATCCCACCCGTGGGGGTTGAGGCCTTCCTCCCCCAGGTTGTATCGGCTATCTGAATATCATAGGCACTGCCACCGGGTTTGGTCGTACGACCAATGAGATGTTCCTTGCAGATTTTAAGAACGCCGAAAAAGTTCCCTCGCGCGTCTCATTGATAAGATGGCAGATGTACTCCGGGAGTAGTCCTTCGGCACATATTTGTAATAGTTTGGATTCCTTGGCCTCCTCTCTCACGTCCAGAGACCTTTCCCTGAACCTCCAAACGTACGCCACCACGTCTTCTCCTGGTCATTGCTTCTCTCTCCCTAGTTGGGTCAGAGTGAATTCATCCTCTGCTAGAAAGAACTTTTAGACAAACAACACATGCATCTCTTCCCACGTGGAAACACTTTTAGGGGCCAAATGAGAATACCACGTGTATGCTTTATCGGTTAGGGATTTGGAAAACTCCCTCAACCTGAGTTTCTTGTTGTTGCAATGCGCCCCTAGGTGCTCAATAAAATGTTTAATGTGCTCTTTCGGATTCCCACCCTTCCCTGTGTATTTTTCAAAGATGGGGGGAATATAATCCCTCGGGTAAGGCTCATCGTTGTATTCCTGAGGATAAGGTGTCCTAAAGTCGTCATAGACTGAAGCTACCTCGCCTATAGACTGTGAGGAAGCCTGCACAAATTTTAACATCTCCTTTTGCATTTCTCTCCTCATTTCCTCCATGGGCGATGGGGCAACGCCCAATGGGGGTGTTGGCTGAATGACCGTTATAGTTGGAGCCATCGTTATAGCTGGCGCCGTTGATACTCCGGAGATTCCCATTGCCGGATTCACGACGAAAGGTATGCTTGACAGGGCTGCTCCCATTGTACCTGCTCCCGGTGGAACCGTTGGAGCTGCCCCTGGCGTTACGAAGGAATTGGCTTTAAGTCCTGCCAGCACCGTTGAAGCTGCAGGAGTTTGCAAAAACTAATTGAACTTGCTCATAAGGAGGGTCATCTGGGCAGGTCCCAGCCCAGCGCTCGTGGAAGCCTGCGTCACTCCTTGAGCGCCCGTTGTTGTCTAAACTGGGGGCACTTCTATTCGAGGAGCTCCGCTCCTTAAAGCCTCCAATTCTATCGCTGCTTGCTCTTCACTGTGTTGGATATCATCAAAGTTGAGCCTTCGATTAACGTTATCTTGCGCCATACTCCTTCCTTAGAAGAATGCCTCCCCAGCGGAGTCGCCAAATGTAAGAGGGTAGTTTAGATAAGATGGAGGCGTAACCCCTTTTGAGTATGGTGATGACAAGGTTAGTTAGAAAACACTAGTGATTTAGCCACAAGACACAAAGAGCAGTTTGGAATGTATGGAACCCATCTTATACTCACAAATCTCTCGCGTATAACTCACAATATAATAAAGAACTTCAGAAATAACTTAGCTAGAGGGAGAGAGAAGTAAGCACCCTAGATACACCTTGGTAGACAGGCAAACATACTAAAAACTCTCAAGGATCTCTGTTATGTATTAAAAGCTTCGTAATAAATGACAATGGTGAGTGGATAAACCCTCTAGTTTGCAATAATTCTCTCTCTCTGATGTGTATCTCTAGTAATAACTTTTGAACTCTCAAAAGATCATCCTTTCCTCAAAGGTGGTTGGGGTCCTTAAATAGCCCCCCACACCACCCCCGAGGCAACTCGGTCATTAAGGACTATGAAAGACATCCCTCATACTTTATGTCACAACATTAAATGCCTGATGCACTAGTTGTCTCCTACGTCATAAACATTAAATGCCAAGACATGCCTTTTGCCTAACCACTGTGTGTCAGGGGGTTGTTGTCGCAGAGGTGTCTCACCAACTGTCTGACAGCCCCAAATACCACGGTGGTTTACTCAAGTGCATGTCTGACATTGTTTAGAAGGCTAGTGACATCACCCATAGTAGATGTGACATTTAAGTAGAGGGTTGTTTGGTCCATAACTCAATGCCCGATGGAACTCCAAGCTGCTCCGCTTGAGGTTCCACGGTTAGGGTCCTTCGATGTTTTACCAGGTGTATCTAAGATGGTCAGGACAAGCCCCAACGGTGCCCCACTTCTCAATCCTCCAAACCAAGTCCCTCTAAAGTTCCCACGGTGAGGTTGTTCGATAGAGCATGAAAGCTCTCCCAGTCCCTGCCAAGCCTGGTCTCTCGCGAGTACCGTTCGACCTCACACCCATTCATTATTCTCGTTACAACATTACAGTCATTACAACTCGTATTCAATATAAACAAAGCTATAATATGTCAAAGTAACAATAAGCTAAAGTACGAGTTTCCATGCCAAGCTGCCTCCCCAAGCTGACACGCTGAGCTGCCTCACTAAGATGCCACGCTTGAGTTGCCACGCTGATCTTATCCTCAGAACACTGTTGCTAATTGGTGGATTATCCCTAATCCCAGGATTACCTTCAGGACCCCTCTACACTGTGAATGGGTAAGAGTTGAGGATAAAAATGCTTGTAAAGTTGATCCTGTCACCAATTTGATCATGGTTGACTTGTACAAGTTGAAGAGCAACGACCACGTGAGCGATGAGCCCTTTGTTTGTGCATTTCAAAAGGTTAAGCAAGTGTTTTACTCGGAGTATATCAACAACGAGCCGTGGTCAATTGTCCAACACGCGCCAAGGCGTCTAAATAGTAGTGTGGATGACTTGGTTGCTCCTACCGAATATCAATCCATTTTTTATGATAACCCGAATTTGAAACAATTTTTCAATTTGTAATAAATATTTCAATTTGTACCGAAACATCCATTTTTAATGCTTTTACTTGATCTGCACTTTATCATTTTCACTCTTGTGTAGTGTGCGTGTGTGGAGAGGAGATTAATACATAAATATTCCAACTACATCTAAGTTTTGTTTATACTAATCCATGAATATATGCTTCTTACCTTCACTAGGTGATTAGTACATAGTTATGTGGGGTGTCCTATTTGTGGAGAGGAGACTGAACCTCTTCGTCTATCCGAACACTAAGAAATGCCATAATCCTATGGAGCGATGCTCTGCAAATTCCTCCCAACCGTTATGTAGCCAAACATCACCAGTTGAAGTTGTCAATTCCACTTTCCATACCCCACCACTTGGAACTTCTAGCAAAACATGGGAGACCATTGAAAGGTGGAATTGACAACTTCAACTGCTGATTTTTGGCTACACAACGGTTGGAAGGAATTTGCAACGCATAACTCCATAGGATTATGGTATTTCTTAGTGTTTAGATATGAAGAGAATTATAATTGACACGATTGCCCGGGGTACATTAGTTGGAAGGAGGTGCCATATGAGCTCAAGTTAGCTGTTTGAGTGACAATACAGGTAATGTATTTATATTTATATGTCAATTTCGATTTCGATTTCAATTACGATTTATATTTATCTATATTTGAGGGGTGGATACTAATTTTACTTTATTTCAATTCAAGGGACAAGGAGTGGCCCTAAGGGTAGGCCACATATGCTCTATACTTATGTGGCTATTCGGACGAGAAGGGAAGGATAAGGAGGTGTTCCCGAGCGTCGCGGTACAAAATCTCTTTTCCATGCAAATATTTTGTAGATTTGAGATAAAATGATGGTGATGTTGTTTCTTTTTAAATAGTTTCTTATTTGAATATATATTTTCATTATCTTCAGTTTGTTCGGATATATGATGTTTGGAACAGGTACAACGTTGCTATAACAGGTACAAATATACTGCTGGGTAGTGGTAGTGGCCATACTGCCCAGTAGATTTTTTTTAAATTCTTCCCAGAATTGTCACGGTCAATGACCGTGACAATTTTTTTAAAAAGGGTCACGGCTTTGTCACGGTTTATAACCGTGACAAACGTGTCACGGTCATTGACCGTGACACGACCGTGACAAAAAAAGTTGTCTCGCCTCGAAATGTCATGGTCATTGACCTTGACAAGTTGTATTTGTCAAGGTCAAAGACCTTGACAAATGGGCAGATTTGGTGTAGTGACATTTTATAGTAAGTGTATTAAAATGCATAATAATTATAAATGCATTATTACATGATTTTGTTGGAATCGAACTCTCCATAATAATTCAACTCACCTCTCATCTAAAGCGCGCACTAAACGTAAGCACGTGATCTCCAAATGGATGTTCGATTCTATTTAGGTAAGAGGATCCTAACTTAAACCCAAAAGAAGTATTTAAGTGAAATCATCTAACATATCCCCCAATACATTTGTTTCCATAATTTATAAGTTATATACATTAACTTTAATGTAATAGTTATAGTTATCTTTATAATGTTCATTTGTTGAACATATAAAGTTACATGACCAAATCATGTCCACATTATCCCAATACATCAAGAATCTTATTTACTAGAATTTTATATTCAAGTGATGCCCATATAAGGCATGAAACCATGTATATAATTATTGTATATGAGTTATTAGCATCAAGAGTTAAGGACTAAACTCCTCTCGATTCTCAACACGGCGTTGCGTTTCATGCGTGAGACGTCTCGCCGAAGCGAAATCCAAACAAGGAACCCCCCGTTACACTACTCCTGACCGTATCGATTCTCGGGGCTCATTATTCCCTCAATGCAAGATGCATGTAACCCAAATGATTATTATCCAATTTTAATTATTAATATTCCCAATTCTCAACAGTACATGGCGTTTCATGCGTGGGACATCTCGCCGAAGCGAAATCTTAATAAGGAACCCCTTCGTTAAACTACTCCTGGCACTGTCAATCGTCAGGATAGATGATATATATATATATATATATATATATATATATATATATATATATATATATATATATATATATATATATATATATATAATTATGAGCATTAAGGGTTAAACTTATACCCAAGTTCCAACATTACACTTCGGTTCGTGCATGGGACGTCTCGCCGAGGCGAAATCCAAACAAGGAACCCCCCGATACACTAATCCTGGCAATGTAGGTCGTTGAGGTCCATTATGCCCTTGATACCCAAGTACAAACATAAGCAATAATAACCATCCAACCGATCTATAACTCGAAGGACGCAGTCTCACATGCTATCATCTTCCAGTAGCCCATATACGTAGCAAACTGGGGACACCTGGTGGGTTTCAACGACACCCACCTCGTGATCTACTCACGCACACAACGTCCCGGGAAGCGGTCATAGCTCCGAAACGGCAAGTGAGAGAGACACATACCCACGACCTCTCACCCCCAAAATAAATAAATTTAAACATATATGTTATTTGCTGACCACCATGGACTACTATGACCTGGGGAATATCCACATCCTGCTTTTCTAGTCAGAATGCTCACCCTCTACGAACGAAACTTCCCAATAATAGCAAGGAGGGGGTATGCTTAACATGTATGTACACCATCATATAGGGTATACATACATCCCACATAATAAAGATGTACCATTATATAAGGAATACAGGCACATCATTTCCATATTCATTATACGCCCTTAGGCAAAATAAATTAATATCATTATTTAGTATATCTCTCTCTTTTGATACACTAACCGTCAAGTCTCTCACAATAACCCCACTTAGTATATGATATAATAATTCTCGCTTGAAGCTCAAATGTCGCTTTTATTATAAATTGTCTCTCAATTCTATTTAAGTTAAGGATATTCGTTTATCCTAATGCACCTCAATTAGCATTTTTCACTGTGTGAGATCTCTACCAATCGATCATCAATAAGGATACTTCTATATCCGTATACATATCAATCAAACATTTTCATTCCTCAATTACTAACCTCGATACTTAGAGGATTTTCCACCAAATTGATATAATCTTTTAGAATCTCACTTTCTCAAAATCAATCACTAAAACTCCCCGACATTTTCATTTAGTCATTTATCACTATTTCTCTTATTTCCCAGATAAGAGAAATATCCCACCATCACATTTATTTATCAATTAGCACCATATATCGTCTTATGATTCTAAAGTCAATAATCCCCTTATATAATCACTTAATCCTTTATGATACTCTCATTATGGAAGTCCATACATATAAACCCAAAGAGAAAGGGGATAACTTAAATTCTCAAACTTGAACCCAAAATAGGGGACCGATCGACCGGAGCCCAAACCGCGGTCGACCGCGTTTCTTAAATTTGCCTATAATCGAAGACAGTGTGCCCAATTCTGGAGGCGCGGTCGATCGGCCCTTTGTACCCGGTCGACCGACCCAACCAGGTACCACGGCCAAACTCCATTTTTTCACAACTCCAACTTCTCTAAAAACCCCAATATAATTACATTTAACCACAATTTTTCAACCCAATCATATTCATAACATTAATATACCTCAAATAATTCAGCACAACTAATCTATAACTTTAAATCCATCCTAAACACATCAAATAAAAAATTTATCTTAAAAATCTAGGTTTTAACCTATTTATCCCAAATTTTAAGAAATTTATCCACAAATCATGAAATAAATGATACACAATAATTATTTAGCAAGTTTAATCACTTGCCTCGGGTTCGTAGGGTCTGAATCCACCTCAAGATGGCGAGATGGCCAAAAAAACCCATTTTTATCCTCCTTTCCTTTTTCCTTTCTCCTTTTCTCTCTCTTTCTCTCTTTCTTTCTAGGGTTTTCCTCTTTCTCTTAAGTGAGAATGACTTCTCACGTGGCTTTTAAGCCTTATCCCACAAGATACACACTTTAAATGATAGTACACACTTTAAATGACTCAGTAACATTAATTCGAGTCAAATTGACTTAAACTATTTCGGAACCTAAATAGACCCCAAGTACAGTCATTTCGACTTTCTCAACCCTTCCGAAAACAATGGTACCCACATAATTGCCATTCGACACACTTTCTAACGACTCCAAATTTTGGACCTCAATTACTGATTTAATTATTTCTTCAATAAAATATTATTTATTTCTCCCAAAATAAATAAATCATTGTCTCCAAAACCTCGGGTTGTTACATTAATATACCCCCTCGAATTGCTGGTTAGGCCTAAAGATGCCCCGGGATCCAAACTAATCCCCCCGGCTAGTGTTTTCTGACTATCTTGACCCTTCCGGACACGTCGGCGCACTCAAAATGCTCATACGGATGACATTAAAATAAAATACTTTTAAGTCCATTAAATTGGGTCCTGGCACAACTAACACGCACGTCCCAACGAAATACCAAAACTGTCGTATTTTCAACTCACGAAAATTTTAATAAATTCAGTAATCACATATTACCATAATTACTCAGTAATATTCAACAACATTATTATAATCAAATACTAACTCTCGTCTCGCTAGCATTTAAATCCGGATTAAATTTCCAATTAATTATCCCAAATTCATTTAATTAAAATCAAATCCATTTAATAAATCTCATAATTAAAAACCATAAAAATACGGGGTATTGCATACTTCCCCCCTAATAACGGAATTTCGTCCCGAAATTCGAAAAAGTAAGGCATACCTGGAAAATTTAGGTATTCTTCAGTACTCAAAAATAAAATTCAAGTTAAGGATCAATCACTACAGCTCCCGCTTCATAACAAGCTTGTTGAACATTCTCTACACTTTATTAGTTATAGGATTACACCTCTATAAATGCACCTCACGTTGTGCTCTTACTAAACAATATTCGAATAAGAATAGCCTATATATCATTGATCACATTACCTCAATATTATTGTGAGTTCACACCTCACTTCGTATCAGCTCTCGTGCTTATAAAAATAGCAAACTCCGATCCTGGAAGAAATCATAAAACATCTGACTACTCTTACCCGTTCTTTGAATCTATATGTTCCCAGCGTTGTGACTTTTTCACAAGGTAAAGCCATTTTACGCGGTTGGTGATTATCCCATTATATTCATCGGACTAACTTCTGACTGATCCCAAACTCTAATAATTCGCTCACATCTAAGCATCTAGAAGAACAATGGTAATGTTTGTCCATATAAAACCTCAGTAAGCACCTTGTCCACTATAATTAGGTACGGATCCTTTCGCACAACTCTACTATTAGGTAACATCCTCTCCCCATTACCATATTGTACTTCACTTACTAGCGATATCCATTTTGGAAATGAGATGGTCTCAAATATGAGTCCAAAATTACTTTCATACGGTTCCACGAGCCGTCAATCACCTTGTGCCTATTCCTCGGGCTATCGGTGATACAAGTTTCTCAAACGAAACTTTTCCCACTACTTCGTTATACCCCATATTGAAGGTGGGTTTCGGAGATCTCATACTAGTTCAGAATAATACTGGGTAGGACCACATACCGGCGCGGTAACTATCTCATGTGTACATCACCCAAGGATATAATAATTTCTTCCCTTCTTGACAACCCGTTCCATAAACTCGAAGGAACTCGTTACTTATCTTTATGATTGCAACCAATCATAGAAATTTACCTACTTGACTATTCCTCTACTGGAATCGTTGGCTTGATATAAAATTATTTGGCTGATCGTCTTACCCCAACCGATTTACTACTTATTTACCCCCTTCTTCTCTCGATGTATATCAAAAGTTCTGACCCGTGCAATTTTCACCACATTGTGCACATCTGGACTCTTTATATCTTATTGACATCCTCACTCTATTTACGCATAAGCCACCCTCAACATTCGATTGGGTGGAACTTCACTCCAAATTGTCCATAATAGTTACATATTTTCCTTCTCAAGGGATAATCCATTTTGTTAAATGGCTTCCCACTGTCCTTCTACCAATTTCGGACGTGCTACTCTGATTGCACATGAATCTATAGATTTCGTCCTTCACACGATGCTTAATCCACTCTACTACTTCCATTTCGTCATGTTAGTCCCACAAGAACAAAACTTACCCTTCAATGTCTCTTCTTTCGAAGATTCTGACATCAACAAATCAAGGTGTCCATACACCCTATACATCGTACAAACGAGTTTAAACATTACATACGCTTTATAAGCACTCCACACTCTCAATTGTCCCTATATTTGCGACGCTTCTATACCACTTGGGCGTTCTCAATCAACCCTGAATTTGAAATTCTAATTTCTCCTAAATATCATTTCATCCTTCTACTCACCAAAATAAAACAAAATTATCAGTACTTCTTCACCAACAACTGCCTCTATAGGCCTTATATCATAATTTCCCCTTTTACTACCAGTTATAACTATTTACTTCCCTAACGATAGAGGTACCCAAATCATGGACGAATGGTCAAACATCTCCTTACTACCAACCATACGCTAAGTTTAATGCGTGGGGTGTCTCGCAAAATGGAATCTAAACAAGGAACCCCCTTGATACACTACTACCTAGCATTCACTACAAAAAAAATAACTTTTGAGACGGTGGTCTAACGGTCCCAAAAGATGGTTTATCCGTCTCAAATACTTTTTGGGACGCTACTTGGGATGGGTAGGGTGGTCTTTTTGATAGGGGGTTATATATACTTTTTGTGATGCCATAGCCGTCTCAAAAGATTTTTTAAGACGGGATCAGATCCGTCTCAAAAGGTCCTCATTTTATAAGACTCTTTTGAGACGGAATGACAGCTGTCACAAAAGAGTGCTTTTGAGACGAGAATTAATCTGTCTCAAAAGGTTACTATTTTAGAAGACCTTTTTGAGACGGCAACATAGCGGTCTTTAATATGTTTTTGAGACAGTTTTAACCATCATAAAAGAGATGAACGGATCTTAAAATTTTTGCTCCAATATATTGTGGACAATAAAATCTATCGCTAAAGTTTAATATAAAATTGAATTACATTTAAGACAACACAAACAACGAATAATAATCAAATGTAATGCATAAGATGATTTTCAACCAAAACAACGAATCATTTTCATTCAACAATAGTTAGAGTTCTTACAACCATCTCCAAATATTCATCAAAACAAAAATTTATAACACTAAATTCAAATGTTCGACTTGACAACAAAAATACATTAATTTCTTATACTCCAAAACAAAAAATGCTTTTATCAAAGTAATTCCACAACATTAAAGCATACAACCTCCAAAACCACTAATTGAAATTTGCATGTTCTACGAAAATTGTCACCTGAAAAAAAACAAAATATAGTATCAATTGTGTCAAAATTAATACTCCACTCATCAACAATACATTGTGCAAAATGAATCAATATAGTTATTCTCACCACAAGCAATATAAATATTTAACTACTATTATTTTTTTTAAATTTGGCAGAGTCTCCTTTGTTTATTCATGAAAACCATAGGTAGTCAACCCGTTTTAAACATTAAAATTGATTCTACGATAATATACCCCATCCAACAATTTTTTTTTACCACCACCATAATAAATTTTCACCACCGTAGAGAGTTTTCACCACCACCACTGAAAATTTAACTGTAAACGAGAATTTTCAACATGAATCTCTCTCTCTCTCTCTCTCTCTCTCTATATATATATATATATATATATATATATATATATATGAATTGTATATTATTACCTAGTCGGACTGAATCGTTGATCTAATGGAAGCATGATGAAGGGTGCATATCATTCTTCATCTTTAATAGAGCTTGTTGGTTGCGACGATGACGACGCTTCAACATCATGAATCTGTATATTTGCATTTATCATATTAAGAAGTCACATTTCAATTATATATCACATTTCAACATCAGTTATATATCAACTACAAAACTAATCAAACATGAAAAAATAAAATAAAAGGATCGATTATTACCTTAAAATGATCATGTTCATTTCAAAATCATTTCCAACAAATTATTACTCCGTATAGGAGTCTGAAATCCTATAGGTGTTTAGATTATTAATTTTCCCATGAGATTTCATTTTGAACAAGTTTGTCCTCTGAAGCTTAAGTTATTTGTACGAATTAATACACCAGCATATATACACTGCATTATACCACTTCAGCAGACACATCGATGCATCGCAGATGCACGATTAACATAGATGCATAGCAGACACACAGATGAATTATTCCACTTAGGGATGGACGATTAACAGAAATAGGCCGACACACATTGGTTAAAAAAAATTCTGAAAAGGAATAATCTATAGTGGGCATATAATAAGGTCTAATAAAACTAACATTGGTTAAAAAATAAAATTTGTTTTTTTTATCTCAAACAACAATGTTTATTGAAACAAAAGGTAAAATTACAACAACGATGAAGCACGAGTCCATCCAAAGCTACTAATAAACACACTCACATAAATACACACTGATGCTAAACAATAACACACACACACACACACATGGATGTAATCACATATACACCTATGTAGTACCAAGCTATCAGCAGCCCCTACTGCTACACTAGGTAGTGTGCACACACAAATATATAGCAGCAGCACACACACGACTTTACATACAGATATAGCAATAGCAACTCACTAGTGCATTACTGTTGCACAAGCAGACTGGGAGTAGCAGCACTATACACACACATCAGTTTACATCAGTAGACACACACACCAGTTTACACCAGCACACACGCAGCCTTAGACCATTGCACTAAAAAATGGTAGTTTACACCAGTATACTAAAAAATTGCAGGAAGAACAAATGTTGACAAATAAAAGGATCCAAATAACGTTATCCATCTCCATCCTAGAATGAATTTGTTAAACACAAATCGATAGAGGCCAAACTACAAGAAAAAGACAAGGAAAGATCATAGGGCTAAGAAGTTTGATGTCTAATGTTTAGGCCCAATGACATGCTGAAAAGACCAGGAGATGGTATGCATATAAGATATAATTTGGAAGTAAATGAAGAATAATGAAAAAAAACAACTAAATAAGGCCAAATTATTAGATTTAGAAGATAATAAATACGAATACAAAGTAATGCAATATTGGTAGTCATGCACTGTTAAAATATTCATATCTTTGTTTCATATTTTTGCTCTAGTTTCCTATCTGTTTTCACGCATCTTGTTCACTTAATGATAGTCACATTTAAGAACCTTTTTCTGGAAGTTTAGTTGAGTTGACAAACTAGCCTAATCAAACATACAGACTACAATAAGATCAGCTGGTGTATCCAATTCACATATACGATGGAAACTGAATAAAATCAGTTGGTGTATCCAAATCAAGTGAAGCTCTAGGATATTTTTTGATAAAATTATAGGCATGAAACCCAAATAGATCTATCATAATGGACATTCCACCATCAAACATTAGCTTTCTTTGAGGGGGAGGTTCCTACCCCTCAGTAATACCGCTATTTGGTTTGAGTTTTTAAAGTTTCCAGCGGCCTAAGTTCAGTGATGTTATTAACTAATCCTTTTAAAGTTAGTTTTGGTGTAGTGATATTAACTAACGTAAGGAAATCTCTCGTTGAGTGTAGAAGGAGGTTGATCGAAGCTATTGATGAGTATAAAGGAGAAGATCCTCTGCTTTTGTGAAATGAGTGCATTAAGTGGGTTCAGAAGGCTTTTCCTTCAGGCGAGGATTGTTCGGGATTGGTGGTGATTCATGAACAATGCGTGCATACCTTTTGGCATGATGCCCTCTATCAGGATGATCTCTAATACCTTAAAGTGTGGTTGGAATATATATACTTTTCTGGATTCGAACAAAACTAGGTAAACATATTCTATTTTCTTCATATCATATGCTTTCCACATGGAATCAAAGAACAAGATTAAAGCCACAAATGACATATTTAATCACGGGATATCTGGGAATGCTCAACCAGTTGAAAAACTGAACTCATATTATAAGAAATTTCTCATGCGTTCGATGAGTAGGCCGAAATCTACAGGTGAGGATTTAGTAGAGAATCGTGCACCAGTCTAAAGTTTTGGAACTATCTTGATAAGGGGTGAAACATCAGCCCAGACTATAGAGAGTTCAAGGAAAAAATTGAAGTAAAATAGGGCTAGTGGGACTTCACTAACCATTTACAAAGGCACGAGTATGGGTCATCAATCAGACATTTCAAAGTTCGAGTTAAAACCATGGAAAATATTTGGCGCTCGAGTAGAGAGAAACAAAGAGAATAATGCCATCCCTTCCAAGTGGACTTCATATAATATTCCCCAGAGATCTGGCCATAGAATTGGTGGAACAATAGCAAGTGCTCCGCATATTGAGGTCTTTATAGATGAGGAATGCTCAGAAACACACAAGGATATCCATGATATAGGAAAATCCTCTACTCTACAGCTCAGAAGTGAGGATGGTCCAAAGCTAAAAAAAAGGAATAATTCAGGCTTGCTATAGTGCAATTCTTAGTGAACCGTGTTCAAGATCTGGACATCATCTTTTCTCCTAAGCTCTATTCGATTTGCGCTCAAACTTGTATAATTTGCAAAATCTTAACTAATTCAATAACATTAACATAATTAGAATCTACTCACTCCTGTCCAAATTAAAATGTTTGCTGGAAATTGAATCCGCACATTACCCTCTACCATATATTTAAAATAAAACAAATGGTTCTGATATCATTGAGATGAACTTGTGGAACTTGGAATAGGTCTTCGTGAAGTGGCCATCTTAAGTTTTCATGGTTTCCCTTACTGTTATTCATATTGACAATATGTCATTATTCTTCCTCTATGAAATCTAAATCTCATTCATCATCTATGTTTACATCTTCAGTAGACAAAATTTCCATTTTTTTTATTGAAAATATGAAATCAAAGGTTGATTTATGAATGTTATTAACGGAATACAACATAAATTTCAAACACTCAAGATCATAACGAAGTTTAATGCTCATGAAAATAAAATAATTTACACAAACGAGGGTACATAAAAAGTTTTGGTATGAATTCCAATGTTGGTAATCTAATTGATTGGACAGTGAATCATATTCGCAAGTAGTGATAGGGACATAAAAAGTGTTAATATTAAATGTTGTTAGGAATCTAATTGGTTAAACAGTGTTGATATTACAGAAAAAAGTCTAAAATTTGATAAATTACGGTTTAGTTTTGTACAAAAACATAGATCTGATCTCACCTGATGCCATTTGAACGTTTTCATCAGCTATCGATTCACTAGCACCTGCCCCCATATCAAAGAATTCAACCCTTGTATTTTCAAAGCTGCTCATATACATGCGGGAATAAAACTCGAGACATGAAGGGAACACAACTCAGATGATGAAAAAAACTATATGAAGTCAGCCAAGTAGATGATGCATTAGCACTTCAAGTCCTAAAAAGAATGAAATTATCTAATATTTTATTTCTCAGTAAGTATTTGATAATTGATGTTAGATTACCAAAAACATGAAAAACAGTCTTTGCATTCAGTTTCACTTTTTGATATTTTTCTTCTATCATCCCAACCCAACTAACAGCCGAAGGGCTTGTTTCTTGCTGATTATACTCTTCTTTTTGCCAAGTTTCCATTTTTTGGAGTGTTTGCCTTTTGTAAATAGACTACATATGGAAAAACATTGATGGTACTTACATATAACAGTTATTGTTTCAAATCACTAAGAAGAGAATAATTTATTTTGCCTAAAGTAATCATGGCATATCAAGTACATAAACTAGCAAGTGAAACCAAACCCAACTTCCCAGATGTTTTTGTTTTTCTTAAAATACCGACCTAACAACTGGATACACATAGGGTCATATTCAACTTATAAAAGTGCAAGAATACAACTTTTATGCCGGTTAATGATATGAATTAATGGTACAAAAGGGATTAATTGTAAGATAACTTAGCCTATATATAAGGCTCTTGGCCAACCATTGTTATCAATTTACATTAACATTTTGATATATTAGAGTCCTTACGTCATTTTTTTTTTGAATTGGAGCTGATCAGGAGATTGGCAATTCAATTTTTGAACGAAAAATGAAGTTATCACTTATAAACTATGATCAATCTACATTCTTGGAAAACTCAGAATCTATCAACAACATATAAGACCAATTATGCTTACATTGCAGATCAGTTTCTTTATGAAAAATGAAGCGATCACATAAAAATCCCAACTTTCAAACAAATGGAAGATAGTCAAATAAATAAGGATCAAGCTTTAAAGATTAAAGCTGACTTGTTCATTACTTCAACAACAAACAACAAACATTTATACATGGTGTACTCTGATTTGATCTTATCATCTAGCTAAAGAACCTGTAGGAAAATTTCACAATGGGTGTTCACATACCATGACCAGATGCTAATCCTTGAAACTAATCATGATAATCATCCTTCATCTTTCACTGACTCCTTTATTTATGGTAAATACAGTAGAATAGACAATATCTATGAAATGAGATAGAGGGTTTTGCTTTAATCATCACTAGGCATTGGGTGGTGGCAGGACTTAGTATTAGAAAAAGAGATTGCCATGTAGAACACCACCACTTCCTAAGCTAGAACTGAGTTAGAAAAGACAAACGCAAAACTGTAGTTACACTTGAAATGTGAAGAAGAATATTTGAGATAGAAGGTAAACGTTATATGGTTCTAAGAAGGGGGTCAATATTCAAAATATTTTCATGTGGTGGTTAAAAGAAAGACGTACATATTGTCAATTTGCAATATCAAAGATGATGCAAATCAGTGGAAATAATCTCAAGATGAGATACAAGAATGTTTTATGAATTTTTTCCAAGAACAACTATCTGATGCAGACACTAATTGGGATGATTCTATTTTTGGGTATTCCTAAAGTAGTGACCGAGGGGATGGACAATGATTCAACTATCATGCCTAATGTAGACGATATATTTCAGTGTATTAAAGACATAAATGGTGATGGGACTCATGGGCCAGATGGATTCATAGGTGCGAATGAACTATTGGAATATTATTATAGCGACCAACAATTGCACAATAAGTACATAAATGTAAACACATACATTCAATATGTGTGAAACAACAATTGTCGTATTTCCATTGTTGTCCATGACTTCTATAGAGATGTTCCATTATTGTACTTCCATTGTCATCCATGACTTCAATAGAGCTATTACATTGTTGTCAAACGATCTATTCCACTGAAACAAAAACAAAAATGTCATGAATTTTATAAAAAATGAGAGGATTAAACATTCTTGATCATTGAACTTGCACACCCATGGTTAGAATTCTGATCAGGACTTATTTGATTCGTTATCGACTAAAGTTTGGGATAACATTAATTGGACAAGTCAGTAAAATGACTTATCCACCCAATTAATTCATATTCAACCCGAGTCCCTTGAATAAGCTAGTCTAAATGCCATCACCATAACAAACTAGACACTACTAAACATGTGTATCGCGTTCAAATTAAAGTATCACATTAAAATTAAAGTAGAAATTGGTGCGTGTTCACAGCCATGTACACCCAAACACTCAATTTACATAATGTAAAAACACTAAATAAACCCATACAAAGTCATATAAAAACCATAGCAATAAAATATAACCATAAAAAACATAGCCATATCAACATATACACCAATACACTAAATAAAACCATATAAAGTCAACACATATAAGGTAAACACAACCATGTACACCCAAAAATCATCATTTTGACAATCCTATTAAAACAAACAACACCCATATCAACAACATGGCACTTTCATATAATTTTCTTTATGTGTAACAACAATACTATTGAAACTTGAATCCCCACATTAGAATGTTATCTCGTACATTTTATGTAAAGTCAAGACAAAGTAATCTAATGAAAATGGGGTTCACATATATGTGTAGAGATATGTGACTATAATCATGAAGTGTTTCATTGTGAAAGCAGATAGCTAAGTCGCTGACTTAAGAAACTGATATAAACATATGGTAACAATTTCATTAACTAAATATGCATCAAGAGAAACAAAGTACAATGCCCACTTCATATTTCTATAATATACACTCGTCATTATTGTATACGTTAGTTATTATTGTATGGCAATACAAACTACCCTTCTAATTTCTAATTCCATTTACCTCGACAGAGTAGTCAAAAATCCTCACGAAATAGCAACATAGCTTAAATTCCATGCAATGATAACCCTTTCCACCCATACCACCTGTCAAATTTGACAAATAAAAAACATCATTAATAAGTCGTTCAGTTCACACACTTTACCAAAACTATGTCAAGGATAGTTCCAAATGTGGCCCAAAACCACAAACAGTTGCTCCTGCGCTAGCAAAACCAACTCAAATATTGATAATTGGTTCAAAATCTAACTACAGTAAGGCTCAAATACTGATAACTATAAAAAAAACATGATTAATTCATTGCTCAGTTCACACACTTCAACAAAACGATGTGAAGAATGGTTCCAAATGTGGCCCAAAACCCCAAATAGTTGCTCCTACGTTAGCAAACCAACTCAAATAGTGATAATTAGTTCAAAAACTAACTACATTAAGGATCAAATACTGATAACCATGAACCACCTAGAATTAACACAAATAAAAGAATAATAATCAAATACTAAAAGTATTTACCTCAATTCTCATTAGAAATTTTTTAGACCCTCAATCAAAGCTGAGTGAGTAAAACCGAATAAAAGAATTCTAAAAAGGCACAATAAAAAAATTAGGAAAGAAAAAAGCAAAAAGCAAAAAAAAATATAGAGATTTTTTGGAGTCTCAAACATATTGCAGGTAATTATAAAAATCTTGCATTTTATATAATAGATTAAATGATAATTTGGTTTTTCAATAATAAATTGATTTTAATTATATTTTCCTAATAATTATATAAATAATCGAATTTTTCAAAGTGAGGGTGAGTAAATGATAGAAAATTAAATTGAAAATATAAATGAAAACCCTAAATTTAAAGATTTTATCTGTCCCTATAAATACCCCACATAAAATTAAATTGGAAAATCTAACTTTGAAGATTTGTGTTCATGTGTATTTGTGGGTGCGTCACTGTGTGCGTGTGTGTGTATGTATGTGTTTGCGTGTGTGGTTGAGAGAGAGAGAGAGAGAGAGAGAACAAACCTGAGATCGATGATTGAGGAAGCTCTCGGCAGTGACTCAGTGGTGGAGAACTGAGATGGTGCCGGCGCTGACCATCGTGAGAGGAGAGGAGAGAGGGTGAGTAACTAGACGATGTCTTTCTATTTTTTTTTTAATTTTGTTTGGGTAGAGTAGGGCGGGAGATGAAAAGTGTATAAGGGGGGAACATAGTTTTTTTTAGCCGTCTTATTTGATATATCTTTTTTGACAGTAAACATTGTGCGGTCTCATTTGATTTACTTTATAAGACGAGAATAATTAACCATCTCAAAAAGTGACCTCTTTTGAGACAGGTATAATTAACAGTCTTAAAAAAATAGTTTTTGAGATAGAAAAATATATTCGTCTCAAAAAATATGTTTTAAAGACTATATTTTGTTTGTCTCAAAAAATAGGGTTTTAAAAGCAACTTTTTTTTGTAGTGATTGTCGGTCATCGGAATCCATTAAGCCCTCAGTCCATAACATGTACCCCTATATTCCTGTCTCTTGATGAAAAAGTTACATCTTCTTTGGAATTACTCGTAAACGAGGAACTCCTTTCGGAAGACACTGTCTCTTAATATTGATGGTATTCACATTCCATATACATCATGCAAATATAATCGGGGCTCTCAAAATCCCATCCCCAGACATACAACTATGAGTATTAACTCTCACGCCTCTAAAGGTGATATAACAATGCACTCTTCTTATTACCACATCCTGAGCTTTAATTATAATAACCAGCTAAATCCTTCCGCTGCACAGTAAACCAAATACACTTCGAATCATATTAATAAGTCCCTACACATTTCGGGAACCAATATCCGAGACCATTATACTTTTCAAAGTCTAAAAAAAATATATACATATATACAAATATATAAATGTGAGCCTGACCCTCTCACAGATGGGGCCTCGCTAGAAAAAAACATTCTACACTAAGGTAGTAACCCCGATAGACTTGTAATAATCGTACATTATCGGTTTAATCAATATCATAAAACCAAAATTAAGATAATATCATACTCGTATAACACAATACTAAAATGAGAAGTTTCAATAAGGTATATTCTACTATCGATACACCCATTCATCCTCTTCGGATAACACTAAAGGTAACCCCACAATACTAGGAAAAATATACACATAAATGTTAACATTGCCGAGATAATAACATTGTCGACATACTTACTAAACTATACTATCAAGCGAAAATAGAAATAATAACAAATATAGCAACTCGTTTATGCCACATACAACACGCATCATCATCTGAGGTTATAACTCATACTTTTATCTTGCCAATCCCCTCAGCTGCTCAAATGGTTTCTGGACTTAACACACATGTTCGTACTAAACTGTAAATTTCAATAGTTATTGTCCTTACTAGGCGTCGTACCCTTATCCCCTGCTTCAGGAAAAAATTTAACGCACGGGTTTCACACCCCACAAAATACCGCTACCCAACTTCACTTATCCCCGTTCACACTGACTATGTTAAGTGATGATGCTGGAAATAGCACCACCCTTCAAGGTGTTTGTAAGCTCAATTCAACGTTAACAATGGCAGCATAAAGGCATATAGTAGAAGGAGGTGAGGAGAAGAGGAAGATCACCAGAATATAAGTGTTTCAGCCAATCAGGCCTATGTCCACTGTGCAAGTGTGTGATTAATATCACTGTATGAGGGCTCTAATGGCCATAGATACAAACTCTCAAGCTTTCTCTCTCTACTGTTTATTTGAACAGAGTTTCAGCTAGGGTTGCTAACTTTGAATCCTTTGCAAGGTAGAGAATGACCTCTATATATATTACCTGGGGGGGTGTGATGTACCCCCTATGCATGCAATGAGATTGTGTGTGTTGATCTAGCCAATCTAATGAAAACATCTGTCACTGTCACATGTAGATAATGATGATGAAATATTCCCTCCAAGTGAGGGGAATGATTTGTTATAACTGATTTGTGTACATGTGTTCCCAACCACACATATGCACATAAGAACTCGGCTATCTGTGATTGGTCCCAACCTCGGCCTTGAAGAGGATGATGTTGGTGTGGTAGGGCAACTGCTTGATCAGTGGTGACCTTGTCTTACCAGCAGAGCCGAGGTAAGGCATACGGGACTGCAACGTCATCTTGGGTCGAGGTAATAGTGGAGTAGCAGGAACATCAACTGATTCATAGCCGAGGCTGGTTATGATGGTGGGATTGTTCTTGTAACCTCAGCCTTCACCTAGCCGAGGTTGTCATACTTGGGTGGCCTGTTGAATAACCCCCCATGGATCATGAAGACCTCTCTTGTCGAGGTAGCTAGTAATGCCGGCCATGGCCGACCTTTTTGGGACGAGATCGTTGGTTGTTGATCTATGAGGCTAAGGTCGAGGCTGAGCTTCTGTATGAGAGTTATGAGGCTGAGGCTGAGGCCAACGTCTTCTGTTTCGACCCTTATCTGGATGACCCTGCTAATGATTAAGCCATGGCCGACCTTGTTAAGGCCGACCCTACTGAGGTCGACCCTTATCTGTATAACCCTGCCAATGATTAAGTCGTAGTCGACCCTGTTGAGGCTGACCTTATAGAGGCCAACCTTATTGAGTCCGACCCTACTGGGGCCGACCCTTATCTGGACGACCCTGCTAATGATTAAGCCATGGATGACCCTATTGAGGCTGACCCTATTGAGGCCGACCTTGTTGAGGATGACCCTACTGAGGTCGACCATTATCTGGATGACCCTGCGAATGATTAAGCCGTGGCCGAACCTGTTGAGCTCGACCCTATTGAGGATAACTCTATTTAGGCCGACCTTACTGAGGCCGACCCTTATCTGGATGACCCTGCTGAGGATTAAGTCGTGGTCGACCCTGTTGAGGCCGACCCTACTGAGACCGATCCTTATCTGGATGACCCTGCTGAGGATAAGTGAGGCTCTTATGAGATATGATGCTCGTCGTCCTAAGAGACGAGGGTACATTTTGGTCATATCAATTACTCCCTAGCCCTTAGTATTCAATGTAGATAGAAGGCTAAGGGATAAAGTATATTTGGGCATATCACTGATTTTTGTCTCTAACCAAGACAAAGGTTTTCAAAGTATGAGATCACCAAGTTAATGATGTTTCAGATATGAGACCACCAAGTTAATGATGTTTGTCTCAGATATGAGGCCACCAAGTTAATGATATTAACTCTCATGTCACTAAGTTAATGATGTTTCAGATATGAGATCATCAAGTTAATGATGTTTGTCTCAGATATGAGGCCACCAAGTTAATGATGTTAACTCTCATGTCACCAAGTTAATGATGTTTCAGATATGAGACCACCAAGTTAATGATGTTTGTCTTAGATATAAGGCCACCAAGTTAATGATGTTAACTCTCATGTCACCAAGTTAATGATGTTTCAGATATGAGACCACCAAGTTAATGATGTTTATCTTAGATATAAGGCCACCAAGTTAATGATGTTAACTCTCATGTCACCAAGTTAATGATGTTTCAGATATGAGACCACCAAGTTAATGATGTTTATCTTAGATGTAAGGCCACCAAGTTAATGATGTTAACTCTCATGTCACTAAGTTAATGATGTTTCAGATATGATATCACCAAGTTAATGATGTTAACTCTCATGTCACCAAGTTAATGATGTTTCAGATATGAGAGAACCAAGTTAATGATGTTTGTCTCACATATAAGATCACCAAGTTAATGATGTTAACTCTCATGTCACCAAGTTAATGATGTTTCAGATATGAAATCACGAAGTTAATGATGTTTCAGATATGAGATCATCAAGTTAAAGATGTTTTCCTCAGATATGAGGCCACCAAGTTAACGATGTTAACTCTCATGTCACCAAGTTAATGATGTTTCAGATATGAGATCACTAAGTTAATGATGTTAACTCTCAGATATGAGGCCACCAGTATCCTTGCGTAATAACCCTTTTGGTCAAGGGTCTTCCTCTTATGTGACTGGAGTAAGAACCCTCATGCACCTCACGTAAGACACGGGGAACTTCTGTTGGATGAACGCATCTGAGGAGAGGTAATATGAATCCCTTTTTATATAGGACGTCTCCCATTATGGAGAATTTTGTAGCTCTATATCTTAATTTCCTCCCCTCTAGCTTTGCTTATGGTAGCTCTCCCTCTTTGATATATCTGACAAGGGGATCCATCCATGAGTCCCCTAGGTTCAAATTGAGGAAAGGGTAACTAACCTTTCTTTTTCAATGGTTGCCTTTAGCAAGACCTCGACTGGAACTATCCTTCTGATATCTGTCTTCCTTACTGAAGCCAGCCTTGCTAATGCATCTGCGTGGCCATTATTTTATCGAGGTACTCTCTTCATTTTTTCCTCTTCGAAACATTCCAAAATCACTCTAACCCTCTTCAGGTATTTGGCCATCCTTTCATCTTTGGACTCATAAACCCCCAACACTTGATTGACAACTAACCTTGAGTCACTATGAAGCAGAAGTTATCTTACTCCTAGAGTCTTTGCCAATGAGAGACCTGCAATCATGGCCTCATATTCTGACTCGTTGTTTGATGCCTTGAAGTTAAACCTCAAAGGGTATTCAACATTAGTACCATTCAAAGCTGAAAGTATCAGCCCTGCACCGCTTCCACTGTCGCAAGAACACCCATCAACGAAGCGGTTCTAGATGTTTTTATCTGATGAGAAGCCCCCTTCTGACATAATTCCTTGCTTGAAGAGGTACCGACCTTCCTCATTCTCGGCTATTCCATTCCTGTTCCCCTTGGATACAACCTCTTTAGGATCTTAGAAGACTTTTACGTTTGAACCCTATGTAGTCTCTGAGTTATTCTTAATCTCAGTCTCTTTGGATACAACCTCTTCTAGATCTCGTAAGACGTTTACGTTTGACCCCTCTGCAGTCTCTGAGTTATTCTCAATCTCAGTCTCTTTAGATACAACCTCTTCCAGATTTCATAAGACGTTTATGTTTGACCCCTCTACAGTCTCTGAGTTATTCTCAATCTCGATCTCTTTGGATACAACCTCTTCCGGATCTTGGAAGATGTTTACATTTGACCCCTCTGCAGTCTTTGAGTTATTCTCAATCTCGATCTCTTTGGATACAACCTCTTTCAGATCTAGGAAGACGTTTATGTTTGACACCTCTGCAGTCTCTGAGTTATTCTCAATCTCGATATCTTTGGATACAACCTCTTCCAGATCTCGAAAGACGTTTAAGTTTCACCCCTCTACAGTCTCTGAGTTATTCTCAATCTCGATCTCTTTGGATATAAACTCTTCCGGATCTCAAAAGACGTTCACGTTTAGCCCCTATGCAGTCTCTGAGTTATTCTTAATCTCGATCTCTTTGGATACAACCTCTTTCGGATCTCGGAAGAAGTTTAAGTTTGACCCCTCTGCAGTCTCTAGGCAGTTCTCAACCTAGACCTCTTCCCATGTGAACTCAGCGACAAAATATGCCAGTGCCTGCCCTTTGATGGCCATCCTTGGCTGATAGGTAAGATCATATTCCCCCAAATTAATGGCCCAGGTCATCAGTCTACCTGACTTATCAGGTTTATGGAGGACCTCCCTTAACGGGGAATCAGTGAGAATGACCATGGAATGGGCCTGACAGTAGGGCTTCATCTTCCCAGAAGCATGTATCAGGGCGTAGGCTAACTTTTCCATCCAAGGGTAATTATGGTCAGATCCTTGTAGGGCCTTACTGTTGAAGTATACAGGTCTTTGAATCCCAGCATTTTCCCATACAATGGCCGTACTTATAGTAGATTCAGAGACTTCTAGATAGACGTATAACTTCTTTCCTGCTATGGGCCAAGATAAGAGTAAGGGAGATCCAAGGTATGAGTTGAGTTGATCAAAGTCCTCATCACACTCTTTGTCCCACTCGAAGGCCTTTCAAAGCACCTTAAAGAACGGAAGACACTTGTTGGTCGCCCTGGAAATGAATCTGTTGAGCGCATCCATTCTTCCAGTGAGCCTTTGAACGTCCTTGATACTTTGAGGTGTCTTCATATCGAGCAAAGCCTTGATTTTCTCAGGGTTCACCTCTATTCCTCTTTGGTTGACAATGAATCCAAGAAACTTCCCAGCTCTTACCCCGAAGACACACTTTTCCAGGTTGAGTTTCATCTTGTACAGGTCCATGGTATTGAAGGTCCTTTCTAGGTCTGCCATATGTGTGCAGGCCTTTAAGCTCTTCATTAACATATCGTCTACATATACCTCCATAGTCTTAACTATTTGGTCTTCGAACATCTTGTTCACAATATGTTGATATATTTCCCCTGCATTTTTTAATCCGAAGGGCATCACTTTGTAGAAATATGTCCATTTATCAGTAATGAAGATAGTCTTCTCTGAGTCTTCGGTATCCATAAAGATTTGGTTATAGCCTGAATACTCGTCCATGAATCTCATGAGCTCATTTCCTGCAGTTGCATCTACAATCTGGTCGATTCGGGGTAAAGGGTAACTGTCTTTCGAGCAAGACTTGTTCAGGTCAGTAAAACCCACACACATTCTCCAGTTCTCATTGGCTTTGGGCACAATGATTGCATTTGATAGCCATTTCGGATATGTCACTTCCCTGATGAATTCAGCCTCTTCCAACTTTCTAACCTCTTCCTGGATGACGTCGTACTTCTCCCTAAAATAGACTCTTTGTCTTTGCTTGATTGGCCTTTTATCCTTAGATACGTTTAGTTTATGGCACATGATCTTGGGGATGATTCTAGGCATGTCTGCATGACTCCAAGAGAAGACACTCTGCCTCTTACTTAGGAAGTTTATCAGCTCTTTTATTATCTCCTCTTCTAAGGCTTTGCCGACCTAGACGGTTTTTTCCGGTTCGTCCTTATTGAGGACAATGGATTCTACCTCTTTCGTGGCCTCTCCTTTCTTCAACTTTGTTTCATCTCTAGTGTCAAGTGTATCGATGTTATAAGTGGTAGTAGCTCTCTTATGGGCCTCTCTCTCTTCGGCCGAGTTGAAGTAACATTCCCATGCTATGGTCTGGTCACCCTGCACTTCCCCTACCCCATAGGGGGTTAAGAATTTTAGCATTTGGTGGACCGTCGATGGCACGTCTTGCAACTCTTTAAGGGCCACTTTTCCTATGATGAGGTTATAGACCGAGAAGAAAATTTCACCCATGACAAAAAAATTGATCTTTCGAGTTAACCTCTTAGGCCACTCATCACCCATTCGTACGTCCATCTCATACATGCCCAGTGTGTGGACCTTTTCACCGCTAAACCCCATTAACGAATGATGATAGGGTACCAACCTAGCTCTGCAAAGGCCCAGTCTTTTAAAGAAGGGTCAGAACATCACATCTGCTGAACATCTTCCGTCTATAAGGATTCTCTGTACCTCACATCCATGAACTCTTGTCGTGATCACGAAAGGGTCATCATGTGGAGCTAGGATGCCTTTGAAGTCTATTCGGGAGAAACTAACTACGAGAGTGTCCATGTCTACCTTCTCTCTCTTCTGCGTAGTCTCAGAAGACGTTAGGTTTACCACTTCAAGTTTGGTCACTGATTTGGCCTCTACCACATGAGATTTTCTGTCGGCAACCTCATAACCACCCCTCGCAATACCTTCGCATATTATGCTGATGTCAAAGGAGATCATACCAACCCTCTTCACTAGTGTGTTGTTATATTTTGGCGGGAGTTCTAGATTGTCTTCGTCATCTCCGTCTGAGTCACCATCCCTTCTTGCCGGGTTATTATCACGACATCTATTGTTCCTCTTCTTCTTGAAGTCATCTTTTCCCTTCTTGGGATCTTTTGCCATCAAAATATTTCCTCAATTTTCCTAACTTCAACATCTTCTTGATCTCGTCCTTCAAGGCGAAGCACTTGTCTGTTATATGGCCATGGTCCTGGTGGAATTCATACCATAAGTTTTGATTCCTCTTATGTGGAGGAGCCTTTAGCTTTTCTGCCCATCTCAAGGATCGGTCATTCTTGATCTTATTGGGGATGTGTTTGCAGCTTACCGTAAGAGGGGTATAATGCCCAAACTTGTCATCAGTAGACCTCTTCTTTCCATCCTTCTTCCTTTGGTACTTTCCACTACCACCGCTGTTCTTATCCTCACACTTAGCGGCCATAGGCTCTTCAGCGTTCATGAACTTCCCCGCAGTTGCCAATAGCTCCGCCATGGATTTTGGAGGATCTTTCGCAAGTTTCCACAACAACTTCCCCTTCTGAAGACCTCCTATAAGGGAGGTCATGGTAATATTCTCTTCGTAATCCTTAACCTCAAGTTTCTCTTTGTTGAATCTGGTAATGTAGTATCTTAGGCTCTCGTGCTTGCCTTGCTTGACATACAATAGATGGGTGGTCTTCTTTTGAGGTCTTACCCCAAAGCAGAAATTATGAATGAACCATTCAGCCAAGCCCTTAAAGTTCTCAATTAAATTCTTCGGAAGAGAAGTAAACCATATGTGCGCTACTCCCGTCAAAGTCCCGAAGAAGGCCCGACACTTCATCTCATTCGGTATTGAGTAAATGTCTGCTGCTGACTGGTACATCTCAATATGATGGACAGGATTGGTGCTACCATCATACTTGGGAGTCACCGTAGGTGGCTTGAACTTGGTTGGGGTAGGGAAGCTCACTATCTTAGCCACGAAAGGAGAACCTTCTGAGTAACCCCTTTGAAGTGGGTCCCTACTTTTGATGAGGTCTCATATCTTGTTCTCAAGATGTTGGATGGAGTCTTTCCATGGCCTTGCAATGTTGGCCTGGCCGAGGTTGTTCCCAGCCACCTCCAAGGGGTGGACCGAGGGTTCCCTAGCCGTGGCATATTGCCTATTGTTGACCTCTTCTTGGTCTCTTCCTCATCCCTGATGAGGCCGACGTTGCCTCTCTTCCCTTTGTGAGCTAGCTGCACTTCTCGACCTTGACAACCTTTGTCTTAGGTCATTTACGGGGCCGAGCCTTTGAAAGGCCGAACCTCTTCTTAGTCGATCAAAGGTTGATCCTCGTTGTTGGGCTTCTTGACCTCTTCTGCCCCCATAACCTTGGCTTCGTTGGATAGGATGAATTGTATTGTTTGAAACCTCATACGGCTCCCAACATTCTTTCGGAACATCTTTCGCCTCTAGATCATCATACATGTCCTCGGGGCAAGGGTTTCCCTGCCTCCTCAGCGCAAGTGCCTAGGGTCAGCAACGTCCCTCCTCCGCTGGGGTGTAGGTTGGTCTTTTCGTGGTGCCTGGGGTGGTCCCCTGGCATTAGGATGAGGCTGAACAGGTGCCGGAGTGATCATTTCCGGTGAAACTCCAGGTGGCCTCATCATATTTTGGCTGAGCTGTGCAAATTGCTCATGCATTGATTGTTGCGTTGCAGCTAAAGACCTCAAGTCTGCGACCACCTCCGCCATTTCGGACTGGGGTGGTGCCTGGATGGAGCTAGGTCCTCCCACACCAGGCGGCGGAAGAGGTGGTGGTAATTTCGGTGCCATATGTTAATACAAAAGAGTTGGTGTAGCAGATAAGCTTAATACCTTACAAGACCTCTTTCAATGGTGAAATAGCTCCACAAAAGGGGTGAGGCCTAGTTAACCACTAGAGCCTTCGGTGAGTCTAAGCGAAATAAGAGGAATAGATATCTTCTCTTCCCACAGACGGCGCCAAAATGATGATGTTGGAAATAACACCACCCTTCAAGTTATTTGTAATCTCAATTCAACGTTAACAATAGCAGCATAAAGGCATATAGTAGAAGGAAGTGAGGAGAAGAGGAAGATCACCAAAATATAAGTGGTTCAGCCAATCAGGCCTATGTCCACTGTGCAAGTGTGTGATTAATATCACTGTATGAGGGCTCTAATGGCCATAGATACAAACTCTCAAGCTTTCTCTCTCTACTGTGTATTTGAACAGAGTTTCAGCTAGGGTTTCTAACTTCGGATCCTTTGCAAGGTAGAGGATGACCTCTATATATAGTACCTGGAGGGTGTAATGTACCCCCTAGGCATGCAATGAGCATGTGTGTGTTGATCTAGCCAATCTGATGAAGACATCCGTCACTATCACATGTAGAGAATGATGATGAAATATTCCCTCCATGTGAGGGAATGATTTGTTATAACTGATTTGTGTACACGTGTTCCCAACCACACATATACGCATAAGAGCTCGGCTATATGTGATTGGTCTCAACCTCGGCCTTGAAGAGGATGAGGTTGGTGTGGTAGGGTAACTGCTTGATCAGTGGGGACCTTGGCTTACCAGCAGAGTCGAGGTAAGGAATGCGGGACTGCAACGTCAGCCTGGGTCGAGGTAATAGTGGAGTAGCAGGAATGTCAGGTGATTCATAGTCGAGGCTGGTTATGATGGTGGGATTGTTCTTGTAACCTCGTCCTTCACCTAGACGAGGTTGTCATACTGGGGTGGCCAGTTGAATAACCCCCCATGGATCATGAAGACCTCTCTTACCGAGGTAACTAGTAACGTCGTCCATGGCCTACTTTTTTGGGATGAGATCTCTGGTTGTTGATCTATGAGGCTGAGGTCAAGGCTGAGTTGTTGTATGAGAGTTATGAGGCTGAGGCTGAGGCTGAGGCCAACGTCTTCTGTTTAGACCCTTATCTGGCCGACCCTGCCAATAATTTAGCTATGGCCGACCTTGTTGAGGCCGACCCTACTGAGGTTGACCCTTATCTGGATGACCCTACCAATGATTAATTCGTGGCCGACCCTGTTAAGGCCGACCCTATAGAGGCCGACCTTGTTGAGGCCGACCCTACTGGGGCCAACCCTTATTTGGACGACCCTGCCAATGATTAAGCCATGGCTGACCCTATTAAGGCCGACCTTGTTGAGGCCAACCCTACTGAGGCCGACCTTTATCTGGATAACCCTGCTAATGATTAAGTCGTGGCCAACCCGGTTGAGGCCGACCCTATTGAGGCCGACCTTACTGAGGCCAAACCTTATCTGGATGACCCTGCTGAGGATTAAGTTGTGGCCGACCCTGTTGAGGCCAACCCTACTGAGATCGATCCTTATCTGGATGACTCTGCTGAGGATATGTGAGGCTCTTATGAGATGTGATGCCCATCGTCCTAAGAGACGAGGGTACATTTTGGTCATATCATTAAGGTTGTCCTTCTCTCAGACATTGGTAGTCTCGACTTTAATGGATACCTCTATTGTTTCCTTAGCTTTGATGGCCCTAAGGAACATGCTACTGGCTTCGATAACTCTTACTGAAATTACAATCGCTCGATAACAATTCAGTTATCTGAATCATTTAAACGGGTCTCCCCTTGTGGTGATTCACCAACACCGTTTCCCCCCAATCTTACTCTATCTAAATTCTTCGATTCTTATAGCTCCCCTCATATGGAAGCGTTTACCACCATGTTAACAAAATGCGATATTGTTACCATCTGCATTGATCGTCCAAGCAGAATTCTCCTGAAGTGCTAACAATTCTTCTTGTAAATTAATTTTTTCCCTTAAATTCCTTCTTCTCCACTGCACCTACTTCATCCGGTTTAAGGTCCGATGATTAATTAAATTTCTTTATACAAAGTGACCTATGTCTGACCCTCTTGTGTGAGTTCAGAACAACGTCCGCATCTTATCCTGAACATCTGATGAAGGAACTTATGGTCTAACCGTACGTATGCACCTTCTCTTGACAAAACATTCTACTTCTAAGTGTGGTGGTTTCCTCTCAACATTTTAACTTTGCTCTTACGAGCCATGAAAAATTTACCCCAAATTTTCACTTTCGATTAGCCATACTCCGACATATGTACAAGCCTTCGGATATTTTACGTTAGTTAGCTATCACACGCCATCTACGCATTTCTAGTATTTCCACTGTTGGTTTTTTTTAATGTTTCGTCTGACTCTCTCCCAATCCAACTTGGTTGGGTGAGTCTAATTTGACCCCACTTTCTACTCTAGTGATACCTGAAGTTATATGTTGCCTTAACCGTCTTTACCGTCCTATCCCTCCTTGCCATAATAGGGGTGACCTTAACTATGGTCCTCATTCTTGAATATACCTTATAACCTCAACTGAGATTTGCCTCCTGCTGTCAGCCAACCTCACACGATGTACTGCATTGTTCGGCACACGAACACTCCCGCATGCAAATAAGATTCACTATCATATACATTATATCAGGAGATCGAAATCTCCCCAAGGAAATCAATAATCCAAAACATAGGGCTCTACATCAAAGAAAGCTACACTGGAAGCATAATAAGTCGTACAGATCCTAAAGGACACTAGAACCTGATGCTCTGATACCACCTGCAACACCCCGTCTAATTAAATACTGATTAGCTACTCCTTTACTAAATTAATAAAGAATATCAATTTGGTTCAGTCTTAGCATCACTGTCGAAAATAATTAGTTTATTACTAGCCACCTAATATTTAAAAAGAGAGATGCCAAATTTTATTAATTAAATTAACAAGTATCCGAGTAATTAAATCAACAACCATTAATCTCATAAATAATCTCATGTAAGTAACCAACAAAAATGAAATAAACTATATCTGGAGTAAATAATCCAATAATAATAATACCAGAGTAAATGAATTCCCAATACAAGAGTCTGCATAAATACCAATAACTGTAATAAAGAAAGAGTGTAACTACAACCTCTAAATGAGAATGGGCAACATGCCCTAACTGATATGAATGACTCTGAAGGAACCAAGGATTAATGTAGAGGCGTCTAATACCAAAATACTATAGCTTCCACAGCAACTACAACACGTCTTTAGAATGGAACTTATATGCTTGGCGTCCCTGTGGTTGGGCACCTAAAAAGGTTTTTACGAAAAGATATATTTTGAAGCAAACGGGTCAGAGCCCGAGGTGAAAACAGTTTTAAAATATTGCAAGTGTTTAAATTACGATTAAACAACACATATTATAGACATGTTAGTTACGTACTCTCACATGAGTTTCTCACCTCTCAACTAAATGTGCACATCAACCATATACCCTTAACCCATCCTAGTTATGCTGCTAACTAACTAGTCTGTACCACTCCTGCTTTCCTATTCTAATATAGGGTCTGTACCCTTAATACCCAAACATGTTATATTTATAACCCATATTCACATTCATTAAATTACTCATCTCTAGTGTTAATTAAATTTTCACATTCTTAGCCCATTCAAATATCTTAGTTATTTACATCTACTATGAAACACAACAGAACTATCCCAAGTATAGGTATATACACCAGTATAATATCTCATATACAAATCAGGCACCGCACAAGGATAGAACCTATGATGCCCTCACACTCTGCTATCGAGTCCCGGTACATCACGTACGTAAGGATCACATGTTTCGAATCACTAACAAACCGTTTCAATAAAAATCACACATAGTGGAGGCGAACATAGTTCACATACCCATGGGTCACGCACATACCTACACTCCCAAGGTCAGAAGACTTATCCATTCAGTAATAATCCCTTCCAAGTCCTATGTTCTGAGGTATCAATCTAAAGTCCCCCCGAAAGTAACATCGAGACCAGACTATCCTCTTACGAACGACCTTCCGTGATAACAAGTATGGTAGGTATGTTATACACACAATAATCCATTTACTAGAAAATCACACATATAGTATATATACAATTTCAACATAGGTATACTCATCCCCTATATATGAAGTTTTACCCACAATAATTATGTTCCAGATATTCTACGTCATATTTATTTAATGCGATAAGTCTCGTCATACGGATTCGAGTACCTATACATATCCCTAATGAATGTTAGGTCCCCCATTAGGTTCTAATGTTATCCCAGTAACTTAAAGTCCCTCCGTTACTATTCTTATCCTTACCTTAACATTTATTCCCAATATAGTTTTAATTCGAACGATTTCTAACCGTACCTCACTCGGTAGTCCCTCGTAAGCAATAATATTCAATTCCCTATGGTAATCCATTTTTTTGGGTTTCAACTAAGACCCTACTGACCTTAACTAAGTGCCATAATATCATATTAATCACCCTAAGAATCATTATCGACTTCGAATTTTCATTAAACCTTAAAGGGAAATAATTACCAAAAATCAGAAGAGGTTGATCGATCGAAGAAAAGGGCTCGATCGATCGATCAGTCGATCGATCGATCAAGCAGATATTTTCCCAGAATTTCCTTAAACAGTTATGGGTTTTATCTTTTTACACCTCTAATTCTTCATTTCAACGTCCCAAACTTCCAACCAAGTATACCAATAATCATACCAACATCTTTGCATAATTTCAAACGTTTTAAAATCATCAAATCAAAATGGGACATCAAATTCTTGGATCAATTTACATAATTTTCATATAAAAACCCTAGTTCTCCTATTTCTTTGAGAACACTATATAATTCGTTATAATTTCATACTTCTCTACACATAGATCATGATTTCGTGGCTGCCAATATCCCAGAAGTTAATCTACATGCCAAACCTACCCAGATTATGATTTCAATTCTTCAAATCCATTCAATTACCAATATTCACGGTTATTCTTCAATTCTAACCTAACATGGATGATATATGCACTAATTTATTACAAGATAAATCACTTGCCTGATAATGAAGATTCTAATCCTTTGAAGTAGAGGGTATAGAGATTTTTATCCCTCTCCGATCTATCCGATGGTGGTTACGGTGGTGCAAAAAGTACAAAGATGGTGGTTCTCCCTTGGTAACTTCCTCCACTTCATCTCTAATGGTTGTCTATGAATCTTGGTGCTGGAAACCCTAATGCTCTAACCTATTAGATGATAAAGCTTTCTAAAATTCATGGGTCACTATTTACCAAAAAATAGAAATGACTAATATACCCCCTCGGGTTACTGGTTAGGCTTAAAGATGCCCCGGGATCCAAACTAATCCCCCCGGCTAGTGTTTTCTGACTATCTCAACCCTTCCGTACACGTTGGCGCACTCAAAATGCTCATACAGATGAAATTAAATTAAAATACTTTTAAGTCCATTAAATTGGGTCCTGACACGACTAACACGCACGTCCCAACTAAATTATCGAAACTGTCGTATTTTCAACTCACGATAATTTTAATAAATTCAATAATCACATATTACCATAATTACACAGTAATATTAAAAAACATTATTATAATAAAATACTAACTCTCGTCTCGCTAGCATTTTAATTCGGATTAAATTTCCAATTAATTATCCCAAATTAATTTAATTAAAAGCAAATCCATTTAATAAAACTCATAATTAAAAGCCATAAAATACGGGGTATTACAGGAAGATGATTAGACATAAATATTCTATAATTATTCCATTAATCTCGATATTTTTATGGTCTTGCACAATGCATTTAGCCCATGTTTATCTCATAATTATGCTATTAACCCTTTTTCGCAAGTATTGCATGTGTTTGTGTATTTATATCATGTTTAATAAGTAAATTTTGCAAGAGGGTGGAAGAGAAAAGCCAAAACGATGAAAAAATTACGAGAAAGGGAAGTCAAGGGAAATTTAATAATTTTTTAGCCGGAACCCAGAGGAGGACCCAACTGAAAATCGAATATCTTGAAATCATGAGAAAACTGAAAGAAAAGCCCCCTGATCCGAGTTATGGTTTGAAAGTTATGCGTTTGAAGTTGAAAAGAAAGTCCAATGGCAAAAGTGTAAATAAGAGCAAATCAGGCAATATAGTCATTCACTGACAGAGATTGGCGAACCGTTTTTGCCCCAAAGGGTTCGGTGAAGGGGTTTGATCCAAGATGGGAGATTCTAGGATGAAGAGTTTGAGCTTATTTGCACTTCTTTACACTATTTTTCTCACTTGTATAAACTTATTAGGAATATTTTTAAGCTATTATCATTCATCGTTAGGTAAGTTATCATCACAAACATATTGGAGAAACACTTACATGCTTTTGCACCGTAATTTCAAGAGAAGATCATAGATTTTTCCAAATTTCTTCAAGTCTTAATTCTTATTGCATGCTTTACATTCTTTATTACCGGTAATTTTAATTTCCAGTATCTTTATTCTTATTTCTTAATAATGTTTACATGCAAATCAATGAATTCATGTGTAAAGATTAATATCATGTCCGACTAGATTCGTAGAGAGTTAGGGAACATGAACCCAACCTAGGTGCTGGATGTTAGATATAAATTTCAATGTAATTGTGTACATAATTAATAGGGTTTGATATTTTTACTGAGATTAATATCGTAGGTCTATTAATTCCATTTATCGTAGGCAACCGGAGTGTTTGAGAATACAATATACATATCAATAATCTTATCATTCACATTAATTTAATTGATGACTAAATATTATGCGGAGAAATATTCTCACGCGTTTAGTGCTTCGATTTAGTTATTCTTCTTCTTTTAATAAATTATATAATTATCAAGAATTTTATATTTAACGAAAATACCTACGCTTCCGGGGATTGGATCCCGACTCCACTTTTTCTAAATAATTGTCAAAACTAAAAATTCTAGTTTCTTGCTTTCTTCTAAATAAAATTTCATTCGCAAGTTTAAGTTTTCGTAATTAATTAGAGATTTTCCAAAAATCAAATCACCTTTTCTTTTTTTAGAGTCGATACCTAGATTTTAGAAGCTTACCTTGGTGTTGTCAAAATATTTATCCTATTCCCTGACGATTCAACCCTGACTTGTCGAGTATTACTTGAGCGGTCGGCTTGTACTTGAGCCGTAAGTATACACTTAACACACATATTTTGCATTGCGCCAAGGTGCCTCTAGTTTTAAAGGGGAGGGGGTAAAAATTATTCTAATAATGCCAGAGAATTCCATGACTGAGTAAGAGATAAGGTTGAGCTTTGAAGCCTCTAACAATAAAGCTTAGTACGAAGCGCTAATAAACGGATTGTTTAAGTCTCACTTGCTGGGGGAAAACCAACTTGAAGTGTATTACAATCTGATATCCAACTAGGTCAGTGGAGACTTCAATACTAAGGACGAAAGAATGACAGCATGCCTATAGGTTGTTCATGAGTTTATATCAAAGTTTGAGGAAGTCCACATTCAACAATTACCCCCGAGGCACAAAAGTTCTGAAGATGCTTTAGTAGCCCTAAGTTCAGCAGTGGATTCCAATCTCAGGAGAGAAATTATAGTGTATCTCCTCGCCAAACTTGGCACTACAAAAGTTATGGCCTCCGAGAAAGTTCTCTCAATAAAAAAAGGTCCCAGTTGGATGGATCCGATCATCGCTTACCTATAGAATGATACATTTCCAACCAATAAAAAGAAAGATCATCAAATCAGGGTAAAAGTTGCACGTTTTTACCTTAGAACTGAGGAAAAACTCTACAAAAGATCCTTCACAGGCTCCTACCTCCAATGTGGGCATCCAAAAGACATCGACCAAGTTCTATATGAACTACACAATGTGATTTGTGGGAGCCACACGAGAGAAAGATCTTTAGATTTTCGAGCAATCAAAGAGGGCTATTAACGGTCATATATGCAGAATGACACAAGTGATTATGCTCGAAAGTGTGAAAAATGCCAAAAGTTCTCTTTTATGCTTCATCAACCAACCATCAACCTGAAGTCCCTAAGCAGTCCATGACCATTTGCGCAGCGGGGGATGGATATTTTAGGGCCACTCTCAACTGCATCAGGAAATCGTAAGTACTTGTTGGTCGACATATAATATTTGATGAAATGGATTGAGGTTGAATAACTAGCAAACATCGTAGATATTTATAGATCAAATTCATCTAGAGGAACATCATAACTTGCTTTAGGGTACCCAAGACAATCATAACAAAGAACAACACACATTTTAAAAGTGGACTTTTTTAAGGTTTCTGTGACGATCATGGAATCAAATACCATTTCAGTTCTGTGGACTATCCCCAGAGCAATGGCCAAGCAGAGGCTTTTAACAAAACAATGCTCGATGGATCAAAAAAGATGTTGGAAAGAGCAAAAAAAGCTTAGGTGGATGAGCCTCCTGATGTTCTTTGGGCATACCGCACCACGGAGAGGAGACCCACCAGGAAACGCCCTTCGCTCTAATTTATGGAATGAAAGTTACGATTCCTTTGGAAGCTGGTTTGTCGATCATGAAGACAAATATTGTAGAACAAGGTTTGGATAATAAAGCTATGAGCAATAAACATAACTTAGCAGAAGAATGAAGGTAACAAGCTGTGATCAAGTTGGCCTCCAGTAGAAGTCAGAAAAATAAGACACCAAGGGGGTCGATTCAAGGAATTCTAAGTCGGGGATTATGTCCTTAGAAAAGTCCCCGACAGCGTCAAAAGGCCTTCAGATGACAAGTTAGGTCCCAATTGGGGGGGGGGCATTCGAAGTAATCAGATATCATCTACATGGAGGATATCACTTGGAAATAGTGGAGGGCACAAAGATACCAAGAGCTTAGAATGCGGCTAACTTCAAGAAATTTTACTTTTGATTTTATTTTCAGCATGTTTAGTTTTTGCAAATTTTCATTTAAAGACTTATGATGCTCATAATTTAATTTAAAGTCATTAATAAAGATCCAAGTGATTCGATTAATTACTTAGCTTTTAAATTACTTTACATTGTTATAAAGTGACAAGCCCACATTTTTCATTAAGGATCAAATACCGATCAGAGTTACCTTTGCTTCATTACAATTACAAATTTATTAATTATAATTAAACTCAAGGCCTTTAGGTCTTGATTATTAAAAGCACAAATAACCTCATGAATTTCTCAGGCAATCAAAAGCTCTACGAGGGATTCCTAGGCAGTGAATGAACTCGACCTAGTCAAATAAAATCCCGAACGGGTGGATTGCTCTTAAACCAGGTGCTTTTTTTCCATATTACATTATAGGCCTAAGGTAGTGTGACGACACAACCTAAAAGATAATATAAAATAATAAAACACGTTCTCGGCATAAAGGAATGGAAAAATCCGTAAGATTGGTATTAAATAAACTTGTCACAATATACAGTTATAAGTTACAAAAATATCATTTAAAATAAAGTTCAAATACAAAAAAATTGAATAGGCCATGGTCGGTGGGAAAGGAATTTAGTAATATATGTTCATCGGATATTATATGGGTCTGGTCCTAACTCGTCGTCACTCTCATGGGAAGTCAAATAGCTCTGAGCGAGATAAAGAGGGACCCACTTATCTTGATTGCTAAAAGGAGGATGCTTGTACGATGGGCAATCAATTTGATGGATGTACCAAAGTTGAAAGTTGTTGAGAACTTTTAAAATCCTCAAGGCATTCAACCAACCATGTTTATTGACCACACTCTTGGCTTCCTCCAGTCTGACAAGTGCATCCACTCAACCTTCATCATATCCTTTTAATCACACTGCCCGGGTAACCATCCTGAACAAATATCGAAGTTTGGTTACATCACGGTTAAGTCCTATGACCATAACACAAGCTCTTCGTCTATCATCCCCAGCATCAACAAGCTTCTTCTAGAGCTCATCATTCTTAGACTGAAGAAGGGCACTAACATCCTTAATGTATTTTGCCCAAGTGAGTTAAGACTTCAGGCTATTCACTTCTTCTTGTATCAGGGTGCCCACATCCCCTAAGTCCTTCACATAATCCTTCAGTTTAGACACTAAGGCTAACTATATCTTTTAGGCACCAATAATCTTCTTGAGAGCCTTACGGACACACAAAAATGCTCAACGATCCTAGTCGCTAGCGTCCCAACCAAGAAGGACATCCAAGTTGCTTGTAAAGGACGGAAATCCTCGGCAATAAGCTACTGAAAGTAAAGACAAATAAAAAAAACATTCAATAAGGTGTCAGGATAATATTGTAGTGAAAAAAGAGAAAGTTTTTTCTTTAATAATTTCAAAATGGGTAAAGCCCTTACAAACAGAGAGGGTGAGAGTGTAGCAGCAGCGGAAATATTGCGACTTCTCAAATAAAAACCAATTTTAATTAAATTCCTTTTAACCCAAAGTAACCCTAAACATGCAACTAGGTGTGATTGAAACAATATGAAATCATGCAAGAATTATTCAACACACAAAGTTTAAGGAAAAATCCCCCACAGGGGCAAAACCATTTGTATATCACTATAATTTGTAAGAGAAACGGCTTACAATCGGATTACACTGAAATACAAGATTTTTGACTAAGAATTACCCTCGGGTATCGGATTCTGTAGTCGCGGCTGGAATATCCCTTTCCAGTAGGGTTGGCGGCTGGAACTATCCCTGTCCAGTAGGGCTGCAATGAAGAAGAGAACGACTTCTCCACAAGGGTTGAACAATAGCAAAGCTTGTGTTCTAGGGTTCTAAAAGATTCACAAAAGTAATTGGGAATTTTTGTGTGAATCAAAAAGATGTTTTGGGACTCAAAAAGATGAAGACTTAGAGTATTTAGGACTTGAATATCGTCTTGAAAAGTCTTAAAAATAACTCCCCGAAGTTGGCTTTAAATAAGAAAACCAAGGAAAGAGTTTACAAAAACTGGGACTGCTCGTAATTATCCCAGGCGGACCGGTCCGGATTGAGGCGGATCGGTCCGGTAGACCGGATCGGTTCTTTTAATTGCAATCGGATCGGTCCGGTTGACATCGGATCGGTTCGGATATTTATCTTCATCGGTTCGTTATGGATCCGGGGTCTACTGGACTTTGAGCAAGCGGATCGGTCCGGTATGGGGCCGGATCGGTCCGATTTTCCCAGAAAAATAAAATCCTTTTAAAAGCCTCATTCTTACTTCTTATTTTTATAAAAAACATTTTATAAAAATTTCCCAATACTAAATATGAACTTTAAGGAACGTAAAAACAAAATTTTACCAAGTTCATTCTCGCAGAGGCTATGATGTTGAAGACGCTTTGATATTCGGATCCGTTGATGTAGATGCGATCTTGAGTTTCTTCAACGGTGTAACGGCGTACGACATACAAATTGATAATGGACAAAAATGTCCTTACAAATCTCCCCCTATGTCTATGCCGGTACATACATAAAAAATATCCGAATTATCAACTAATGATCTATACAAATCTACCCTCCCATGAACCCTAAAGATGGAAAGATACAAATGTTTAAATCTTCATCGTTTGTTCTTCAATCTTCAACAATCATCAAATCTCAAAGCTTTTCTCATCAGGGTGTGCAACATATTGATCTTCAATCTTCATACCTACACACATGAGACAAAGCAAATACCACGTGACATATCGAGTTTGAAATGAGATAAATATGGATATCAATATATGATAAAAACATAAGCTACATCTCAAAAACTCCCAAAATTCAAACTCCCCCATAAAATGATAATTCTTTCTCCCCCTTTTTATGATGTCCCCAAATAGACAAATAAGAAGAATGAATCAAAAAAGCAAAGTCGGGGTGTCACGGTATACAAATCAAGGCATCAATCAATATGGTAAACGTGCTCTAGCAAGGAGATGCTAAAAAAAAACCTTTCACGAACTATTTTTTTTTTTTTTGATTTTTCAATTTTTCATACAAAGATAGGATACCAATATGAACAAATATGATACAAAAAACACACCATGGATTTATACTCAAACAACCAAGTCATGGAAATGGAATGAATGGGTGTGAACACATTCGATAGGTAAATCAACTCAATCAATCATATGTGCACGATGCATACGTGTACTCCTAACGAATGAACATCAAAGGTATCCTTAGGTGAAAAGATTGTTGAATTTAGATGACATCGTCTTATGCAAATCAACAAATCAAAGTCAAATGATTTCCACACCAATAACGTCCAAAACAATATAGCGCATTTTCAAGAATTTCAAGGACGTGCAAACCCATTTTAATTCTCCAACCAAACTCCCTCATATATATTTTCTTTTAGAGGTAATCTAAATTCTCAAACTTTGGAGAATTGGTGCAAAAACCTAAATGGCCCATAATTGGCATGAAATTCTTTTTATTGCCTTTCAATTTTTTCCGGGCTCTTTTAACCTCTTTGGACCTTGGATAATAAAATTCCTCAATTTTTTAGGTCCTTTTTAACGGTGGCTTTTGCGCAAAGGATAGATGATTACCTTTCGCAGCCCCTCCCCGTTTTTAAAATAAAGCACACAAACTCACAAAACGGTTTTTATATGCACAATTTCCTTATCAAAATTTTTCGCGCTTGGTTCGTTTTAAGGACAGGATTGAAGTGAAAACACCCAACCAACATGTGATAAGACAAGCACAATAATCAAACAAATCCGTGCATGTGTGCAATAAAGGAAACATGAGTCAAACATGTAGGAAGTAACACTTAATTACATCTTAATGACTCCAAACATTATAAAGCACAAGGATGAATTGACCTATTGTCTCAAAACACTATCAAATAGTCACATGAAAATAATGGAATGATGTTGTGACTCGGTCATCCAAAGTGTTCATCCATAAACGGTGTAAACAAAAAAAAACAAAAATCTTTTTGGATTTTTCAAAAATTTTATCAAAATAAAATCTTTTTGTATTTTTCAAAAATAAAATTCAAAAACAAGAATTTATACAAAAAGTACAAGTCATCACACTAGTAAAAATATAACATGAAACCACAACTAGTGTATGACAAACATGCAATCACAATCAACCAAAAGATTTCACATGGGGTGAATCACGTGCAAGCAAACGGGAATCGTGGACAAATAAACCATAAGCCTCTAAATCCGATTTTCTAACCCAAATAGATTTGTAACGAAGTGTGGGGGTTTTGGGAATCGAATTTATTCTTTCATTAACCTTCCTGGGTCTATTTAAAAGCTTGTAACAAAATCGCCTAAGATGACCTTGCCTACCGCAATGTGTGCAAGTGTAAATCGGGCGGTGTGTGTTACCTAAAGGTGGCCCTCTCCTCAATTTTCTCGGTTGCTCTCTCCGAATTTGCCTAGGTGGGTCTCTCCTAATGATCCTAGGAGGTTCTCTCACGATGTTCCTATGGGGCGCCTTTTTAACAAACTTAGGTGCCTCTTTCTTAACAATCCTAGGAGGCTCTCTCACACGTGTGGGAATGGGTGCAACATATTTTTCAAGACCAATCCCACCCCTATCCGTTTTGATCTCGACTGTGCCTAAAATCTTATCAAGTTTTTCAGACCTAGACACCAAATCAAATTTCACTTTACTTGAATCTTTCAATTTCACCTCAAGTTCACCTATCCTAGATTCAAGTACTCGTTTAGAATCCTCAAACTCTAAAAGCTCCTTTTTCATAGTCTCCATCAACCCTCTAAGACTATCTCTCTCACCCTCGACGTACTCAAGCTTGTCTTTCAAAATTTTCACATGATCCCTAAGTTCTTTAACTAAAAAATCATTATTTTTTATGGCACACTCTTTCAACTGAGCTTTCAATTTCAAATTTTCTTTCTTTGTTTTCAAAGTTTCAGCGTAAAGTTCATTGAAAGCAGTTTGCAAGTCATGCTCATCTACACTTTCCTCCTCACTTTCATCCACACTCCCATCACCTTCACTATCATCACTAATCACATGGATGGGAAACTCTCGCCTAGAAGCATAAAAAACTTCTTCTTCCGAATCACAATCACTAAGGGTAGAAACATGAGAAATCGATTTATTCAATTTCTTCTTTAAATTTGTGGTACACTCATGTAACGTGTGACCAACACCCTCACAACAAGGACACCTCTCAGATTCGTTTTCAACAGAAGATTTAAAACAAGAGTTCGTGTGAATTTTCCAATTAATTTTTTCAAAAATTTGACATCGAAGATCATCAAAACCATCAAAAGCCATTTTTGTGCAAAATCAGAATCAAATCACAATAACTTAGTGCAATAGGCTCTGATACCAATTTGACGACGTGAGAAGTCAAATTGTATCAAAAAAAAAAATCCTCGAAAAATCAGGATCACGCGATAAATTAGCGTAACCTGCTCTGATACCAATTTGAGAGTGCAGCAACAGCGGAAATATGCAAAGCTTGTGTTCTAGGGTTCTAAAAGATTCACAAAAGTAATTGGGAATTTTTGTGTAAATCAAAAAGATGTTTTGGGACTCAAAAAGATGAAGACTTAGAGTATTTAGGACTCTGAATATCGTCTTGAAAAGTCTTAAAAATAACTCCCCGAAGTTGGCTTTAAATAAGAAAACCAAGGAAAGAGTTTACAAAAACTGGGACTGCTCGTAATTATCCCAGGCGGACCGGTCCGGATTGAGGCGGATCGGTCCGGTAGACCGGATCGGTTCTTTTAATTGCAATCGGATCGGTCCGGTTGACATCGGATCGGTTCGGATATTTATCTTCATCGGTTCGTTATGGATCCGGGGTCTACTGGACTTTGAGCAAGAGGATCGGTCCGGTATGGGGCCGGATCGGTCCGATTTTCCCAGAAAAATAAAATCCTTTTAAAAGCCTCATTTTGCTTTAAAAAACTTACTTCTTATTTTTATAAAAAACATTTTATAAAAATTTCCCAATACTAAATATGAACTTTAAGGAACGTAAAAACAAAATTTTACCAAGTTCATTCTCGCAGAGGCTATGATGTTGAAGACGCTTTGATATTCGGATTCGTTGATGTAGATGCGATCTTGAGTTTCTTCAACGGTGTAACGGCGTACGACATATAAATTGATAATGGACAAAAATGTCCTTACAGAGGGAAAAACGTAAAAGAACATGAAGGAAAAACAATCCTATACTAAGTGCCCTTGTTCTTCACCTTCTCCTCATTCTCTGTGAACTTTTCTTTGGACACATCATCCCCACTATGATTGACTGGGGCATTAGTGGTGGCTTCCTCCTTAAGTGTGGGTGAAGAGCTTGGTTTGTGCTCATAAAAAAGTTTGAATTTCACCGGAACGTTTCATCCTACCCAACGTTGCATCCTAGACTTTCTTGAAGCATGACTTTGAGATTTACGCTAACTAGCGTTTTGCATCCTTAAAGGCTTCGATATAGCCTTTTTCATAGCTCATCTCTCTAACTGAGGAAAAGCCCTCAACTTTCTTTATTAATCGAGCTTGCTCGACCTTCAACTGGTCATTATCGGTCTTTAGTGTGCTCATGGTGTCACTGATGGACTTATTCTCCTCTTCGTAGGAATTCTTGACATTGGACAAGGCCTCATTCGATTTTTAGCGAGCCTCATTAAGCTCATTACTAATTTTGGACTAGTTGAGGTGACCATCCAAAAGTTGAATAAAATCTGCCACAAATTGTAAGTAAAAGAATAACGAAGACACTAGTGACATCCATATTAAAGCACAACAAAAATAAAAAGACTGAGAAGAAAATTTATTGACTTAGTGACAATGATTGAGTAGTGTGGCTCGTAGGAGAGCTGTTTGATCTACTCGCAATAAGCCGCGAGCATAACTCCCCTCAGAAACCCATGGGATAGGGAAGGATTCTTGTCCACATACATCGCCTATGAAAACCTCATAGGTGGAGGGATATCACCATTTTTATAGGGTTGAGGTGGCATAAGGGCCTTGTATTTCCCGTTCTTCTCTCGAACGACCAAGTCTAAGTTAGTGGCCTTAGGGCATTCTTATTTAGTCATCTTCAAGGACTTGGTCTTGGGAGAGGAGTCCACAACATCAATATCTCATCCTCGATTAATATAATCATATTATTGGGAGACACTGAGTCCTTTTAATCAGTTAGGATGGACCCAGTGTCAAAGGATTTGAATGAAGAGGAGATAAAAGCTTCCTTGTTTGGTAGAGAAATGTTAGGGATTCTATCTACTAAATAAGCAGCGAAGTTGCTAATAAACTTTTTGTACTCAAGAAGAAAGGAGGCCTAGTGATGATGATCAACACTAGCTAGGAGCTCCCCCAACTTCCAAACCTTCAATAGTTTAACTTTATTGATGTGAACAAGGTAGGGATCCTTATTATTTTATCAAGTTATTAAATAAAGAACAAAAAGTTCATCAGCCAACACAATTTAGAAAGGGAACTCATAAAAATACATAAAAGAAAAAGTGTCAACCTATATCTCTCCCCCGTGATGGGCACAGAAACCCAAAGTACCTTTTGCCCTCTGGGAGAGGAGGATGTTGCCAATTAGGAGCAATGAAATTCTCATCCCAATATCATTTGTTGGAATAAGGATGGTTCATTATAAGAACCCAGTCGGAATTCCTTGCCTTCAGGTATAGAACACTATCAGTGGTGTGAGAGCGAGAGTAAGAGTATTTGATTTTTAGGATCTCCAAGTGGTTCCACACAACTCATCGATTCTATGCACCCCATTGACAATGCGCTAGGTATTTGGGGCACACTGAGCTGGGACAACCTCAAAGTATTCACAGAATTCTAAGAAAAATTGATTTGGAGGGAAAGTTACCCCCCCCCCCTCGAACCACATCAAGCATGTGGATCTAATGACCCCCATCAACTCCTATCAAGTTTTTAGGCAGGAGGCACACTCAACAGTAACCCAGTAAGGAATAAAATATGTCTTCCTAAAGTCGTCCAGTTTATTTTCATAAAGAGCGTGCACCATTTTTAACAAGAGTGGAGGAATAACAAAAATGTAGTATAGAAGAGAACTATAAAGATGGAAAAACACGAAAAGCAAGAAGAAGCTAGAGAACTTACGGAGCAAGCAAATGAAAATGAGAGTTTCAGAGCTCTTTTTGAGCAGAAGTGAGAGGCAAAATAGCGGGTACATAGTTTGGAGATGAATGACATTCGAATTATGTGCAGGAAATCAATGGATCGAAACTCAAGAATGATTTTTAGCGGTTCAAACTTTCACCAATGACCAGCGTAACCTTGCCGATTTTGGTTAATCACAAGCGTGCACGAGAATGGAGTCTCAAGACTATTTGGTTCAACATTTTTCCAACAAAGGATTTAAAATTCTTTGACCCAACTTTAGCCCAATTTTGAGAAAGAATTTTAGGGGCGATTGTGGGGCTCAAACCATCAAATCCCAATTTTGAGCGATCTAAGTAGACTCAACACATTTCCTTAGTCAAGTTTAGTACCACATGGATAATTACAAATGTTGATCACGTGGATATTTGAATACTTAATTGGTTACCTACATTCTCGGACGTGACAAACAGGATTCACTAGATGAACCAATAAATATCTAGTAGATTTCTCTACACAACTCAACTACTTTTCACTATTATAAATACAATCCTCACCCCAGGGCAAAAAGGATGTGAATTCGAAATTTGCAAGAAATTAATAAAAATTGAGAACCCATTCTGTGGACGTAGACATTCGCTAAATCATGTAAATTCTTGTGCTGTGAATATTTATTATAATATTTTATTTCATGCTTTTTATAAATACTTAATTGTTATATATCATACTCACAATAATTAGCGACAAAAAATATACAAAAGAAAATAGTGAAAAGTACGAAACCGAAAATAAAATAATTATAAGCATATTAAATTAAAAAAATAAAGTTTTAAATGCAATAGATTTAGTAAAAAAAGAAGGAACCACTTTTGATTTGGGGGGTGATGAACTAGCACGTGGGAAGCACGTTTGAGAAACTGAATGACCCGTATAGGAGAGGCTTGCGTGTCCTCCTTTAACATTCCATTTCTCACGAAAATCTCTTTTTTTGGTTCTCAACTTCTAACTTTCAACTCCTCAAAGAACATCCAACTACCCCATAAAAAAATCAATCCAATATATTATATTTGACAGAAAAGAAAATTAATCCAATATTGTTTTTCTCCGAGCTTCAAAATCCATCAAGTGTTTGTCCCCCTAGAATAACTACATACCTAGGATGCCATGAAGAAGAAGATCTCCACATGTTACATAAATGTCGAGTCAACACGAAACCTCAAATCCACAAACTCTGTCTATCGTGAAGCTGAGAAAAATCCCTCACATCCCCACACGCCAACCTGAAGGTGAAGAAATTGAAGAAAATGGAGAGGGATATGAGTCTAAACGTGAAGATTCATTTCCGGTCTAGGCTTCATCTCTTTGCCTCGATCACATCAGGACACAATCAGCTCCCCCGCATTTACTTCTCCATTTATTATTTTCCACTCCCAAATCCAATCTCGATAAAGATGGACCCCTTTCTCCCTCAAAATTATCCCATTCCCATTAGCCTGATACACCTTCAGAACAAGGTGATTATTTTTGTATGTTTATGCCTGTTGCAACATTTATTTTCCTTACGATATGAGCCTGTAAATTATGGGCGTCTACTAAATTAACCATTTGTCATTTTGAATGATGTTGTTTTCTGATTTAGTTTAAGAGTTGTTCATCTTTTGTAAATGAAGTGTGAAGAGGAGATGATAAATTCATCAAAGTTCCATAATATACTACAAGAGGGTTTTTGCTAATGTAATAGTGATCAACTTAGAACAAAATATGGTGAAGAGTAATACTACGTACACCCTTTTTTGATGTGTCTAATACACATTGGCTAGTTTGGTTTACCCTTTTGTAGATAATCCCAGGGCATATGTATTTTGTTCATATTGTTTGGGAGTCAAAGCAGTGGTGTGACACTAAATTTGTGTCTAGCAAGCTTATGACTTCAACTGTGGGACGGGAAGAAGGTTTAGGTGTCTGGTGGTACAAGGGTCATAATGGGTTTCCTTTCCTAGGAATAGGATCTCCGTCTATCCAAAGGAGCATTTCTCTTTCTCTACTTAGAGGCGATTCTTCTTTAATACCTCAAAAATGGTCCGGAGACGGCTAATGTGGTCGTTTAACGAATGGTTATAGCCCACGATCGACGTGTTTGTAATTCATATGGACCCATTACAAATACCAACCTGTGTTTGTTTGACACATCAGTTGGGTAACAAGAAAGGGTATACTTAATATTACTCTATGGTGAAACATAGTACTCCTATTTTCATTCCTTTTGTTACACTTATATTTGTGACATACTTCTTCATGGGATTGTGGAGTTTAAAGAGGTTTCTAAATTTGTAGTTCAATGAAATTGATGATTGATAACGGGTGGTTATATGTTTATTTTGTGAAATTATTCAGTACAGATTTGGACAAAACATTGTGAGTGATTTATGACTATTTGTAGGCAAAAGGGTGCAATGGAATCAAGACAAAGCATTAAGAGTCCCATCACCACTCAATCCTGGGTTGGAGGTAATTTACTTCCTATGAATTGGAACTTTTAATATACTTCTAAGAAGACTTCAATGGGAAAAAATGTATGATACTACTAAAGTGTAATTTCAATCATTAGCGAGGTACCTATGTAAAAAAAAGACCTTTATAATAATTATTTATAGTACACCTATTTTTCTCCACATGTTAGGTGGATTAAAAAAGACCATTAGCGAGTTTCTTATTATTATGATTACTGTAGGGTCATCATGAAGCTTTTGCCAAGGAGATCCAATCTCCACGGTTCTAGGCTATACTGCGGGTTACAAGCAGTCGCAAAAAGAGAGACCCAGATATCAAGAGCTTCTCTCATGAACTCAATTCTAAAGGAGTGCGAGCACTTCCATTCTTGAAATCTCGTGCATTTGGGGCCCAAATTTTGGGCGTATGCAGGTACTCTGTCTTCAATGTAGTTTCTGTTTCACATTTCAGTTTTATATATTCTTGTTGCATTGGGCCTGTAGTCCAGTTAGTTTTATTCATTTAAGCATGTTTTTTTCTTTTTCCAGGAGGTTATGTTAATGATCAGGGAAAATTTGACAAGTCAAAGGAAGAAGTAAACTCCGACTTGAGTATATTTGCTGCAGATTTGGTGGGTGTAATTGAAAAAACTTCAGAATCTCACCCTGAATGGAAAGAAAATTTGGAGGATTTGTTGTTTACAGCTCGGCAGTGTACAAAAATGTTACCTAATGAATTTTGGATTAAGTGAGAAGGCATTGTTCAGAGCTACCAATGGTTACCCTCAGACAAGTCAATACCCACCTTTTATTCATACTCACTCGATGCACTCGGCTCGTGCAGTTCCACAAAGAGGATGGTTATGAAGAAGATCACATTCTGGGTATGCACCAACTTAGTGATCTTGGAGTTTATCCGGAAAAACTTTTTGGGGCCTCACGCAAGGACTTTCATAGCTTATTGGGCGGGATGGAAGTGACAGAGAGACATACTCAGAAAGCTCATGGATTTTATAAAGAAGACTAAGGTGCTGGGGTTGACAATGTGGAGGTTAACACAGCCAAAAGTGTTGCTTCATCAACAAGCAGCTACAGGATATCATCCTAGAAAAGACTTCCATCTGCCGCTGAAAAGAACCTCAAATACCCTCATACCATTGACACCCCATATAAGGATAAATTTGACAATTTGCAACATAAAGACGAGACAGCTGTGGTTGAGGATAATGTTGAGAGTTTGGATACACCCTTATGGACCCCTGAACATCCAGAGGCATCTTTGAAAGAACGAAGGGTTAAACGTGAAATTTGGGGGGATCGACATAACTTAACATATGAGAACTCATTGATCTGTCGTATATGTGAAGTTCAAATACCCACTGTACATGTAGAATATCACTCTAGAATCTGTACGATTACTGATAGGTGTGATTTAAAAGGTTTAATTGTGAATGAAAGATTTGATAAAGTTGCAGAGACTATTGAAAGAATACTTGAATCATGGACACCAAGAAGTACAGATTCTGCAGTAGGAAGTCCTGAGGTTGCAAGAATGTCTACATCAGGTATAGCTAAAGATTTGGATGAGTTGTCACCTAAGCGACACATCTTGTCTCGTAGATGCTCCGAAGATATGCTGGATTGTACTCCTGATGCCTCTTCTGCCAGAAGCTTGACTCCACGATCACCTTTATTAACCCCACGAAATAACCAGATTGAATTGTTATTGAGTGGACGGAGGGTCATATCCGAGCATGAAAATTATCAACATGCAGTGATTTATCTAGTAATATATACTCTTTCCGTCTTAAATTAAGAGTCTACTATTTCATTTTTGGATGTCCCAAATTAAGGATCCATTTTTCTTTTTTAAACATAATCAACGAACCAAGTTCCACGATGGTCAACAAGAATTAATCTTGACCGTTGATCGAGTTATTCCTTGATCTATACAAAATAAAAACATGGACTGTTAATTTGGGATGGATGGAGTATTAAACAAGAACAGGTTAGGTATCTAGCTTGGTTTCAAGCCCCAACTTGTCCAAATTATTCTTATAAAAGCATTAGTCCTTAACTTCGCCCCGTCTACATACCATCTCTCCATTTTCACGTGCCACTCTATAAACCAATGTTCAAAATAGATTTTGAGGCTATAGCATCGACGCCCGCCTCAAGGAGCTATGAGCTGTCATAGTGAGACTATAGCAACAAAGGGTGATGTTAAAACCTACACCTCAAACCTTTGAGGCTATAACCTTAAGGCTATAGTGCCTTGAGGCTAGCTAATGGCTAAGCCTCAGTTTACACTTCAACACTTATAACTATATAAAACTTGAGGCTCTAACACATGTATTTGAAATTGAACATACATGTTTTATACGTATATATGCATATTTATTATGATGGTCATGATATAATATTCGTGTCTTATGACTTCAATTGTGCATCTTTTTTTATATATATTTTATTAGTGGTTTTAATTATTTTTTTCGGATACTTGTTCCCATATTGAGGTTTTCGCCTCGCTCGGCCTCGAGACTATAGCCTCTCCTTTTCGGGGATAATGCCTCATGGCTGCTAATAGCTCTTTGGACATTGCTATAAACCACTATCGAAATTGATAAGTTGTCTCTTTGTATCGGATGGATGGATTTTTCTTAGGACCTCTCTTAGTGACTGTCTTGTATCACCTACTTTCAATTGTTATGCCTGTTTTTAACTAATTCTCCTAAACTTATAATTTATGAACATAAACTACATTAGCCTTTGAGAAATCAATATTCTTATGAGTGCATTAATCTCTAGCAATATTCGGCTAGCCCGGGGAAGCGCCTATACAGTTGGTTGTTGTGCTTTTGAACTTCCATTTCGATCTTCTTGTGCTGGTTTTTTCGTTCATGCTATTGGAATTTTTCTAATTAATAGAATTTTTTTTATGTTTTTTGTCTCATATTCTTTCTTTCTTATTTATTATTTTGATTTTAACATCATTTTCATTTTTCAAGTTGTATCATAAGAGTAGCTCACACGCCTTCATATTTTAGAAGGATCAGGGACAATCTTAAAATAGATGGGATTGAATTTAAAATTAGGTTGATGCAGGTGAACAAATTGTAGGTTAGATTGTAGAACACCTCCTGGTTTAGCTATTTTGATCTCTCACTTAGGTTTTAAATACTCTCAATAGATTTAAGGGACATATACCAAATAGTCCCTCAGGCATTTTTTAATACCCATTTAGTCCAAACTTTTTTATTTTGCCTCAAAAAGTCCTTTGCCACATATTTTGGAGAGGGAGTGCCGCTGGTGCGGACCTCTAAAAATAAGAGGATATTGAGTGCTTGAGGGACTAAATGGGTTAAACTAAAAATATGTGTCATTTTTAAAAAATATATATTTATAGTAGGGACTATTTAATAATTGACCCTAGATTTAAACTTTAATTATCAAACACAATTTTTTGTTCTGTAATAAGCTTATTTACTACAAATATATACACCTCTACACCATCTTTCCCTGTGGCATAACTTTCTTAAATAGGCTTTTTCGTAATTTGGTTACGAGTAGTACTAAACACTATGGTGCAATATGATACGACTTCGATCTCTTTTCTAGTTTTCGTTAGTTGTGGAAGATGTTTGATTATTCTAGTATACCAATGATTATTCATTAGTTTGTGGAATATGTTTTTCACGAATAGTGTGTTCTCAATAAGATTAAAACGGGTCTAGTGCATGGAATTGTGTATGCAGCTAGTAGTTTGGGTCTTATTAAGTTTTGATTTTTGATGTGAGTTTGCATTTTGGTTGTTACATTATTATACGGGTAAGCTATTCTTCAAAAAGTTTAGCAAAGTAAAAATAATAAATCCCTATGTGGGGAAAAGAATTATATACTATTATTAATATTATTAGTATTTGATAAATTCTAGATATTTATCTTATTATTAATTAGATATTATTTTAAGAATTATTAGGTTATTAGTTATCTAGTTTAATTAGGTTTCTCTTATTAATTAGTTTCCTAGTTTGATTAAGTGACTTGCCATCCAAGTCTAGGTTTTATTATAAATAAGGTGTTTGGCCTGCCAATTGTAATATGATGAATTAAATTGAGGATTGAGAGGTAAAGCCTAAATTGTGTATTTTTATAATTCCGTTGTGTTCACATCAAAGTGGTATCAGAGCTGTATTCGCTCTTGATTTTTCACACAAACGTGTGTGTCAAATCGTGTGTGTATCGAGGTCACGGGCTATAGCAAGAGCTCGGAACAACCTATTGTATGGTGCATACTTGGGGATGATAAAAAATCCAAAACTGGTCTCAAACAGTTCATCATCGTTAATTGATCCTCAAGATCGTCTCCTACTACACAACATGCCAACTGTCCCATAGAATTTTTGTCATTCATCACCACCACTGACCACCACGCCTTTGGCGGGTGATCCCCAAATCCACACCCTAGGTAATAACCCTCTAAACCCCACTTTCCACCTTATTTCTCACCCAGATTCCACCGTCGAAAACCCTAGATCCGCTATAAAAATGCCGAAGGTGGGAGAAGGTCACCCGACTGAAGGCGGCTTTGGTAGAGCTCTGGTGGTTCCATAAAGTGTCAATGCAACTTAGTTGGGAGGAGAGGCTGCGAGGGCTTGTAATGAGAAAGTGGCAACTTTAGATGGGAATATTAAGTGAAAGGTTGAACCAAAAGGCTTTTGAGGAGTTTGGACTGCCCAAGTGGTATTTATTTGACTTTGGCCAATTTTTAAAAGACAAACCATTTGGGTTGAAGGTTAATGGTCCACAATTTGATTTTTTTTTTTTTTGCATGAAAAAATTTGAGCAACCCCCAATTTTTAAAATGTTGAAAAATATTTTATTAGCTCCAAAAGTTTCAAAAAAATTATTTATCACCCCAATAAAAGGTAAAAAAAAATGTCCAAAATATTCGAAGTACTTGTGGGTGTGGCATGGACTCGTACAAATATCCCCTACGGTGTGTGGTTCAGCTTTTCGAAGAAGGAAAGGGCACTACTTATTTGGCATCTTCAACATTCAAGGCTTTAGCTCTCAGGATGAGCTTTTCAAAGAAGGGGAGAATTGCGTGAAATGGAAAAATAATTATATAGAATTATTAATATTATTAGTATTTGACAAATAATTGACATTTATCTTATTATTAATCAGATATTGTTTTGATAATTATTAGGTTATTAGTTATATAGTTTAATTAGGTTTCCTTTTATTAATTAGTTGCTTAGTTTGATTATAAATAAGGCCTTTGGCCTCCCAATTGTTATTAAATTATTGATATGATGAATCAACCTGAGGGTTGAGAGGTGAAGCCTAAATTGTGCATGTTTATAATTCTGTTGTGTTCACATCACTATGTATGTTCGGTATATAGGATATTTTGTAAATAAGACTTAAACGTTACCATGTTTCATAATATTATATAAATTGTAGGGCAGGGCGTTTGAAGGGAAATATATATCTTCATGGATGACAGTCATGACTTGGGGTTCCATTCCTTCACAGAGTGAACCAAATGCGAAATAGTGAAGGGAAAAATATAATTTCCTCATTCCTTTAATTTCTTTTCACATTAATCAAACACAACAATTAAAGTTTTATGGTGGAATGTTGGAGAGTTGTTCTTTGATGAGATATTCTCTTGCCTTCTAATCTTATGGTTCCTTCTCCTCTTTCTTCCCCCTCTCCACCCCTCCCCAACCCCAACTCCCAACCCTCCACACACACAAAACAAAAAGAAAAAAGAAAAAAAGGAGAGAGGAAAATTTTGTCATTCTCATAGGTATAAATATTACATTAAAGACACTTCTAAGGATTAAATACTTAAATTGAGTGTAATTGTTATGTTTTACCATCACAATCATATGGAAATCCTTCCTTCACAATAAGTGCAAATACTTGTGAAAGAGCGAATGTAGTATTAATTTCATTGTCAAATTCTTCCTAGTTTTGTTTTGTTCTAAATATATTTTTTTAGGAAACATGTATATCTTGTCAAGTCCGAATAAGAGATTTTAATTTTTTTTAAATATTGTAATGGTAGAAAGTGTTTGATTACCTAAGGTTTTCATGAAGATGAATGAGGGAAGTTTTTAATTGATAGGACATTTAAAACTGTAAGCATAGTCTTACTAATGATTTCCAGTTGCCAATTAGAGGATAGTATATTAACTTCCATAAATTCTTTTCTAAGGATCCAGATAGGGTGAGTTATATCCATTACATCTAGGTCCCTTCAATGGATCTTATCTCATTTGTCATGATATATAATTGAGAAACATGTATATCATTTTTAACATCACTACCGTGCCAATTGTATAGAACAATGTCTGGTCGTTTTGAGCATCACACGTGTATGATTATCGTCATTCTAATTCAAATTCGGAAAATTTAGCACCAATATGGTTGATAAATGTTCTGTGTGTTTCATATTAAGCTTATTTACGAATAAAGATGCTGGTATGTATCAACATTAGTCGAAGATTAGATCTCTCTTTGAATGGAAACCTTTCTACTTGAAATGTTATATGAACTTTCCTAATTGAATGGTAATTACATGATAATAAATACGGAGTTTAGAGAAAAAGACCATGAAAGGCTTCAGATGTGAAGGCCTCCTTTTCTCTCTTTTTGGGTGCTTAAATGCATTTTTTTTAAAGTTTAATGCTACCATGGCAATATATGAAGAGGTTTTTACTTGCTAAATTAGTTAATAAATAGGCCTTGTTAATCTAGTTAACATATCTATTCTATAATATAAACTTAATAGGATGGGATTGGTCAATTGATCTGATGTAACTCTGCTTTCTAGACTACACTTATTGTTATAATGACACAAGATTTAATAAAAAGAGAACTTTCAAAAACTGATGCTAAATCTGTCTATTTGAAAGGAAAATGTGAGAACACACACATCGAGGACGTGACAATTAGTAAATAGAAAGTGTTTTTATACACATCAAATTTATCTGTAGAAGTCATGGTGTTTTTCAAAGAAAGGAGGACGTGGCATTTCACATCTTGAAAACAAGAGTTTTCTAATATTTTGTACATTAAGCAATTACGTACATCATGCAAGTAAATCACTGGGATTAGAAAGAGGTGTTGATTTTGGCTCTCCTATTTTTCAGTTTTGGTTTATTTACAAATTTGCCATTTTGGCTCAAATCTATAAATACAAGTGTCATTTCTAGGTTTTGAGAGAGGACAAGTTTGAGAGCTATTTTGTGAGTTATCAAAGCTAAAGAGAGATAGAGCTCCCATTTGAGGGGTGAGTTCTTGTGAGGTTGTGAGTGACTTTCTAAGAGAGATAAATTGTGTGTGTGTATAACCTTTGGGTTCCTCCATTTATCTATAGAAAGAAGAAATCCTCCTTGGTGGATGTAGCCCAAATTTGGGTGAACCACGGTATATCGTTGTTGTTTTGCTTTGATGATTGCTTGTATGTTCTTATTGTCTCTTCATTGATGTTTGGTTGATTCGATTGGGAGTTTGCACACTAGTTCATTTTGGGAACAAGGTCTTGGGTGTTTTCCGCACACCAAGTGTTTGATAAAATTCCCGAGTGAGTTTTATCGTCTTGGTCGCTAGAGATAGTCTTGCTTTAGCGCAACAAGTGGTATCAGAGCTTTGGTTGCATTGTTTGCCCGGTATTTTTGGTTCGAGGTTGAATCAATTTTGGCATAGCTTTTGCTTTTGTTCCAAATGACGGAAAATGTGGAGAGTACTCGAGAATCAACCTCTACGAGCGGAGTCTCTAAGAGATGGGATCCGAGTTATGGATCAAGTGGCTCAATGAAGACGGACATGAAGGCTTTTGATGAGAAGATCAATTTCAGGTTATGGCAAAGACGAATGCGAGGCGTTCTTGTCCAACAGAGGTTGCAATTAGCATTGTTGGGGGTAGAGGGACGACCGATAGGCATGACCGATGCCGAGTGGATTGAAATTGATCAAAGAGCGGCTTCGTGTATTGAGATGCTTATCACGGATGATGTGTTGAATAATGTGATAGCGGAGACCACGGCTAAAGGCATGTGGGATAAGCTTGAAGAGATTTATTTGGGAAAGTCGTTGTCAAATAAATTGTTCCTCAAGAAGAAACTCTTCAAGCTTGAGATGAAGGAGGGTGAGGATATGATGAAGCATATCAACGTTATTAATGCCTTGATAAATGACTTGAACCGGATAGACGTTCAATTCATTGAGGAGGATCGAGCATTGTTGTTGCTTGCATCATTACCCGATTCATACGAGCATTTTGTGACCACGCTCATGTTTGGGAAGTCTACGCTCCGGTGCAACGAGGTTGTGCAAGATATTCAATCTCATGTCACGATGAGAAAGAAGGAAGGTGGAGGTGACGGGTATTCCCATAATGAAGGCCTTATGGCGAGAGATGGAGGTGGGCAAAATGGCGGGAGGAACTCCAACCGGGGATTTAATGACGGTAGTAGGTCTAGATCGAGAGGTGTTGGTGGTAAAGGGACGAAATGCTACAAGTGCCGGGAATGGGATCATATGATCCGAGAATGTCCTTTGTGGAACGACAAGGTTAAGGGCAAGGTTGATTCCGAGAGGGCAACGGTAGCGAGTGCGAATTATGAAGATGAACTTGGAGAACTTCTCACAATCTCCAAGGTTAACTCTCTTTTCCAAGATGATTGGATATTAGATTCGGGATCGTCGGATCACGTTTGCTCCAAGAGGGAATATTTTGAGACTTTCACAGAAAATGGAAAAGGTTCCATGTCTTTGGCTAACGGAGAGAAGGTTTCCGTTGAGGGTGTCGGGACGGTGAAACTCAAGATGTTCGATGGGGTGGAACGCACTTTGGGTGGTGTGGCCTATGTCCCAAAGTTGCTAAAGAATTTGATATCCATTAGCCGTTTGGATTCCAAGGGTTGCCGGGTGTCGGTGGCGGGTAGAGTCTTGAAAGTCACACGCGGTTGTATGGTCCTAGCGAGGGGAGAGGAGAGAGAGGGGTTGTATCGTCTAAATCAAACTTCGAGGAAGATTGGGAAGCGGTGTGCACAAGTGATCGAACGTTCGAGGCATGTCTCGTTTGTGAACAAAGTGGAGACATTGGGTGCTAGCTTTCCAAGAGTAGACGGTAGTGATGGGAGAATACCTACTAGTGGAGGGGATGGATCGAAGTCCCCCTCCAGGGCCAACGGGTGATGTTGACCCGGTTTAGTTGCACACATGCATTGGCCGATTCGAATCGAGGAGGTGTAGGACTGTGATGGATTCGAGGTGTGTGTAGCTAGTTCAAGGAAGGTCGATGAGTTATTGTTTTCGAGCATTGGCAAACGGGAGTTTTTCGTGACAAAGACTTGGTATATCTTTAGAGGGTGAGATTTGGAGGGTATGAGAGGTGAGGAATTTTCCCTCTCATCCGTGGTTATTTATCAAGGTGGAAGATGGTGTTGATGTGTTTGAATGTTTCGTGTAAAGAAGGTGTATGCTATATGTATTGTGTGGGGGTGTACTCACCGGGTTACATGAGGAGCGAGCTTCACCGTATGGTTACATGGGAAGCATTCAGGGGAGTTCTTAGTTTAGAACTTGGTTCCTCGGCGGGTGGAGTCGTTTGGAGTCTTGGAGTGAAGACTTGCGGTATCTCACTTCATGGTTGAAGTTTGAGGTGGCTTAGCGTCGGGTGGAGCGTATTGGCTTGTTAGATGTCGGGATGATCTTAGAGCGGATTTGATGTTTGCATTCCGAGTTCGGTTGGATCGTGAGGATCGCCTGGGGGAATCGCATTAGCTTGGTAGATGGTGGGACAGTCTTCAAGCGGGTTCAATTTCAGCATTGTAGAGATTGGTTGGATCGTCAGGATCGCCAAAGTGGAGTTTGTTGATTTTGGCTCTCCTATTTTTCAGTTTTGGTTTATTTACAAATTTGCCATTTTGGCTCAAATCTATAAATACAAGTGTCATTTCTAGGTTTTGAGAGAGGACAAGTTTGAGAGCTATTTTGTGAGTTATCAAAGCTAAAGAGAGATAGAGCTCCCATTTGAGGGGTGAGTTCTTGTGAGGTTGTGAGTGACTTTCTAAGAGAGATAAATTGTGTGTGTGTATAACCTTTGGGTTCCTCCATTTATCTATAGAAAGAAGAAATCCTCCTTGGTGGATGTAGCCCAAATTTGGGTGAACCACGGTATATCGTTGTTGTTTTGCTTTGATGATTGCTTGTATGTTCTTATTGTCTCTTCATTGATGTTTGGTTGATTCGATTGGGAGTTTGCACACTAGTTCATTTTGGGAACAAGGTCTTGGGTGTTTTCCGCACACCAAGTGTTTGATAAAATTCCCGAGTGAGTTTTATCGTCTTGGTCGCTAGAGATAGTCTTGCTTTAGCGCAACAAGAGGAAGGAGACCGATAATGTCATAAAATTTGAAGTGATATCGATTTGATCTTATAGGAAGTTTGTTTTGTAAACGCTCTTTCACGGCACGACATTTCAATAGGACAGGTGTGGTCTTATGTTAGTTTTTTTACTAAAGATTTATAACTTAGCTCTTCAACACTAATTTTACTTTGCTTACTATTGGAAATGAGTCCTCATATACCCGCATAAGAATCTAAGTAAGCCCACCAAATCTATTTTTTTAAATCTCCAAAATAGACCCATATCTAAATCTAATTATCCTAAGGCAGCCCTAACTCTACCTACTACCCATATCATTGGCTTCACTCAACCCTCCATGCTGGCAGAGGCAAAGGTGGAGTGGTTATGGCACACATAGACAGGTGGGTGGAATGGATGAGAGAGACAAGGAGAGAGAGGCAGGGGTACCGAAAGGAGGAGGGTTAGGGCTAGGTTTGCGGGTGTGGAGAGGATGGAGAGGAAGGTGACATATATATATTAGGAAAAAAAAATCTGAAAAAAAGGGTGGGACAATTTAGATTTTTCTTACGTGTAAAGAGAATCTCTTCAAAATTGTGATCCTTTTGTCTCTCTTTTGCATAAAGTAGTTAATTTTAGCAGTATGCAGGCACAACTAATTTATATTTTTGGGATAAAGTTGTTCTTGTAAGAATTCATTGACACAGCAGTATTTGTATGATCATTTTGCTTATTGATTTGAACTTTTTGTACGTTGCTAACTATCCCTATTCAATGTCAGATAAATAAGCTAGTGGATATTGATCGATTTTGCTAATATAAACACCAGTGACTACAGTTCATTAGAGTGTATGCTCGACCGTCTAGAAGACTTAAAATATTCCATCCAAGACAGGAAGGTGGATGCGCCAGTTGTTGAAACTTTTGGGAGACGTATAGAGAAACTGTTGCAGTGAGTTCTTTTTTCGATGTAAAACTTGTCAAATATAGTTCTCATGGCCTGTACAATATATTAAGTCTATTGACATTTTTTCTTCAATATTATTCTAAAAATATGTTAATAATGAACTCTACCTTTTCTTATACAAAAAAAGATCGTCTCTTCTTTTGGTTGCTATAATCTTATGTTGCATTATTACTTTATGTTATCAAGTCATTCTTGAAATCCATAAATATATGTTCTTAAACTCTACAGGGAGAAATATGTACTTCTTTGTGGGCAAATAGAGAACGAAAAAGTAGAACCCTCAAATACCACGCCTGATGAAGATAGCTCAGTGGAAGAGGATTCGGTTCGTAGTTTGCGGGCAAGTCCTATTGATGCTGGTTCTAAGGATCGAACTTCTATTGATGATTTTGAAATAATGAAGCCAATCAGTAGAGGACCTTTTAGACGAGTTTTACTGGCTAGGAAAAGAGCAACAAGCGATTTGTTTGCTATAAAGGTAAATTTCAAACAACACAGGGAGGAGAAAACAGTAAGCATTATAAACATTTCGGAAAATTTTTTATTATTATATAATGCATCTTTATTTACACAAATTTTTGGTTCTTTTTACGATAATGATGTTATTATGACACTTCATGATTAAAATACGTGAATATGGAAGGTTGTGAAATTGGAATACTGTGATCCTTCTTCTTCAATTAGGGTAAAAAATATTTATTTGCAGTGTTTATAATAAGGACTTTTGTCTTGGTCTTCAATTATCCAGTCTTCTCACCCCCCCCCCCCCCCCTTCTAATGGAGATTAAATTAATACTGAACAGTATAACTTGCAAACATTGCCCACTTGAAGAAGCATTAAAAATTGGATTGGATGGATGTGCTGGTTTATTTTGATATTACAGTGATGGAATAAAGGAAGAGGAAGGACTGGTTTCAGAACCTTGATTTGATTGTCCCAAAACCGAGTAATGATATTTGACCACAGAGACACCCTTCGGTTATATTCGATGGATTTAACCAAGCAATGATAATTATACACATCGGGTGCTATTTCGAACATTCAGTCCCTTCAATAATCCTCGATGGATATAATCCGGCAATGATAATTTGCCAAAGTGAGTGCTATTACCATTTGCCAGGGTGCTAACAAAGTCACTGAGATACCTTACACCCAAGTTAGATTGTAAAGATTCGTCAAATATTTCCAATCACTTATTCTCGGATGTTTGTTATTTATGACTACCACTTCTCGAGTTTGAGATTTTGGCATTGAGGATAGAGAACAGTGTTTGGGTCCCTACCCCCAACCACTTCACATTTGAGAAACATGCACCAAGGCACCCGGTATATCATAACCCCTTTAGGAAACTAAGCCGAGAGAAGTAGAACCTAGTTCTTTCATTAACTGGCAGAAATTACAAATCATGCACATGTTTGCACTAAACTTGTCAACAGAGCCAACCTAAGACAGCCCTCTATGATAATTTACTAACCCTTTCATTTAGTGCGCTTCTAAGAGTCATCCCTTCCCATATAATGCCTATCACTTTCACCAAAGGTCCTCGGTAACCGCCCTTGGAATTTCACACCAAAATTCTCATATAATTACCCTTTTTCCTCATTATTACATTAAAAATATCATAGCTCTTTCTTAATACTTGAATACGTCATAATTCTCAAGAACATTGTTTTGTTGTAGCAATCGTTTCTCAAAATCATTCCCTGAACCACACTTGGATTCTCCCCAAGTACTTATACCTTCCTTTATGGTGTTTGGCCTGTCTCTCTCTCTCTTATTTAGACTGTCTATGTGCTCACCCTCTTGACCATTACTCTCGAGTGGCCCCAATTATTTATGATATCACTTATTTGTGCTCCGTTTTTTAAATTTCAGCTTGGCATTTGGAGAACAATCCTTTTACAATTGGCGCCTCTTTCGGAGATATATTCTGATGGAAATTAAGGCCATTTTAGTATTCTCTTGTATTTTTAGTTTTTTTGTTACTGTGTACTTGGTAGATATTTTGTACTTTAATGATGTATAGGTACCCATTAGTTATAGAACTTTCTAAAAGCATCTAACAAGTGGAAGCACATTTAGTTGGTCAGTTAGTTATACCCACTTGTGTAAGTGGGCCTACTTGTAGATATTTATAGAATGACTCTAGAACCTTCCCCACATAACTAAAAATGTCCATGTATGTCATCATTTGTAAGGGACCTTCATTCTTGAATACAAAACATTTTTAGATTCTGCTTCTAGAATTTGCTATTTGTTTTGTTTTGTGCCTTTGAGTGTAGTTTACGTCAAATTGGAATTAAAGCGAGGTGTCATTCTCCAATTGGTGTATTGACTATCAAGAAAATCGTACGCTACTCTTTTGATGGCCCCAAAGAAATCAAACCGCAATGAATATTTTCTTGCCCAACAAGTTACCCAACAATCTCAACAAATCGCCGAATTAAACCAAAAATTTGATACCCTCTTCCCCCTCTTCACCACAATGCCACCACCCATTATCGCAATCGAACCAACAGAGCCACCCTCCCGAAGAACCGGAAAAGAACCCGATGAAAACCATTTAACTTCTTGCCGAAATTCAGCACCCCTTGGCCATCTGGATATTACCAAAAAAAATGGGAATGAAAAAAACTCCATCCAGCAGCAGGAACCCCTCAACGGCTATCCTAAACCTCCCGGAAAAAAACCTCTGCCTCGCAAATCCCACCCATCTCGAAAAATCAAATCCCACCTGAAAAGTGAGACACTCGGAAACCCAAAGTGCTTTCCTATCCCGAATCAAAACCCTAGATTCCAAATCAGTGCACACCCAATTCAACTTAACCCTTTGAATCCCTTGCCAATTTTTTGGGGGTTTCTTGCAAGTAGGTACATGATTCGCATACAAGGTCGCCTCCCATTTCAAGTAGATGAATTCATGGAAGGAGGCCTAGCCGCGTTGCCATTTACCCTTCACACTCGAGACGAGCTTTTTGAGGCCGAAGAGGATGATGGAAATTAAGGCTATTTTAGTAATTTCTTATATTTTTTCTACTTTCTGTTACTTTGCACTTGTTAGATATTTTTTACTTTAGTGATGTATAGGTACTTGTTAACTCTAGAACATTCTAGAAGCATCTAACAAGTGGGCGCACATCTCGTTGGTTAGTTAGTTACACCCACTTGCAGATATTTGTAGAATGACTCTGGAACCTTCCTGGCACAACTATAAATACCCATGCATGTCATCATTTGTAAATGACCTTCATTCGTGAATACAAGACATTTTTAGATTTTCTCACTAGAACTTGTTATTTATTTATTTTTGGCCTTTGACGTGTATTTTACATCGTATTCTTTCAATATATCAAAGGCGACCCTCAGTTGCTACTAACAACAATCCCATCCTTGTCACTCAGAATTTATTGGGGGCAGGAATGATTGAGAGTTAGTCCATCTATATTTTCTGAAGTTCTTCACTGAGAACAGGTTGATCCTTTCAAGATTCCAACATTCCTTCTCTCCCTTGAAACAATCCTCTAATGGATCCAGTTACCTCTACTCAACCACTGGAGTCACTTTCGAGCCTGAAGCTAGAAGAAACCTCAACCCTCCATTAGATCTTTTTCTTTTTGTTCTTGAGACACCTCCACTTCCAATAATACCCAATCTTTAACCTGCTTTCTTGACGCCTATAGCAGTTCCATCCTTGAGTTGCTTTAATATATTTGCATAAATTTGTTGCTAAAGACAAGTCCTCCCCTATCACAAACTATGATTTTCATCCTCCATAATTAAAAGCTATCCTCAAGGCTCCTTTATCCTGTTATCACGGGGGATATGCTCTTTCAAAGGAGTTCAAACTCTTTTATGGGTAGAAATGGGATCCTCAAGAACATATTGAACAGTTTCTCGAGCATTTGGGAGTTCACATCAACACTCGTAATTTGCGATTGAAAGGAATTCTCAGATTGTCTTATTGAGAAGGTGTGCACCTTATAATACCACCTTCAACTTTGATGTATAACTGGTTGGGAGGATATGACTAGAAATTAAAGAAAGGAAGGAACGTTGTACTCAAAAGTGTGATTTCTATATTAAAAGAGAGGTCTATTTATAGGCTTTACAAGACTTGGCTAAGTAACTAAATGGCTAAATGACTAAATTAAGCTTAAAAGACTAAGTTATAAAAATACTAAGATATTAAACTACTCCCCCTTTAGCTGGCATGTAGATATTAACCAAGCCAAGTGTGCCAATACAAGTGACAAGAAGATAAGGACTAACGGGATTGGTAAGAACATCCGCAACTTATTGTCTAAAGGAAACAACGAAGGACGACGAGGTGATGATCCCATGACAAATTAGGAAATTAATGTGCAACTCAATATGCTTTATCCTCGCATAAAGAAGTAAATCAGAAGCAAGTTGAAATGTTGATTTATTATATTAGTTTAAGTTTCTTAGAAAATCCCAACTCTTCAAGAAGAGAATGAAGAAATATAATCTTTCAAGTGATCATTGCCATGACTTTATATTCTGCCTCTACCGAGGAATGCAAAAGAATAACTTTTTTTGTACTTTATAGGAGATAAATGACTCCCATGACAAGTACAAAAGTTGTAGGGCGTCCATCACATGCTCCTCCATAATTTGAATCAGTATAGAGATGAGATATATAATATTACCTAAGTCTCTTGAGATATCGAAAAATATAATACACTACATCCAAATGAGCTTGGTGGTTTTTTTTGGCAAAAAATAACTCTCTCGAAAATAAATGATATATCTAGTTTGCTATTTGCTATGTAAATGAGATGACCTACTAAAAACTGATACATAAACATATCTCCCAAAAGTTCACCACTGTTAGCACAAGCTTTAAATTAGGAATCATAGAAGATAAATTTTGTTTTCACCTAATCATTCCTAGGATATCTTATGACGAACCCTGTCTATTTCAATGCAGAAAAAATATTGAAGTTGACCAAGGTATTTTATGTTAAATGCCTTTTTAAAATCAATTGTAACGTGCATAATTATATGGATCTCATTTGATGAAGCAAGTATGGTCCAAATGACACCTAGTAAATCCAAATCTAATGACAACCTCACTGAATCTAGAATCTGGAGAACTAGGATCTTGGTGATTTCTTTAGCCCATACAGATATTTTCGGAGGCGATAGACTTTTTCTGCATACTCCCCACCACCACGAAAGCGGAGGATCCATGTGGATGACCTCATCCGGGTCTCAATGAAGAAATACATTCGTTACATGGTGAAGCATCTTAAAAAATAATGCATCTAAAGAGATCGTGAACAATGTTGAGTTTATCAACGGGGGTAAAGGTAACACCACAATCATTTCCCAAAATCTGTGTAAAAGCCTTTGCAATAAGACGATCTTCATACCTATCTACTGTCCATTAGCTAAGAACTTGATTATATATACCCACCTACGACCAATTGTCTTATCTCCTTTAGGTAAAGAATCCATATCCATGTATGATTACGTTGTAAAGAATCCATCTCAAACAGCATAGTAGCAACAAAATGTGAACCCTACAAAGCTTAAAAAACAGTCATTGTCAGTGAACGACATGGCCATAACAAAATATTGATAAGAACCTAATAGACCCTTGTAAGTAATAATGATGTATATCCGTGACACATAGCGCAAGGATGCAAGTCCGAAAGTAAATATTGAATTTTATTTGTATTTTATTTTATTTTTTATTAGTAAAATAAATGAATATTCCTTTGGAATACTCTAGGTTATGGTATTTTAGTATTTTAGTAATATTAGGGTCTTTACTTGGCTTTCAAGTATAGCTAGGGGTTACGTTTTTTTCTTTTCTTTATTTTGTCCTGTTCGTCTTTTAGCTTTTAGGTTTAACTTAACTAGCAAGCTAACCTCAACCTATAAATAAGGTCTTTGGCCCTAATTTATAATCACAACTTGACTTTTATAAATGAAGAATTGAAGAGATTTTCCTCTACTTTTATCATTATTGTTGTTGTTCTTGTTGTTGTGTAGTATAATTAAGTGCTTACGCTACCCACTACATGTCAAATTAGTATCAGAGCGATGTTCGCTCCTGGTGTGTTTTTGTATTAAGTGATTAAAAAAGCTCGGTCTGTGTTATGGCTTCAACTCGGAATAATTGTTCGATCAGGAGGGTGTCCTGGCCGATAAATGTTCCTGTGGCAGCCAGGTTTGTGATCGAAACCCCAAAAATTGATCAACTATGTGACGAAGAATTGATACAATGAATGAACCTCGACTCGAGGGCAAGGAGAAGCCTATATGAGCGAGCACGACAGTGGATCATAACGCTCTTGTTCCCAAATTTTCTGCCACAATACAACCATCACCACCACACCTTCAAAACCCTATATCTGAAAAGTTCAGATCTGAATTTTTGACCTAAAGAAGACCGTCCTCTGACTCTCGAGTGTTACCCGACTAGATGTGGGACTCTTCGACCCATTTTAGTCCCATGGACCTCCAACCAAACAAATCTGATAGTCGTCCAGTGTTTTCGATCTCCAACCGTTATTAGTGATCGACCAAACTCTGACAACTTCTATGGTGGTTGGCTTGGGTGGAGAGGCAGCTAGGGTTTGTCAAGAGAAGAGGGAGGCTAAATTTTATGGGCTAGGGTTTTATTTGGGCTCAAATAAAGAAACCAAAGTTACTGACATTTAAAAAATGCCCCTACTCCTTTTATTCCCTCTCCCACTTGCCAAAATTACTCCACTAACCTCAAATATTTTCAAACAACCCACTTGATTATTGCTTTTATTGGGGTTGAGAAATGTGGGGAGCACCCAATTTTAATGTGTTAAAAAATATTTTCCTTAAACCCCAAAATTTTCAAGAAAATTATTTTTCACCCCTGATTCGTATCGAATATTAGATTTAATTACCCTCGAACCTATGCATTTTAGCCCCCTCAGGTACCATAATTGTTATAATTATGCTCAATAACAAGACAACTTTCGTTTTATATGGTAACATGCTATTTGGGGTATTATTGAGATTTTATACGTGTTACGGTACTTAGTATGAAGTTTGAGCGCGTTGTGGTTAGGTTTTGTCGCGATTCGCACGTTCGGGGGCATTCGATAATTTTACACTTCAGGATTTTTACCAAAGTCTTCACAGAAGTTGTAGCCCTCGGGCCAAGCTTCATGTGATCGTAAATGGTGCATGAATCGGAGTCCAAACGAAGGAAACGCGGACCTTTAATCGGAGAAGAATTATAAGAAAAATAACAATTTTATTAGTTCCCCTTATATCCTTCTTCTCTTTTATAACAAATCCTATAATTCCATATATTTACCTAAAACATTTTTGGCAGAAAACTCCATGGGCGATTTCGGTTCTTGGCCCGTGTTTGGCCCGGGTTTTGGTTTCGTCCAAAATTCGGAGCTTTCGTTCGAAATTGGGCATGGATTTTGAATGTATATCGTTTTGGGACATAGATTTGCGTTTCGGGGTATACCCATTTTTGAGTTTGGTCCATTAATGGAGGTGTGGTGGGTCTTTGGCAATGGGAGGTGTTTAGGGCTGCTTTTGACTTGGGTAACCCATTTTGCAGCGGGGTTGTGCTCGGTTCTTGGCATGGCTGCCCCATGTGTGTGCAGGTTATAGCGTGATATCCATTTGTGGCTTTGGTTGAAAAGGGCTTTGGTTTGGTGTTGGTAGCAACAAAGTTGTGATACGCGGTCGACCGGTGTTTTGGTTTTTGCTTTCAAAGTTTGGCAGTGTGCTCCTCCCCTTTTCTGCGGTCGACCGGACATGCTCCGGTGTTCTGTATTTTTTTCCACGACATGTTGCCCATTTATTTTTTTCTATTTTTATTTTTATTTTATTTTTTTAATGAAGACTTATCCCCTTTTTTGCCTTCTTTTTTCCTTTTTCTTTTATCTCTTATTATAGCCTACTATAAATACACAACTTAGTGTATTTTTTGTGAGACATGAAATTAGGAGCATCATTTTTTAATTAGTTTTAGACGTAGGGTTTGAGAGCTCATTTGGGAATTTTTGTGGAGTGTTTCCCCTCTCCTACCACTTTGGGTAATTCCTCCATTAATGTAAGTGTACTATTCATTTTCTTCCCTTTTATTCAAGCTTTGTTCCTTTTTCATGCTTTATTTATTATTTCCTTGCTTAGATAATTTTAGTGTTAATTTAATTAGTTATTTTAATTAAATAGGTAATTTAATTAATGCTTTAATTATGTGTAGAACCTAATTTAAATTAGGTTGTGTCGGATTGAACTCACCTAAGGTTGACGTGTTGCTTTTCTTTTGTGATGGAGTTTTACCTGTTTATTTGGAGTGTGTTGTCCTAGTTATTAAGCCTAGGAGATTTAATAGGGTATATCATGTATGCTCCGTATTTACGACCTTTCGTACGTAATTTTCGGGCTATTTATTGATGCCAAAATCTTATTAGTCTTTTATACGAAATTAAGGGTGTGACAACTCCTAATTTAATTAATTGACGAAACAAGACGCAATCTTAGAACTCGTGAACCCATGTAACCATTTTATACTAATTAATTCGGGGTGAGGGATATTCCACGCAAACTATTGTTTTATTCTCTTTGTTAATTTAGTTTAAGTACACCCACCTAGTATAATCTTTTCCTTTTGTTATCTTTTATTTTTGTTACCAAATATCTTTTACACTTTTATTATAGGAATATTAAACCTTATAAATTCTAGCAACTCGTCTCTGTGGATTTTTTATACCCGAACTTGCCGATATACTCCCTTAAAAGAGTGTAGTCAATAGTTTAGGTTTTTGTATTTAGACGGTGAACAGAAAACAACGAGTAGCGTGCTGACTACGCATTACCTTTCACGCGCTTAATCAAAATGGTGTCGTTGGTGAGCCAAATGTATATAAAAGAGGGTGTAGTCATAGTTTAGGTTTTTGTATAGAGATGGTGAGCCGAATATAACAAACGACCGACGCATAGGTGACTCTCGCGCAGCGGCAAAACCTTGTCTATGTCGCCATTGTTGGGGACTCGTTTATTTTAGAATTTATTTGATTTGGTATTTAAAGTATTTTTTCTATTTGCATTTTCTGCCTAACATTTTTGTAGGACTTCTACATTTAAGCGCTAAGAACAGCTTGAATTTTTCGCACGCGCATCACTTTGTGGAATTCGCCACTTCGAGCCATATTTGGGGTAAGCATGTCTTATTCCAATCCTTTCGGTGATCGTTATCATAATTCTCAAAATCCGCATAAACATATGACTTTTGGCCAATACTTAGAGTCCAAAAAAATTATAAATTAAAAAATGACTTTGGGCGAGTATTACAAAAGTCAAGCTTTGGAGTGCCTATATTTTGAGGAGGACGATAATTATTTTGGGCCTCTAATTCCTTATAATAAGAATGTTAAAACTAAAAGCTATAGCTTTCAAAATTCTTATAATAATGAGTTTGAGTATAATTCCGATAATAATTTTTAAACTTCTCATTTCCAAGAATTCGCACCTCGACCTATGACTTTCGGCTAGGGTTTGCACATGCTTGATAATGAGAGGTATGAAGACCCTTTATCGGAAAGAAAATCATTTTTGGGAACATGAATTGGATTTATTATTTGAATCCGACGACGATTTTTCTTCCGAAACTTTTGAAGTCGAGGAATGTTTTGAACCAAATGAGGATTTTATGCCTACTTTAGAACAAACCATTCTTGACTTGGATCATGGTTTAATAGAGAATGAAACTGAGGATGAAATTTATGTTCTATGCATTTTCAATGAAATAATTTCGTCTTTGAATCCCGAAGAAGAAAGTTTCATTGAAAATGATTTTATCTCCTTTAAAATTCCAACTTTGAGCGATGATAACTCATCCCTTGAGTTTTAATTTCTTTCCTCCCCCTTTTCATTCTCCGTTATCACACCGTTACAAGTACCCGATGAATTGGTCCCGAACTTTAAAACGTTCAACCCTTTCACCTACGAGGAGTACTTGCTCGAATTGCTTTCCATGAAGGCATCTTTGCCTCCTTGTGCGCCCCCCGCATTCCAATTTTAAAATACTTGGGAGATGATTCATTTTTTCTTAGCCCCCATGTGTATGTGTCACCCGTCTTATCCAAATTCCCCATCCTCCCGCCAAAAATTTTAATTGGGGATGGTTCATTTCTTACACCTTACAAATGCCTTCCGTTGTTCAAACGGAATTATTATTTTTCGGGAGGCATGCATGAGTGGGAGGGTCCGATGTGGATCTTTCAAAGTCAAATAATTTTTGTGGTGGACCCTCAACTGTTTAGACTTCTAGTGTATAGTTAGTGTGAAGCCTAAATAGTAGGTTGTATATAGTTTTCTTTTTATTCTTTCTTTCTTTTTATCTTTTCTTTCCTTTTTAATTTAGTCTAGTGTAATTAGTTAAATTTTTGTTATTTGTTATTGTTATGCTTTGGTACTAACATATTTTGTAGAATCATTGGACTTGTACTTTCACAATATCGCTCCATTGTGGGTAATATCACTATTTTCCTCTCTTTAACTTGGTTCTTAATTCACATTGAGGACAATGTCAGGTTTTAAGTTAGGGGGTGTGGGATATTCTATCCATTCATTGATAGTTTCTTTGATTTGATTACATGTTAGTTACTAATTATGCTTTCTTAGAAAAATTTCAAAAATTTCAAAATGTTTTTCTTTCTTTTTTCTCCTTTTTTGGGCATTTTGCCTTTGTTTTCGATAATAAATTTCAATAATTGCTCGATCCAATTGACAACCCAATGATGCATGCTCTCGATTTTAGAAGTTATTAGACTGTAGTCCTAATTATTGATATTATGAATAACTTTATGAATTAAACTTTAATCCCATGAGCGCATGCGTATTTCTTATTTTATTGATTTGGTTTAAGATTTTTATAACTCGGTAATCTTTTGTTGCATTGTACATACTTTCATCGACTAATATATGTACCTTTCGTTGTTTGTGAGTGTATACAATATTCTTTCCTCTTTGAAAATGTTACAATCATTGGTAATCTCTCTATTCTTTCATTTTATCGTTCATTAATTGAGTTCTTTCTTGAAATGTGTTACTTGAGCATGATTTTCATGTATTGTTTTGACTCAAGAATTGCATAAACTTTATGAAATGATCATAGATAATCTTTGTTATATCACCCATATTCGCCTTGACCTCACCTATGTTTCCCCTCGTCAACCCATTTGATCCTAAATATAGCCTTTCGTTTCATAACCCAAAATCCCATAACCAACTCCACATTGGAGTTATAAGCCATATACATTACCTTCCGTACCTTTGTTTGGAATGATACTTGGGATTGAATGATGTTGTGTTGCTGTTGCAATTTAGGCATGTGAGAGTGTGAAAAGTAAAGAAAAGAAAGTAGAGAAAAAGAGAAAGTAGAAAATAAAAGAAAAGAAAAGAAAAAGTGAGAAAAAGAAGAAAAGAAAACGAAAGAGAAAGTTTATATATATTATGTATAGTGTTCAATAATCTTTGTTTACTCACAGATAAAAATGAAGGTATGAAGATGATGATTGAAGATGAAATGGTGATCATATCAAACACATAAGATACAAAGGTTTTTAAAGTGGTTCGACTATGAATAAAGCCTACATCCACTGTTATTTTATTCCCAGGGGTTTACAATAGCACAATATGGTGTAGAGAGAGAAAGAGTGTGTATCTTGTGTATGGTGTTTCTTAGTTGTCCATCCCTTTGGCTAAGGGAATACATGTATTTATAGTGATAGGAGTTAAAGAGATACAATATCTTTATACATTCAGACATTTATATCTATATATAATGAATCTAACTGTTGGTCTTCTAGGATGGTTGATCTTCCTTGAGTTGCTTGGTATGCCGACCAACTCTCCTCGCATGTCGACTAACTCTCCTCAGGTGCTGACTAACTCTCCTTGGGTGCCGAACAAGTATAAATATTGCCACTTAGGATGACAGATATCCTTTTCTGACTAGTCCTCGTAGATAGAGAATTTTTGCATCAACAGAAGCCCCCAATGCTCCATGCTTGATAGTTTACTGAAAGGATGTAGTATTTATTCTGCAGTGTTTCTCGGTGCTCGTGAAAAACTTGATATGCCTTCTTGACTTGTTCAACATAAAGTTCACTAACTCCTGGACGACATATGGTGCAGGCTGATCGATGGTTGCTAATTTCTCTTTTAAGGAACTTCGTTCGTCAAGTGAACGTGTACTATGTATCACCCCTGGGAATTTAGATGTAGCTATGCGATAGTATGCAACTTGTAGCTTGTCATAATCTTCAAGTATATTGATTGGTTTGCTAGACGACCAAATGCCTCCTTTGTCGAGCAACTGAGTACTAACTTCACGTGCTTGATTTTTCTGATTTATGCTCCTCTGAATACTTTGTTTAGTAACATACTAGCTTTTGAACCCAACTCTTCAATCTGATTAGTACCAAGCTAGTGGTGGACCTCATAACATTTTCATACAACTTCTTCTTTAATGTTGTTCGGGACAGTAGTAGTAAAGATCTCAGTGATGTAGATGCTGAATTTGACTCCTGAACTTCAATAGCATGTTCATAATAACTCCTGAATATGCCTCCTGAACTTCAATATGAGAACGTGTGATAATTTATTAACTTCGCAAATTTCTAATATAGCACACTTATTTAATTTGAGTCTACTTTTAAATCAAATAAATTCAGCCCCTAAACATCCATCTACGGTGCGTGTGTCAATCCATAAATAAATAAAGCATGTGACACAAAAATATGCTGAGACACAGAATTCAGGAAAAAACCTCTTTTGGGTAAAACCTTTATTTCACTATGAATATACAAGCCACAACTTACAATTACATAGAGAAATCTGTAATGGATCAACCCGCAGCCAACCCACAAAGACACGCAGTCTTGAACTCAACAAGAGAATACACGCAGCACCCTCCAAGGACTCGCAGCCCAAACAACGAAGGAAGAACCGTAGCTCTCCTCAATGACATGTAGTCATAAAACTTTGTAGAGACTCCCTAAGCAATGACACGTAACCCTCAGTTGCAAATATCTCTCCACAAAGATGAACAACAACAAAGTTTGTGTTCTAGGGTTCCAAAAGATTCACAAAAGCAATTGGGATTTTTTTTGTGTGAATCAAAAAGATGTTTGGCACATCAAAAAACGAAGTCTTGTTGTGTTTGAACTCTTAAAAATGTCTTCTCAAAGACTTGAAAAAATACACCATCGGAATAGTAATATATATAGGAAATATAAGATGGTGGGTAAAAAACACACGGAACTGCTCGAGTATATCCCAGGCGGACCGGTCCGGCTTGGGGGCGGATCGGTCCGGATGACCGGATCGGTTCTTTTATTCCAGGCTTCATCGGTTCGCTTGCGGTCCAGGGTATACTGGATCTGAAGCAAGCGGATCGGTCCGGGTAGAGGGCGGACCGGTTCGGCAGCGGATCGATCCGGTAGGGAGGCGGACCGGTCCGGTTTTCCCAGAAAGATAAAAGCCTCATTTTGCTTGAAAAAACTTACTTCTTATTTTTATAAAAAACATTTTACAAAAAATTCCCAATACTAAATATGAACTTTAAGGAACATAAAAACAAAATTTTACCAAGTTCATTCTCGCAGAGGCTATGATGTTGAAGACACTTTGATATTCGGATCCGTTCATGTAGATGAGATCTTGAGTTTCTTCAACGGTGTAACGGCGTACGACATATAAATTTATAATGGACAAAAATGTCCTTACAAATCTCCCACTATGTCTATGGTGGTACATACATAAAAAATATCCGAATTATCGACATATGACCTATACAAATCTACCCTCCCATGAACCCTAAAGATGGAAAGATACAAATGTTTAAATCTTCATCGTTTGTTCTTCAATCTTCAACAATCATCAAATCTCAAAGATTTTCTCATCAGGGTATGCAACATATTGATCTTCAATCTTCATACCTACACACATGAGACAAAGCAAATACCACGTGACATATCGTGTTTGAAATGAGATAAACATAGATACCAATATATGATAAAAGCATAAGCTATATCTCAAAAACTCCCCCAAAATTCAAACTCTCCCCCATAATATAATAATTCTTTCTCCCCCCTTTTATGATGTCTCCAAATAGACAAATAAGAAGAATGAATCAAACAAACAAAATCGGGGTGTCATGGTACACAAAACAGGGCATCAAATAATATGGTAAACGTGCTCTTGCAAGGAGATGCTCAAACAAATCTTCTCAAACTATTTTTGAATTTTTCAAATTTTTCCTACAAAAATAAGATACCAATATGAACAAATATGAAACAAAAATCACACCATGGATTTAGACTCAAACAACCAAGTCATGGAAACGGAATGAATGGGTGTGAACACATTCGATAGGTAGATCAACTCAATCAATCATATGTGCTCGATGCATACGTGTACTCCTAACGAATGAACATCAAAGGTATCCTTAGGTGTAAAAATTTGTTGAATTTAGATGACATCATCTTATGAAAATCAACAAATCAAAGTCAAAATGACTTCCACACCAATAACGTCCAAAACTATATTGCGCATTTTCAAGAATTTCAAGGACGTGCAAACCCGTTTTAAATTCTCCAATCAAACACCCTCATATATATTTTCTTTTAAAGGAAATCTAAATTCTCAAACTTTGGAGAATTGGTGCAAAAACCTAAATGGCCCATATTTGGCATGAATATCTTTTTATTGCCTTTCAATTTTTTCGGGCTCTTTTAAACCTCTTTGGACCTCGGATAATAAAATTCCTTAATTTTTTAGGTCCAATTTAACGGTGGCTTTTGCGCAAAGGATAGAAGATTACCTTTCGCAGCCCCTCCCCGTTATAAAACAAATCACACAAACTCACAAAACGGTTATTATATGCAGAATTTCCTTATAAAAATTATCGCGCTTTATTCGTTTTAAAGACAGGATTGAAGTGAAAACACTCAACCAACATGTGATAAGACAAGCACAATAATCAAACAAATCCGTGCATGTGTGCAATAAAGGAAACATGAGTCAAACATGTAGGAAGTAACACTTAATTACATCTTAATGACTCCAAACATTATAAAGCACATGGATGAATTAACATATTGTCTCAAAACACTATTAAATAGTCACATGAAAATACTGGAATGATGTTGTGACTTGGTCATCCAAAGTGTTCATCCATAAACGGTGCAACCAAAAAAAATCTTTTTGTATTTTTCAAAAAAAAAATATATACAAAAAGTACATGTCACAACGCTAGCAAAAATATATCAAAAAGCATAACTAGCGTATGACAAACATGCAAACACAATCATCTATATGATATGGCAAGAGAAGAATCATGTTCAAGCAAATGGGAATCAACTTGTCTAAAATCTAGTGCTTTTAACAAAGTTTTCCTATCCCAAATAGATGTGAAACGACGTGTAGGGGATTTGGGAACCACGGGAACACTAGAGATAGACTTCCAAGGACATTTTCTAAGATCGAAACAAAATCTCCTAAGGTGACCTTTCCTACCAAAATATGAACATGTGTAAACGGGTGGAATGACACCTAAAGTGTGATCTTTTCTAACATCCTTGGAGTTAGTTGACCCTATAAAACAAATAATGGGTTTGGCTTTAGCATTAGAAGCATGAGAACACGATGAGCCATTACCATCACTATCAAACCTACTTGAGTTTGTCAAATCATTTTTTAACTTCAAAATTTTTTACGCAAGCAAAGAATTAGACTCTTCCAATCTGAGGGATTTCTTTTTCAAATTATCAATTAAACTTAACAGTTTATCGTGCTCCCCCTCAATAAAAACAAACTTATCTATAAGAGTCTTTCCACGTGCCGTAAAATCATCGATTAACTCCTGAATACGCCTCCTAAACTTCTGAATACGCCTCCTGAACATCAATATACGTCCTGAACTTCAATAGCATGTTCATAATAACTCCTGAATATGCCTACCAAACTTCAATATGCCTCCTGAACTTCAATATCAAAAACTAATTCCTGAGCAAGAAAAAAATAACTCTTGAATGATGATTGGTCGGGGCCTCAGTCGTGTAAGTTTGTGGAGTTGAATTTGATGCTCGACTGCATGATGTTGTGAGAATATGCCACCTAATGAATAACTAAATCTATAATAGAAGCCCCCAAGTGTGGAATATGAACTTTGAGTGCTTTCTTGGCCTTGAAGTACGTTGGTCTTGCTTGAAAAATAAGGCCGAGGAAATGTTCCCTGAAATGACTCCCTAAGATCATTGCATGTTTGCATTTTCATTTTCTTGGAAATACTTTGTAATATGCTTTCCTTTTTATTTGCTGATGAATATATATGTAGAATGACACATTGTCCTATATTGCATAGACAATGAAACTTGCTCCACCTGCTGTTTAATTATAGTGACTTGTCACTCTTTGGGCCTAAGCAATGGAATTATTTTCATCCCATATTTCTGCTTAGTTGTAGTAATCCCGTTAAGATTACTTTATTGCCTAGACAATGGATGCCCCGGGAGATCACCCATCTTCTTGCCTAGTTTGGGATGTCCCTTGAGATCATCCGTGATGCCAACATTGTTGGTTAAATTTATTGTTACCATCCAATCGGAGTTGGTGGTTATTGCCGACCAACCGGAGTTGGTGGTTGCTGAATGTCGACCAACCGGAGTTGATGGTTGTTGATATGCCGACCAACCGGAGTTGGTGGTTGCTGAATATATATAAAGAAAAGAATTTTACTGACCAATATTTTGTTTGGGGGATAAAATATAATAAATGCTGGAGACCTCCTTGGAGCTGAATATATGATAATAAATATTTTGCCGAGCTCCAAGCTGAGATAAATATAGAATATGCGTCTGAATAGATATAAAGAATGATTCAGAATAATAGTAAAGTGTCTCACTGATTTTTCGAGTCAAAATTGTATAATGTCGAACAACAATAATATTTTCCAGAACATGAGAAAATGGTCGAGTAGTTTGTCGGACCTGAATATAAATAAGAATTACCCTAACCAACTATCTGTTGGGGGTGAAATATAACAAATGTTGTAGTTCTCCTCGGAACTAAATAAGTATCTTGTCGAGGCAAAATTTACATTAATGCCGAACAAGAATAATATTTTCCAGAACCTAAGAATATGGCCAAGAACATTGTCGGCACTGAATATAAATAAGAATGACCCCGACCAACTATCCGTTGGGGTGAAATATAATAAATGTTGTAGTTCTCCTCGGAGATGAATATGATAATAAGTATCTCGTCGAGCTCCATGTTGAGATGAATAAAGAATATGAATCCCAATGGATATATAGAATAATTTGTGCTTGAGCAGATACCTGAGCAATAATAAAGTCAATAGTGTTTTGCTGAGGTGAATTGCATAATGCTGAGCAATGATAATATTTTCCGGAAGTTTAAGCTTGTGGCCGAGTAGCCATTTATGCTCGATCGAATATATATATCGGAGCATTAATAAGATTTCCAGGCAATCACTACCGAATACTCAGTCGAGACCGAAAATTGTACCTGTAAAAAGTAATAACTTGCTCTACGACATGCGTAGGCTGAATTGATTAGTTTTCACAAGAATAATCTAATCAATTATAATCAATATATGATATGCATATGCTTGAGAAATAAAAATATTAATTTCAAAAAATGAAATAATATATGTTGGCTAATATGTCGAGGGAAAATTTCCTAATGTCGAGCAATAATAGTTTCCAGAAGTTTAAGATTGTGGATGAGCTTTCGTTAGGATTGAATCTTGTCACTACGGAATTTTAATAAGCTGCCCGAGCACCTGTGGAGACTAGATCAAATAGTTTTGAGAATAATTTAGTTATCCAATATCAATATATATAATATGTATAACATGAGATTTAATTTGGACTTTTTGCAAAGTGTGGAGAGCTGGAGTAACAAACCAAGTTGCAAGAGCTTATAACAAACCAAATTGCACGAGCTTATTTTAGATAAGTCAAAATAGGAAAGTCCTTGTCCGCCATATGAGAAAACGGGTGAGGAGCCATACCATTTGGTGTCAACCATTCATTGACCTACTGGGAGTTGTAGAAAATAGAATTTTCTTCCTCCGACCAGCATAAAATTCATGCCAACCAACGCCATATATCTCCGATCAGAAGTGAATGTTAAATGGTCGCTGACTAATGATCAGATGTAGACGATGAGTAAAGAAAAGTTTTCTATTCTAGATTTTCCAGTCGCCGACCTGCTCTCCGATAAACATTCCACCATACTTATAATTATGAGATGCCCCGACCTGTGAAATATTTTCCAACCATCTTTGTAAGTGCCGATCAAGAAGTAGTAGGTCGGGAAGCTTTTCAACCTGTGGAACCTTAGCACCGACAAACAAAAGAGGAGGTCGGGAATCACTCACTTTATATAATAGTTGTCTCCAACCAATAAATGTTCTTACATATATTGTTCATGTGGTCTCCCACCAGTAATCCAGCAGCTATTATCCTCTGCCTTCGTCATTATAGCAATCTCCGACCAACAGTAGGTTCTACAGACCTTTGCAAAAATTACTAATTAATCTTTTTTTATCATAAAAAATGAACTGGTGAAATTATTGACCAACATAAAAGACCAGAAGTTTATAGTCGAGGAGGAATTTGGGATGCCGACCAACTGAATATGTTTTTTTGTTCCTGGGTTTGTGAATTCCTTGGTCGGGGAGGAAATCAATGATTGTTGACCAAAAATAGATGTTACCGACCTACATTGGGGGAATCTCCTGACTTATGCTGAATCTTGATTTTGGTATAGACAGACATGTCGCCGACCAAGTGCAAGCCTATGTCGACCAATAAAATATGGGACAACGAATTTTCCGATCTATGATATGTTCTTCAGTGGGTAGTTAGCTACATGGGCCTTACTTCCTCTCCTTTCATCGGCTAATTTGCGTATCATGCCCATGATTGCTGATTGAAAATTGGGCCGAGATATTCGTTGATTCTGTAATAACCCAATATGTTGTTGTAGAATAAAAGCAGATCATCATTTGTTATTGTTGAAATTGGGTGCATTGATTAAGATTATAGAGTCTCTCCCAGGTCGGGTTATCGGAGTTTGACTAATGACAGATTTATCAAATCACGAGCTCCAAAATCCTCCATGTCCCTGGGATAAAAAAAATTTCGTTGTGATTTCTTGAATATATGGTCTCCTCTAATTATCGGGAGCAAATAAACCCATATTGTCTGATTGCATTCAACACTTATTATTGGACCAAAGAATTTTTTTACCAAACCCAAGATTCATGTTTCTCCTTCCTCTAGAGACGGGTAATTGTGTATTCAGGAGAGAGAAAAGTATCATATATAAACATGATCATGGAATATCATGGAGTCATTGAAGACCTAGAACGAAATTCATCTCAAAATGAATAATAAAAATTATCAGAAATTGAGACGAATTGAATGAAATGATATGGTTATCTTTGCAGAGAAAATAGTTTTTCTTGAAAAGAGAGAAAATAGTTTTTTCTAGAAGAGAGAGAAAATGAATTTGTATCTCGAATTTCAGATTACCTAGAGAATAATAAGGCAAACTATTGTAATATAATTTAGATATTCTAAAAGTCGAGATCTACGATTGCCCAATTTTTGAGAAATTTATATCCCAAATATGCACCCAAAGTCTCAATTTGAGGCGGTTTCTTCTAATAATTAGGGGATAGAAAATTATTTTCATATTTTTCAGTTTCACAGATAAATTATCATGGAAATTCAAAGAGTCATCGTCTCAAAATCAATAATGAATAGTTTCAAAAATTTCACACGATTGGGCAGATTTGTAAATGAACAATATTGTTAACATCTATGCGGAGAGAGAGAAAACTGAATTTGAAGAGAGAAAAAATGGATCTGTTTCTCTAAATTTCAGATTTCATGTAGAATATTATGGCAAATCAGTGTCCATAACAGTGTTATATGAATTTTAAAAAATATTCAGTTCCTGAAAACGTGATTCATGATTGAATGAAGTAATATGTATAACATTTAATTGTTCATATAAAAAGATAGAAATACTTAGCTTTTGGAGATGATCTTCATCTTTTCTAATAAGAAGGAAAGAATTCTTGTGTCGAATTCCCACAGACGGCGCCAATCTGTTGATGACTAGAAATAGCATCCATGTTATCTTATCGACATCAACAACAGATAAAAATGAAGGTATGAAAATGATGATTGAAGATGAAATGATGATCACATCAAACACATAAGAGAAAAAGGTTTTTAAAGTGGTTCGGCTATAAATAAAGCCTACGTCCACTATTATTTTATTCCCAGGGATTTACAATAGCACAATATGGTGTAGAGAGAGAAAGAGTGCGTATCTTGTGTACGGTGTTTCTTAGTTGTCTGTCCCTTTGGCTAAAGGAATATATGTATTTATAATGATGGGAGTTAAAGAGATACAATGTCTTTATACATTCAGACATTTATATCTATATACAATGAATCTAATTGTTGGTCCTCTAGGATGGTTGATCTTCCTTGAGTTGCTTGGTATGCCGACTAACTCTCCTCGAGTGCGGGCTTACTCTCCTCGGGTTCCGAACAAGTATAAATATTGCCACGTAGGATGACATGTGTCCTTTTCTGACTGGTCCTCATAGATGGAGAATTTTTGCGTCAACACTCCCCATTGTTATCTTCAATGCCTTTCATGGATTGTAATTTCCAATTTTGATTTTGCCCGCATTTTTCCATTATCCCGATTTTTCATCTTCGAACACTTTGAATCCATACATATATCCTTCATTTCGTACCCTTGCCTAACCTACATTACAACCCTAAACAAGTCCTATGTGATCTTAGGGTGAGTTTAATTCAAAAGTTGAAATAGTTTTGATAATCTATGAAAATACATTTCGCCTCCTTTATTGTGAGGTATCTGTCATTGAGATTAGAATTTTTCATTTTATATATAGCGTTCTTCATTTGTGACATGTGCATGGCCTAGTTTCCATTCACATTTACTCTTTATGCCCATATGTTCCGTGCGTTACTTCCTTGTTTCGAGTGAATTCACTTTATGGTTGTAATGCCCGTGAGGATTTACTTATATGCATGCTTTAATATTTAGTATCCTATTTATTTAAGTTTTTGCCAAATCACACTTCGCATGTGCTCTCTCCCCTCCCACATTTTAAGATTTCAATTCTATGAGGTGCATTCTATAATGTTAATAATACGAGCTTTTGTTTGAATTCGTTAATTGTGCAAATAATGCATATCAAATCCTTTTCGATATTGTTGGGCTTGTCGCATGTTGGTTTGGTCATATTTTGAGGAAACCATATAATATTTGTGGGCTTCATCCCTGAAAACCCTCACGAAATGGCACTCGTCCACTAGGCTAACCTAGGGGTTTAACGGCTTATTGTATATGCTAAACGCAATCGTGTTCCCTATGAAAGTGGCATTTATATTTTGATGCATATATGCATGTTGTGTTTTTCTTATAGTTCTTCTTTCTTTGAATTTCATTACTAGGGACTAGCAATGTGTAAGTTAGGGGTTGTGATTCGTATCTAATATTGCATTTAATTACCCTCGAACCTATGCATTTTAGCCCCCTCAAGTATCGTAATTGCTATAATTATGCTTGATAACCAGACAACCTCTGTTTTATATTCTAACATGTTATTTGAGGTATTATTGAGCTTTTGTAGGTGTTACGGTGCTTAGTATGAAGTTTGAGTTCGTTCTGGTTAAGTTCCGTCGCGATTCGTATGTTCGGGGGCATTTCAATAATTTTACACTTCAGGATTTTTTCCCGAATACTTCACGGAAGTTGTAGCCATCGGGCCAAGCTTCGCGCATCCGCGAACGATGAGCAAATCGGAGTCCTAACGAAGGAAACACTGACCTTTAATCGGAAAAGAATTATAACAAAAATAACAATTTTATTAATTGACCTTATATCCTTCTTCTCTTTTATAACAAATCCTATAATTTCATATATGTCCCTAAAACATTTTTGGAAGGAAACTCAATGGGCTATTTTGGTTCTTTGCCTGAGTTTGGCTCGGGTTTTGGTTTCGCCCAAAATTCGGAGCTTTCGTCCGAAATTGAGCATGGATTTTGAATGTATATCGTTTTGGAACACGGATTTACGTTTCGGGGTATACCCATTTTTGAGTTTTGTCCATTAATGGAGGTGTGGTGGGTTTTTGGCAATGGGAGGTTTTTAGGGCTGCTTTTGACTTGAGTAACCCATTTTGCAGTGGGGTTGTGCTCGATTCTTGGCATGGCTGCCCCATGTGTGTGCAGGTTGCAGCGTGATGCCCATTTGTGGCTTTCGTTGGCAAGGAATTTGGTTTTGTGTTGGTAGCAACGAAGTTTTTATCCGCGATCGACCGACCATGCTCCGGTGGTCGACCGATGTTTTGATTTTTGCCTTCGAAGTTTGACACTGTGCTCTTCCCCTTTTCCGCGGTCGACCGACCATGCTCCGGTCGTCGGTCGTTGTTCTGTATTTTTTTCCACGACCTGTTGCCCATTTCTTTTTTTCTATTTCTATTTTTCTTTTATTTCTTTAGTGAAGACTTATCCCCTTTTTTCCTTCTTTTTTTTCTTTTTCTTTTATCTCTTATTATAGCCTACTATAAATACACAACTTGGTGTATTTTCTATGAGACATGAATTTAGGAACTTCATTTTTTAATTAGTTTTAGACCTAGGGTTTGAGAGCTCATTTGGGGATTTTTGTGGTATGTTTCAGCTCTCCTACCACTTTATGTAATTCCTCCATTAATGTAAGTGTACTATTCATTATCCTCCCTTTTATTCAAGCTGTGTTCTTTTTTCATGCTTTATTTATTATTTCCTTGCCTAGATAATTTTAGTGTTAAATTAATTAGTTATTTTAATTAATTAGGTAATTTAATTAATGTTTTAATTATGTGTAGCGGCTAATTTAAATTAAGTTGTGTCGGATTGAACTCACCTAGGTTGACTTGTTGCTTTGCTTTTGTGATGGAGTTTTACCTGTTTATTTCGAGTGTGTTGTCATAGTTATTAAGCCTAGGAGATTTAAAAGGGTATATCATGTATGCTCCGTATTTACGACCTTTCGTACGTAATTTCCGGGGTATTTATTGATGCCAAAATCTTATTAGTCTTTTATGCGAATTTAGGGGTGTGACAACTCTTAATTTAATTAATTGACGAAAAAAGATGCAATCTTGGAACTCGTGAACCCATGTAACCATTTTATACTAATTAACTTAGGGTGAGCGATATTCCACACAACCTATTATTTTTATTCACTTTGTTAATTTAGTTTAAATACACTCGCCTAGTATAATCTTTTCCTTTTGTTATCTATTATTTTTGTTACCAAATATCTTTTACACTTTTATTGTAGGAATATTAAACCTTATAAATTCTAGCAACTCGTCTCTGTGGATTTTTGACACCCTGACTTGTCGCTATACTCCCTTAAAAGAGTATAGTGAATAGTTTAGGTTTTTGTATTAAGGCGGTGAACAGAAAATAACGATTAGCATGCTAACTACGCGCTACCTTTCACGAGCATAATCAACCTCCAATAAAAGATGAAAAATATTTATCAAGTGTTTGGCACGAGCGTTGGAAATTTTCCCCTTATGCTCAAGGATGAGCTTTTTCGAAGGAGGGGAGAGTGATGTATATTTGTGCCACGTGGCACAAGGAGGCCGGTCCAAAAGAGAATATTGAATTTGTATTTTATTTTTTTAGTAAAATAAATGAATATTCTGTGACACCCCACCTAATTAATCCCGAGTGATCAGTCCTAAATTAAATTAGAACAGGTTTCTCAGTTGGTTTATTCTTAGCATCACTGTCGCCGTTTTAATTACTAACCACCTAAGTGAGAAAATTAGACGGGTGCCAAGTTTTATCTTTCATTAACTAAAATGAAATACTCATGCGGAAATATAATAATATAAACAATCACAACTAACTAAAATCAACCATTCACAATTAATTAACAGACCGAATAAACCATCAGTTCAAAATCCAACAAAAGTAAAGACAAGTAATAACTCTCAACGGGCCTGACATAAACACTGAAATAAAACTATGAGCTACCTGCTCGAATAACTGATAGGAATTTTCTACACTAACAATTAAAATAACGAGGCGCCTATCAAACTCCCGCAACATCTACACATGCTGCAGCAACGGATCCCTGAAATGAGTTAAGCGGGGCGTCCCTGTGGCTGGACACCTAAAATGTTTTTTTTAAGTTTTTATATCAAGGGTTAGTACCCAAAATATTTGGAAAACATTTAGCAAATGATTACTTGCTGTAATAAGTAAATATGCATGCTCTCTATATTTTAGTTAGTGCCTCACTCTCTTGAGGACATCCTCACCCCTCCTTTAATGTGCACTAATAACGCCTTGATTAAATTTACCTAGTTAATTATCCCCTGACTAGATAACTGAATATAATCCCCTTGCAACCATCCTACTATAACCGAGTGTGCAATAATTATGATTTCTAAGTTATTATCTACGTTAACTTAATTAATCATATCCCTTTTTAAGCTCGTATAACTTTCACACCCATTATATGTATAATCCAATTCACAGCCTGTATCAATTTACCCGTATATAATTATTTACCTCATTATATACACATAGTTATTTTACAACATTCACAAACATGCTGAAATATTAATTGATACTAAACATCCTCCCGAGTAATAACTCACTGGATGTAAATTCTTTAAAGTGCTATCCCACTAGGCATATTCACATTACCTAGTTACCCCAAGTCAGAATCGCTCACTAACTTGGTTAATACATAAAAATTAGAGGCGGTCATATTCCTTCCCTGAAAGTGAGATGCCCCTCACCCATATAATGGACGCTATGACTTGGGAATATACTCACCCTACTCCTCAAGCTAGGGGATTCATCCATTACGCACAACCTACCTCCTATAGCACTAGAGTATATAATAATAATATCTAGCCACTGATATTAATGCACACACCATATATATATACTATCGCACACCGTATATATATATAAATAAAATAAACTATCCCGTCTATATCGTGTACTATGTCCGTAACACAAGCCTATTCAAATTATTATGAGTTTAAGGCCCAACTCTAATTATTAATTACTTCGCACATTAATTAGTAATTAAATTACTTTTGGTGTCGCTCCAACCAATATATTCGGACTTACTCTCGTGGACCGAAATAAAATAATACCCGAGTCTAAATCCCCGACTCCAAATTATTTAGCTTTCACTCTAAATAAATTTAACGCTTTGGTATCACTCAACCCATATAACCGGACTCGCCCACTCGATCCGTATTTAATTATTTCAAAATATTCTTTCCAAAATTTAACTGTATTATGACCCATATAAATTTTCTTTCGAATCCCAATTAATTTTCCTTCATAATTGATTAAATTGTATCCCTATGTTTATTTCTCATTACATAAAGTATAGGAAGGAAGTTTAATTTAAATTCCCTTACATATATAAACTGGACGAACTGTCAGAATTGACCGACCATCGATCGATCGATCCCTAACCCTCGATCGATCGATCGTACAGGTCATCGTCTTCCCAGGTTGTCTGTTTCAACCATGGACGAAAAGCTCAGAACCCTAACTTCTTCTATAGTCTAACAAAATCTTTTCTTCGACAAAACACACCAAGAACATCATAAGGGACCCCCACAAAGTCCACAAACACCATTCAATTTTCGTTCTCTACCATTTTCATAAATTGGGGAGAAATCTATTTTTATTCGTTAACCCATCTCAACATCAATTATTTATCTAAAATTCATTTCTAATTCATCAGGGTTTACACATCTTACCAGAGATATATATACAATCTCAGATTATACATCAATTTATACACAATTTAGAATTCAGAATATTGATTTACAAAAATCCCATGTTTGTACACTTTAAATCCCAAAACAAATTTTGATTTCTCACATCACATATATATTAATCAAAATGCAAATTAAATGTTACATCAAGTTAACCACTTTCCTTATGATTCGTAGGGTCTGATTTGGAGTTATGAATTCCCAAGGTTAAAGATGAAATCCCTTCTTTTGGCTCTTTCCTTTGTCCCCCAATATTCCATTGACTGCCTCTTAGGGTTTCCTCTCCCACTAAGTATTTTCTAAACTCTAATCAGTCGTCCCCATTTTTCTTATAATTAATTAATTAGGCTAAATCCCATTTTTTGCCTAATGGGTTAAGCCCAAGTGACCCAAATGCTCCCGTGTGGGCTCGGCTATGTCTAAAAATGTCTCGTGACTCGTTTACTACCTCGGGTACTCTTTTTTACTCTCTCAATCCATTCGAACTGAACTGTACACTCAAAACTGGCATCTGAATTAATTTATAAAAATCCTTATCTCACACCCAAATTAGTCTATACCGACTCCCCGTTGAGATAAGTACATACCTCGTCATTAATACCCAAAATGACGTAAATAAATTATTACTATTCACCTTGTAATTAAATTTTCCTAAATATTGACCGTTCACTCCCCGATTAATATTTAAATATATATATTGCCATAATTAATTCAATTAAAATTACAACACACAAGTAATTTTGAATTCTCGAATTATTTAAATACCAAATGAACAAAAGTACGGGGTGTTACATACTCCCCCTTACAAAGGAATTTCGTCCCCGAAATTAGGTTGTACTTGTGGTGAATAGCTCTGGATATTGTTCCGGCATATCCTCCTCCCACTCTCAGGTAGATTCATCAACGTTGTGATGACCCCACTGTACTCCAATTAGTGGAACAACCTTGGATCGTAACTTCTGCTCACTACGGTCCAGAATAGCTACCATTCTCTCCTCATATGAAATGTCTGGCTATAAATCAATTTCCTCGAGTGGAATGTGCCGGAAGGCCCTCTCGCTCCTTCGATATTTCTTCAGCGATGCCACATGGAACACGTCGTGTATCCGCTGAAGATGCTCTGGCAATCCCAGTCTATATGCTATCAGTCCCACCCTCTCAATAATAGGGAAAGGTCCCACGTACCTCGGTGCTAATTTACCCTTCTTGCCGAACCTCATCACCCTTTTCATAAGGGACACCTGGACTAATACCTGATCCCCAACCTCTAACTCCACATGTTTTCGTGAAGCATCAGCATAACTCTTCTGACTATCCTGAGCTATCCGAATCCTCCCTCGGATCAACTCTATCTTGGTAGATGTCTCCTGGACACTCTTTGGCCCCAGTAGCTTGTTGTCCCCCACCTCTAAACAACAAGCGAGCAAATAATAAGGTCTCCCGTATAGTTCCTCGAACGGTGCCATGGCGATCGTGAATTGGTAAGAGCTGTTATATGAGAACTCTACCAAAGGAAGATATCTCTCCCATCCTCCCCCAAAGTCTAGAATGCACATCCTTAGCATGTTTTCCAGCATCTGATTGACTCTCTCAGTCTGCCCGTCGGTTTGTGGGTGACAGGATGTACTCAAATGTAAATCTGTTCCCATGGCCTCCTGAAAGCTCTGTAAAAAATAGGCCATAAAATTTTTGTCTCTGTCAGACACAATATTTATCGGCACCCCGTGCAGCTTAACAATCTTCGCTATGAATAGCTACGCATAACACATCGTCTTAAAGTCAGTGCGAACCGGCACGAAGTGGGCCACCTTGGTTAATCGATCCACAATGACCCATATAGAATCATAACCTCTCGACGATTCAGGTAACCCTGTAATAAAGTCCATGGAGATGCTCTCCCACTTCCACATGGGAATCTCTAGTGGTTATAACACCCCTGATGGTCTCTGATGGTCAACTTTCACGAGCTGACATGTGGCACATTTCGAGACAAACTTCTCTACGTTTCATTCCTTCCCACTAATACTGCCTCCTCATATCCTGGTACATTTTATCCTCGACGGGATGTATCGCAAATCTTGAGCCATGGGACTCTGTCATAACAGCGTGCCTCAACTCCTCATCGTCTCGCATAATTAACCTCCCATTTAGGCATAGGACTCCTTTCGAGCTAATTGAGTAATCCTCTGCTCCCTCAGCTAACAACTGGCGTACCTTATCCTGGAAAATCTGGTCCTCAGCCTGAGCCCTCACCACTCGCATAGCGACCTCAGGTGTGATGGATAAAGATGACATGCAAGCCCATTCTACATCGTCCTCATATCGAAGTTCTCTCCACTTCGTTTTCCAGACTTCTGATATATCCCCAGTTGGTCTCTGGCTCAATTCATATGCCACCACATTAGCCTTACCAAGATGATACTGAATATCAAAATGGTAGTCTTTCACGAATTCTAGCCGCCACCTCTACCTCATGTTTAGATCCTAATGTGTGAAGAGATACTAAAGTGACTTGTGATCCATGAATAAAGTGAACTGTTCTCCTAGAAGATAATGTCTCCATATCCTCAAAGAAAAAATGACCGCTTCTAGGTCTAGGTCATGAGTGGGGTAATTCCTCTCGTGGGGATTTATCTTTCTGGACGCATAAGCTATACCTCCTTCCTCCTGCTGAAGCACACCCCCAAGTCCCTGTAGGGATGCGTTAATGTAAACCCGATACTCTAGTCCTCCCTTCGGCAAAGCAAGTATAGGTGCAGATGTCAAGTTGTCCTTTAGCTCGTCGAAAGATAATTGATAATGATCACTCCAAGTGAAAGGGTCCCCTTTTCGAGTCAGATTCGTCAAAGGGCCCGTAATGTTTGTGAATCCTTTAATGAATCACATGTAATAGCCTGCGAATCCTAAAAAATTGCGCACCTCGGTCGGTGTTGTGGGTTGTCCCCACTCCCTCACCGCTAACACCTTACTCGGATCCACCACAATACCCCGATCTGACACCACATGGCCAAGAAACTGCACCTCCCACAGCCAAAATCCACGCTTCTCGAATTTGGCATAGAGTTGGTGATCCCACAGTGTATGTAGAACCTTACGCAGATGCTCTGCGTGCTCCTCGTCAGTGTGCAAGTAGATCCAGATGTCATCAATGAACATAATGACAAACTGGTCGAGGTACTCTCTGAAAACCTTGTTCATGAGATCCATAAATAGTGCTGGCGCATTTGTGAGCCCGAATGGAATCGTCCTGAACTCGTAATATCCATACCACGACAGGAAAGCAATCTTAGAAACATCCTCCTCTTGGATACATAGCTGATGATACCCTGACCTCAAATCGATCATGGAGAAATAGGATGCCCCTCTCAATTGGTCAAAAAGTTCATCGATCCTAGGTAACGGATACTTATTCCGTATCATCACCTTCTTCAACTCCCTCTAGTCCACGCACAAACGAAGTGAACCATCCGGCTTCTTTACAAATTACACCGGTGCACCCCACAACGATGTACTACGTCGAATGAAACCCTGACCCAGGAGCTACTGAATCTGCTCTCTCAACTCACGCATCTCTGAAGGGGAAATACGGTACGGTGCTCGAGCAATCAGCCTCATCTCCGATACTAAATCTATTACAAACTCGATTTCCCCACTGACTCGAAACCCTGGTATTTCTTGGGACACATCCTCGAAGTCCCTCACTACCGGTATTGAATCCAACGGAACTGCAACCTCCCGTGAGGTCTCCTCCTCGATGTAATACAAGTTTGTGCGTGACCCCCCTCAGGTAGAGGCATAGCTATTAGTAGCATATCATGTCCCGGAATAGAGAACACAATTGTCCTCTCGTAACAATCCACAGTCGCCCGATAACCTGCCAACCAATCCATACCTAAGATGACATCGTAACCCTCCATATCTAACACTAAGAGGTCTGCTGCTAAACTAAGTCTCCCAATCAAAATGTCCACCCCTCGACAAATCGAGTGAATCAAAGTCCCGCTGCCTACTGGCGACTCTACACACATACGAAGACTACTCGCGGTCTCTAGTAACCCGACCCATTTATAAAAATTAGATTTAATGAATGAATGCGACGCTCCCATGTCAAAATGTATACTACCCTCATGACCATGAATGAGAAACATACCCTCAACTGCTAGTAGTGCCTGCTATGCTGGAGGATTGGGAACATCCTGAATGTTATACACACGCTCGTAGTGAATTTACCCCTGCTGGGTGGAGTTGTGTAATACCCCGCACTTTTATGGATATTTATTTATGGGATTAATTAAATTAAATGTGAATTAATTGAGAATTAATCCGGATAAAATACTAACGAGATGTGAGTTGGTATTTGATTATAATGTGGATATATGGCAGTATATGAATATTGAAAATATTATAATTGTCGCGAGACTGAAATACGGCAATTTGGGAAATTTTGTTGGGACGCGCGTGACAGTCGCGTTAGGAGGGTAATTATTTAAATTAAAAAGTGAATTTTATTTTTATCAACCGTATGGTCCTTTTGAGTGCGCCAAAGTGTCTAGAAGGGTCGAGATAGTCATAAAACACTGGCCGAGAGTTTAGTTTGGGTCCTGGGACATTTTTAGGCCAAACCAGCAACCCGGGAGGGTATTTTGGTAATTTTAAAAATTATGGAATTAAGACCCACGATTTTTAGTGTTGATTTATTTATTTTTGGTTAGGACATTAGGGCCATGATCAGCCAAAAATATAGAGGGGAGTAACGTGAGTTAGAGGAGAGGTTACAAAAAGTCCCCAAACCAAAACCACCACCCACCACCACCAATTTGGATGGAATTGTGGCCGAAATGGAGAGAGGACCAGCCCTTAAACGACAACAACGGATCAGAACATCAAATTTACAGGCAAGTGGTTTATCTTGCAAAGATTCAAAGCATATATTTTAGATGTTTCTATAGAATTGGAGATTTCTCATAAATAATGAAGATTAAATGGATTTGAATGGTTTAAATCATAATTTGGGTAGGACTTTCATGTAGGTTTATATTTGAGATGATAACAACTACGAATTTATGATTAATGAGTAGAGAATTTCAAAATTTGAAGGAATTATGGGATGTTCTTGAAGAAATAGGAAAAACTAGGTTTTATATGATTTTTGGGTAATTTGATCCACAAAAGTGATGTTATATGTTGATTTGATGAATCTAAAACGTGGGGAAAGAAGTAAACATGTTAGTAGGATGATTAGTGTATCCATTTGAGAGTTTTGGACGTTAGAATGATGATTAAGAAGAGTAAAAAGATGCAAACCCGTAACTGCTAAGGATTTCTGGGTTGATGCCTGCTTGATCGATCGATCGACTCAAGAATGTTGATCGATCGAAGGTTCGATCGATCGACCCCTTTTTATCGATCGATCGACCCCTGCTGTATTTTGGAAATTGTTTCTCTTTAAGGTTTAATGATTATTCCAAAGCCGATGTTGGTTATTAGGAAGTTTAATATGATAGTGTGGGACTTAATTAAAGTCAGTAGGTCCTTAGTTGTTATCGGAGAACGCTATAACTTATGGGATTGATTGATATTACGTGTGAGGGTCTACCGAGTAAGGTACGGTTAGAAAACGTTCGAATTGGAACTCCATTGAGAATTGAGGATGATGTCAGATAAGGGCAGTAACGGAGCGACTTTAAGTACTGAAATAACATTTGAATTTATAAGAAATCTAGTGACCTTTTGAGTTAGTTTTAAGTACCTAAATTGATACGACGAGAGAGTTATCAAACGGAATATATATGATATGTAATACTCGGAGTAAATTTGACACGTACGAGATTAACTAGATGAAATGTGCGAACATCTATATTGATATATGATTACTTAGGTTGTGTGAATGCCTAGTGTATGGATTTCTTATGTGTATGACATACCTACCATACTTGCTATCACGGGAGGTTTACGTTCGCTTAGGGGCCTCTAATCCTTGTGTGCCCGGATTTAGATTAGTACCTTGAGGACATAGTTCAAGAGAATGACTTATTTTTGAGTTAATAAGTCAGCTGACAATGGAGCGTAGGTATGTACGTGACCCATGGATATGTTGAATTATGTTCGCCTCCATTTTGTGTGTTGTGCTTATTCTAACAATTCCTGAGAGATTTGGAATTTGTAATCCTTATGTACGTGATGTACTGGGATGGATAGCAGAGTATGTGTGCACCGCATCTTAGCCTCGGGGTGCTTGTATTGTATATTTATGATGTGAATAATATACGGTTAAATGAACAGACTTGTCATGTTTAATTATGAGAATAATTTATAGTAACTCCTTGAGAAGATAAATAAGGGGATAACCTCCAGTAAATGATAATGCTAATAATTAAGAATATGAGTTTAAGTAAAGCTATCCACTCAAGTGATAACATTGGGAATTCATATTGTAAATATTTGAGATGGGTTCATTGTTGCTTAGTAGATGTGATTGACTAAGATATACGAATGGGTTAAAAATGAGAATTTAACTAACACTTGAGATAAGTAAATTAACGAATGTGAACATGGGTTATAAATATGAATTAATTGGGGGTTATGTGTAGATACTCTATGTTTGAATGCGAAGATAGGAGTGGTATAAACTAGTTAGATAGTGGCATAACTAGGATGGGTTAAAGGCATACGTTAGACGTGCACAGTAGTGGAGAGGTAAGGAACTCATGTGAGAGTACGCAATTAACGTGTTTATAATATGTGATGTTCAATTGTAATTTAAATCACTTGCTGTTTTTAAATAATCTCCACATTCGGGCTCTGACCCGTTTGCTTTCAAATCTAGTTTTTTGTAAAATCCTTTTTAGGTGCCCAGCCACAAGGACCCCATGCATAGGATCTCTATTCAGGTGACGAGCTGTAGCTGTTGTGGAAGTTACAGGGCTTTGCTAGTAGACGCCTCTTCTCTAGTCTTGACTCCATATTCAGTTTCATCATTGTAGGGCATGTCGCCCATTTCTTTAGAGACACTTTATATTTCAATTATTCAGATTTTGGTTTGTAATTAATTCAGGATGCAGACTTGTTTTATTTATTTCCATATTGGGATTGTTGTGAGGAGTATTTCCTCTAGACTCTTTATTACTTGTTGATTACACTATTGGGACTTTATTGTGAATGGTTATGTTATTCTTTCATTATTCATTTATTGCATGTTAATCAGATTTAATTTAAAATTTGACATCTTACTTTTTAAATACTAGGTGGTTAGAAATCATAAAAATGTGCAACTTGGAATTTTATATTAATTTAATAAAGGAGTAGCTACCCGGTTTTTAATTAGTCGGGGTGTTACAGGTGGTATAAGAGCATCAGGTTCTAGTGTCCTTTAGGATATGTACGGCTTGTTATGTTTCCGCTGAGATTACTTTGATGTAGAGCGCTATGTTTAGGATTGTTGATATCTTTGGTGAAATTTCGTTCTGCTGCTTTAATACATGGTAGTGAATCTTATTTACGAACGGGTGTATTCGTGTGCCGAACAATGTAGTACGTCAGGCGAAGACAGTTGGGTGGACAGCAGGAGGCAAACATATATTGAGGTTAATTGATCTATTTAAAGAAGGATGACCATAGTTGAAGTCACCGATATTATGTCATGGAAGTCCTGGATGATATAGAAGGCTAAGGCGCGACTTGAGACTTCCGGGTACGACTATAGTAGGAATGGGTTCAAATTAGACACATCCAACAAGGTTGGAATGGGAGAGAAAGAGTTAGGTGTAACATTAAAGAGAACCAGCAGTAGCAATACTCGAAAGGCGAAGACGGCATGTGCTAGCCAAATGAACGCAATGTATCCAAAGGCTTGGACATATGTCGCAGTATGGCCAATCGAGAGTGAAAATTTAGGAGAAATTTTTCCTTGACTCGTAAGAGCGGAGATTCAATGGTGAGACAAGCAACCCACTTAAAAAGTGGAATGTGATGTCGAGAGCGTGTACACGTATGGTTTCACCATAAGTTCCTTCATCAGATGTTCAGGTTGAAAGGCGAATGTTATTATAAACTCACATAAGAGGGACAAACAGGGGTCAACTTGTGAGGAGAAATTTAATGTTGTAGCGAACCTTACACCGGGTGGAGAAGGTGGTATGGAGAAGAGGATGTTAAAGGTATAATCTACATACAAGAAGGATTGTTAACTTTTATGGGAAATTTTGCTTGGATGATAAATACAGATAGTAATAATATCGCGTGGTGTAAAGTTGGAGGTAGATGTTCCCTTGGGTAGGGAGATACGAAAATCGAAGAATTTGTATAGAATAAGACTGGGAAGATGGTGTTGGAGAAACACCACAAGGAGGAAGACCCAATGGAGAAACCGTTAAAATAATTCGATAGCGGAATTACTACCGAGCGATGGTAATTTCAGTAAGAGAGGTGGAATACTAGTAGTGTGTTCCTTAGGTACATCAAGCTAAGGGAACAATGGAGATAGTCTTCAGAGTCGAGACTACCATCGTCCGAGAGATGGACCACCTTAAAATGATTTGTGAGACAAAAGATAAATGGAGTATGTGTAGAGGTAATTCTGTGGGAAGTGAAACCCGTGCGTCATAAAAATTTTCCCGATACGAGAGTAGGGATCAAGGTATTGTGCCTGGCGAGGGCAATAGTTATTGAAATATCCGGTTTGGGACAGACATGTGTGGTAAGTCCAGGAACCATTTGAGCAGCCGGGAAAATTATTAGGATAAAAGTATGAGTTATATCCTCAGATGAGGATGCATGTTATTTATGGCATGAATGAGTTACTACATTTGTTACAATTGTATATTCACTTGAGAGTCGAGTTTAGTGAGTATATCAATAATTTTATTATATATAAGAACATTTTTCCCTGATCGTGTGGGGGTTACTTTTATTGTCATCCGCGGAGGATGAATGGGTATATTAATAGCGGTTTATGCTTTATCAAAATTACTCATTTTAGTGTTGTGTTATACGAGTATGATATGATATTATTTATGGTTTTATGCATATGATTATACCGATAGTGTGTTGGTATTGCAAGTTTATTAGGATTGCCACCTTGGGGTAGCATGTTTTGTTCTGGCGAGGCCCCATCTGTGATAGGGCCGGACTCGCAATTGTACTTTTGTATATAGGTATATATACATATATATGAATATGTTGTGATTTCAAAAAAGTATAATGGTCTTGAATATTTAATCCCAATATGCGTAGAAATTAAATTGTTATGAGTAGTATGTAATTAGTTTACTAGTCAGCAAAGAGTTAGCTGGTGGTTATAAGTAAAACTAGAGAGGCCATAATGAGAAGAGTGCATTGTTTTATCACCCATTAGAAATTTGGGAGTTTATACTCATAGTTGTGTGTCTGGGGACGGGATTTTGAGAACCCCAATTTTAGTTGCATGGTGTATATGGAATGTGATTACCATCAGTGTCAAGAGAAACTGTCATTCGAAAGGAGTTCCTTGTTTAAATGTCATTGCGACAGAATGTAACTTTGTTGTTAAAAGGCAAGAGTGTAGGGGTACATATTATGGACAGGGCTTAACGGATTCCGATGACCGACAATGTTAGGTAGTAGTGTATCGGGGGGGTTCCTTGTTTGGATTTCGCTTTGTGAGACACCCCACGCATGAAACTTAGCGTAAGGTTGGTAGTAAGGAAATGTGTGGCCTTTCATTCATGATTTGGATACCTCTATCATTATGGGAGTACGTAGTTATAACGGGAAGTTACAAGGAGTAAATTATGATGTACGGCCATTGGAGCTAGTTGTTAGTCAATTTAATATATAAGTACTAATAATGTTGGTTTGGTCATGGCGTGTTGAAGGACGCATTGAGGATAAGGAGGATTTAGGATTTCTAATTCAGAAGCGATTGAGAACGCCCAAGTGGTATAGCACCGTTGTATTTACAGTGACAATAAAGAGTTTGGGATTTGTATGAAGCGTATATAATGTTTAAAAACCGTATGGTTGGGTTATAAGGGGGCGTAGACATTTTGATTTGCTAAAGTGTAAATCAAAGGAAGAGGGAACATATACGGGTGAGATTATTACTTATGAGATTAAACGTCATAAGAAAAGGTGTAAGTGAATATCATGTGTAGTCAGTGTTACGTTCAAATTTGGAGGAAATGCCGTAGAAAGACATTTAATAAAAGGATATCTCTTGAGAAGGCGAATAAATCATTATGAGTAATTTGGAGTAGAGTTCCCACCAATCGAATGTTGAGGGTGACTCAAGAGTAAATAGAGTGAGAATGTTAATAAGGTATAAGGAGTCCAGATTTTCACAAAGAGGTGAGAAAGTGTAAGGGTCGAAACTTTGGCATATGCCAAGAGAAGCAGAGGATCGTTAAGTATCACTTAACGGGAAGAATATTTACACTATTAGATAGTGAACACGCCGGTACGTGGTTTGACGTAGTATTATTTAGAACTGGGATGAAATCCCCGAAATCCACATTTAGGTGGGGTGACAATAAGTAGTAGGAAATAACGATTCAAACTGAGGGTTGTATCACCTATAACCCGAGGTGCAGGCGCAAGGTGACTAACGACTGATGGATTGTATGAAAGAAATTTTGGATTACTTACGATATTTTCAATTCCAATTCGGGTATAACTAGTGAGGTATATTGTAGTCATGAGGAGGAGATATTACCTAATGGTAGAGTTGGGGGAAAAGCACCCGTATCTATTTATGGTGGACAAGGTGCTTACAAAGGTTTGTGTGACACCAACAGGTTGAGGTGGTTTTCCCTTGTGTGGAGTCACAACGTCGGGATATTTCAAGGAATGGACAAGCGTAGTCAGATGTGCTATTGATTCATCCCAGGATGGGAGTTTTGGAGTTTTGGATAAACGCGAGAATTAGTAGTGAGGTGCGGACTCACAATACTATAAAAAAAATAATGCGGCTAATGATGTATAGGCCATTTTTATTCGAAGGTTGTTTATTAAGAGCACAACGTGAGGTGCATTTATCGAAGATTATTCTGATAAGGTATCAAGTATGTTAAACAAGCTTATTGTGAAGCGAGGGTTTTAGTGATTTAGGCTTTTCTTTATAATTGTTTTGAATACTGGAGGATACCTAAATTTTTTCAAGTGTGCCTTACTTTTCCGAATTTCGGGACGAAATTCTGTTATTAGGGGGGAAGTATGTAATACCCCGCACTTTTATGGATATTTATTTATGGGATTAATTAAATTAAATGTGAATTAATTGAGAATTAATCCGGATAAAATACTAACGAGATGTGAGTTGGTATTTGATTATAATGTGGATATATGGCAGTATATGAATATTGAAAATATTAAAATTATCGCGAGACTGAAATACGGCAATTTGGGAAATTTTGTTGGGACGCGCGTGACAGTCGCATCAGGAGGGTAATTATTTAAATTAAAAAGTGAATTTTATTTTTATCAACCGTATGGTCATTTTGAGTGCGCCAACGTGTCCAGAAGGGTCGAGATAGTCAGAAAACACTAGCCGGGAGTTTAGTTTGGGTCCCGGGGCATTTTTAGGCCAAACCGGCAACCTAGGAGGGTATTTTGGTAATTTTAAAAATTATGGAATTAAGAGCCACGATTTTTAGTGTTGATTTATTTATTTTTGGTTAGGCCATTACGGCCATGATTAGCCAAAAACATAGAGGGGAGTTACGTGAGTTAGAGGAGAGGTTACAAAAAGTCCCCAAACCAAAACCACCACCCACCACCACCAATTTGGACGGAATTGTGACCGGAATGGAGAGAGAACCAGCCCTTAAACGACAACAACAGATCAGAACATCAAATTTACAGGCAAGTGGTGTATCTTGCAAAGATTCAAAGCATATATTTTACATGTTTCTATCGAATTGGAGATTTCTCATAAATAATGAAGATTAAACGGATTTGAATGGTTTAAATCATAATTTGGGTAGGACTTTCATGTAGGTTTATATTTGAGATTATAACAACTGCGAATTTATTAATAATGAGTAGAGAATTTCGAAATTTAAAGGAATTATGGGATGTTCTTGAAGAAATAGGAAAAACTAGGTTTTATTTTTGGGTAATTTGATCCATGAAAGTGATGTTATATGTTGATTTGATGAATCCAAAACGTGGAGAAAGAAGTAAACATAATAGTAGGATGATTAGTGTATCCATTTGAGAGTTTTGGACATTAGAATGATGATTAAGAAGAGTAAAAAGATGCAAACCCGTAACTGCTAAGGATTTCTGGGCTGATGCCTGCTTGATCGATCGATCGACTCAAGAATGTCGATCTATCGAAGGTTCGATCGATCGACCCCTTTTTATCGATCGATTGACCCCTGCTGTATTTTGGAAATTGTTTCTCTTTAAGGTTTAATGATTATTCCAAAGCCGATGTTAGTTATTAGGAAGTTTAATATGATAGTGTGGGACTTAATTAAAGTCAGTAGGGCCTTAGTTGTTATCGGAGAACGCTATAACTTATGGTATTGATTGATATTACGTGCGAGGGTCTACCGAGTGAGGTACGGTTAGATAACGTTCGAATTGGAACTCCATTGAGAATTGAGGATGATGTAAGATAAGGGCAGTAACGGAGGGACTTTAAGTACTGAAATAAAATTTGAAATTAATAAGAAATCTAGTAACCTTTTGAGTTAGGTTTAAGTACCCAAATTGATACGACGAGAGAATTATCAAACGGAATATATATGATATGTAATACTCGGAGTAAATTTGACACGTACGAGATTAACTAGATGAAATATGCGAACATCTATATTGATATATGATTACTTAGGTTGTGTGAATGCCTAGTGTATGGATTTCTTATGTGTATGACATACCTACCATACTTTCTATCACGTGAGGTTTACGTTCGCTTAGGGGCCTCTAATCCTTGTGTGCCCGGATTTAGATTGGTACCTTGAGGACATAGTTCAAGAGAATGACTTATTTGTGAGTTAATAAGTCAGCTGACTATGGAGCGTAGGTATGTACGTGACCCATGGATATGTTAAATTATGTTCGCCTCCATTTTGTGTGTTGTGCTTATTCTAACAATTCCTGAGAGATTCGTAATTTGTAATCCTTATGTACGTGATGTACCAGGATGGATAGAAGAGTATGTGTGCACCGCAGCTTAGCATCGGGGTGCTTGTATTGTATATTTATGATGTGAATAATATACGGTTAAATGAACAGACTTGTCATGTTTAATTATGAGAATAATTTATAGTAACTCCTTGAGAAGATAAATAAGGGGATAACCTCGAGTAAATGATAATGCTAATAATTAAGAATATGAGTTTAAGTAAAGCTATCCACTCAAGTGATAACATTGGGAATTCATATTGTAAATATTTGTGATGGGTTCATTATTTCTTAGTAGATGTGATTGACTAAGATATATGAATGGGTTAAAAATGAGAATTTAACAAACACTTGAGATAAGTAAATTAACGAATGTGAACATGGGTTATAAATATGGCTTAATTGGGGGTTATGTGTAGATACTCTATGTTTGAATGCGAAGATAGGAGTGGTATAAACTAGTTAGATAGTGGCATAACTACGATGGGTTAAAGGCATACGTTAGACGTGCACAGTAGTGGAGAGGTAAGGAACTCATGTGAGAGTACGCAATTAACGTGTTTATAATATGTGATGTTCAATTGTAATTTAAATCACTTGTTGTTTTTAAAATACTCTCCACATTCGGGCTCTGACCCGTTTGCTTTGAAATCTATTTTTTTGTTAAAACCTTTTTAGGTGCCCAGCCACAAGGACACCATGCATAGGATCTCTATTCAGGTGACGAACTGTAGATGTTGTGGAAGTTACAGGGCTTTGCTAGTAGACGCCTCTTCTCTAGTCTTGACACCATATTCAGTTTCATCATTGTAGGGCATGTCGCCCATTTCTTTAGAGACACTTTATATTTCAGTTATTCAGATTTTGGTTTGTAATTAATTCAGGATGCAGACTTGTTTTATTTATTTCCATATTGGGATTTTTGTGAGGAGTATTTCCTCTAGACTCTTTATTACTTGTTGATTACACTATTGGGACTTTATTGTGAATGGTTATGTTATTCTTTCATTATTCATTTATTGCATGTTAATCAGATTTAATTTAAAATTTGACATCTTACTTTTTAAATACTAGGTGGTTAGAAATCATAAAAATGTTTTCGACAGTGATGCTATTAACTGAACCAACTTGGCATTTTGTATTAATTTAATAAAGGAGTAGCTACCCGGTATTTAATTAGTCGGGGTGTTACAAGTTGGTGCTGATGGCGGCATCCATCCCTGTTGCCCCTGTTGGGCACCCTGCTGCTGACCTCTTCCCATCTGTGGGCACTCCCTCTTGAAGTGTCTTAGATGGCTGCAGATAAAATAGGATTTCTGACTGTTCCCCTGCCATTGGCCCTGACGTGGCTGGCCCTGACGTGGCTAGCCCTACTGGCCTCCCTCATTGTTCCCTTAGCCCTGAGGAACCTACTGCTGTTGATTTGGGCCTGGTTGGCCCTGTTTGAATCCATGTCCTCCCGGCCGGTACCCACCAGGCCTAAATTTCTTGGCCTGATTCCCCTACTGACTACTATTTTGCTGTGAGTACCACTTGTGTCACTACTAGTAACTGCCTTGCCCTACTGGCTCTACTCCCCTACTCTCTTGCTCCCCATCGCATGGAAGCGATGATCCTGGAAATGTATAAGAGCGGCATTAACGACATCTGTATACGTCACCAATGCCGGATTATCAATCAAATGTTGCCTGATCCTCCAGGATAAACCATCCATGAATCTCGACTTCTTTCGCTCCTCATCACTCACCTCATTTGGCACAAAGTTTGCCAAAAATGTGAACTCCTCCTCATAATCTTCCACTGACTAGTCACCCTGTACTAACTCACTGAACTTCTTCCTCATCTCAACCTCTACCAGTAGTGGAAAGTATTTATGATCGAACCGCACCCAGAACTCAGATATCGTTATCAAATCCCTCTCCTCAGCGCTGGTAACTGACTCCCACCAATGTAAGGCTACCCCCGACAGACGAAAGGTAGCAAGCATCTATTTTTGCACATCAGTGAACTCCAGCATGCGCAGATGGCGCTGAATATTCTTCTTCTAGTCATAAGCCTCTACTATATCGGTACTAACCCGAAACTCGGGTGGGTGATCCTTCTGAAAGGTCTCCTTAACTCGCTGCCAAGACGGTTGCCACACTGGAGCCTGAACTGCTGGTGCCACGGGAGGTGTTGCTTGGGGCTGAGGAAAATGGGCTGCCATAGCCCTTATTGATGTCTCAACTGCCTGGGCCATTATCACGACCACCTGAGTAGTGGATATCAACTCGGGTGGGGTGGTGGTGGCGGTACCTGTGGCTCCTAACGAGCTTCCCTTAACTCATCCCTAGCCTCATCCCTCTCCGCTCTCTGTCTCTTCGGTGGCATCTAAAAATAGATTAATTCGTATAAGTACACAATTTATACAAAAATCTAATAGCATAAACATAATATCTCAAAAGTGGAAAATGAATCAACAGTCCTAATAATAGGGTGCTATAACAATTGAACGCTACGCTAAAATGTAGTAAGCCTCACAGATCATAAGGACACTAGAACCTGATTCTCTGATACTATCTGTGACACCCCGCCTAATTATCCCCTGGTGATCAGTTCTAAATTAAATTAGAACAGGTTTCTCAGTTCGTTCATTCTTAGCATCACTGTCGCTATTTTTAATTACTAACCACCTAAGTGAGAAAATTAGACCGGTGCCAAGTTTTATCTTTCATTAACTAAAATGAAATACTCATGCGGAAATATAATAATATAAACAATCACAATTAACTGAAATCAACCGTTCACAATTAATTAACAGGTAAAAAACGAACAGTAAAAAACGACGCTAAACAGGTAAAAAAGTGCGATTCCGAGCATAAAACAAGTAAAAAAAATATTCATCCTTTATACCAAATGTTAAGGTGAACGTTATCCTTTATACTAAATGTTAAGGTGATGTTTTGACATAAAAAAAAGATATGGGATGTTTTGGCATGGAAACTATCTAAATTTCATTATATCTTTCAAATAGTTTTTATATATTTTTGTTTTAAAATTGTATCTTTATATAGTTATTAGCATCACATCATTATATATATGTATAGACGCTTTAGTGCCGCTCTCAAATCATACTAATAAAAAAATTGATGCTTTGACGCACTCATACTTGCATCTAGGGAACAAGTATTTCATTGTAGGTATGAAACTAGTAGTATTGATTAGTTTCATAGCACAATTTAATATATCAAATTTGTATAGGCTTTTGTATTGTCGTAGGAATGAATATTTTTCCATAAGCACATGCAATTTGTTTTATATTAGAACTCACAAAATTGCATTATGAATATAAATGTCGTACCCAGTATACAAGGATCCCGCTTAACTCCAAGAATTTTGGATCACATTAGTGAAATTATAATGTCTATGAACTATCAAAGTCCCTGTCACAATAGAAAATCTACATCAGTGAAATTATATATGTGCCAAAGACAAACTATACCCACCTAATACATCTCTTGAGTTTGTGTCTATAGTAAATTACGTGCTCTTACAAAAATTACTCAAGTCAGTGGAAATTATTTACCTCTGCCAAACTTGCACGGTTGATTATGTAACAATTTTGCTTGCACTAAAAACCCAATGTGTTTTGGTTCCCATTTGTTCATTCAATTGGACCTTTATTAATGGAGGCACCAATTGTCCATGTTGGTGTAGTATGTTGTCTTTCAAAATTCCATACACGTTTATTCTTTTTAGGGTCATGGGATCTTATCTAATTGATTCGGTGTTGATATTACCTAGATCCACACTCTCTATTTATGGCCAGTGACTACCCCGAGGTTATTAAAAAAATTGAACTTAAAAATTACACTACAAAATTAGGATCGCTAATGTTCTCTCCAGGTCACTCATCATACTTTCGATACTTTAAAAGTACTCCAGGTTATATGTGGTAATTTTAGGCATGGCACCACAATGCACACAAATTGACTCAAAATTGACACGATATATTGTGTTCGTATCAAATTTATGACTTGTTAGTCGTGTTATGGTGTTATGTCATGTCATTCATGTTTTTACTCTTGTTTTCGTATATTTATCATGTTTAATTGGTTGTAATAATTTAACCATGTTGGTTTTGTCATGTCGTATTTGTATTAGGTAAAAAAGTATGATTTCACGTCATGTTCATGTCTAAATTGTGTTTGTCATGTCCTTTAGGATTAAGTAAAGAAACGAGCCCAAAACACGAATTGTCATAACATGACCCAAAAACATGAATTGTTACCCCCTACGCAATGTAAAGAATGATTTCATAAACAACGTAGTCACATTTTTTATTGGTGCTTAAAGGTTTCTTCAGTGCGTGCAACTAAACATCTTAAAAGAGAAGTACTCTTATTTTACATCTAGGAGCCAATAATCTTTAATTATACAATCTTAATATTGAACATATTATATAGTACACTAAACTATTTTTTTTTTTTTTGGAATGAATATGGCATGATCATGCCTCTAGAACATGTTTGTTTCGCATTTCTGAACGTACTCCATTCTCGCTTGAATATATGAAAATACAAAAGTTGGAATATTTCACTTAATAAATAGTAAAAAGAAATGTACATTTTTACCAAACAAAAACATTTAACTTCTGGTAAAATCTCATAACTCCCATATTCAACCAAACATTTTCTGTTTATATGTTTTACTACATATTATGGAGTTGAGTGAATGACCTCCCCAGCCACATCACTTCAGTCTGTATAAAATAATAATTAAGAAGAGGAACAAAGCATAAAGAAATATAAGTTTAAAACCAGTTTAAAATTCAATTTCAGATATGCACGCAAAGAAAACTTAAGGGTCCATTTAGTTGTGGAAAAATAGGAGTGTTTTTTAGAAAACGTTTTTCGTGGAGATAGAAAAATAGAGAATGTGTTCAAATAAGGTATTTTTTCAAATCAAAAAATAATTTTTCATTTTTCTATTTTTCCACAAAAATGGAAAACGTTTTTTTTTTGTTTTCTATTTTCTGTTTTAAAAGAGGGATCCATTTCTCTTATCCTATTTTAAAAGTGGGGATCATATATTCTATATCTCTCCTCCAACATACATATGGAGACCCATTTCCCTTACCACATTTCTCACATCTTTCCTGTTTTGTACCATATTTACACTCAAATTGTGAAAAAGAATTGTCACACCAAAAAAATAAATAAAAAGTCTAGAAAATATATAAAAAAATATCCAGAAAGTGAATAAAACCCAAAAAATAATGAAAAAATACAGAAAGTTAATAAAAACCCAAAAATAATGAAAAAAAGCCAGAAAGTGAATAAAAACTAAAAAATAATGAAAACAGTACAAAAAGTGAATAAAACCCCGAAAGTAATGAAAAAAAAGCATAAAATGAATAAAACCCAAAAATAATGAAAAAAATACAGAAAGTGAATAAAACCTCCAAAATAATGAAAAAAATCTAGAAAATGAATATAACCCCAAAAAAAATCCGAAAAGTGAATAAAAACTTAAAAATAATGAAAAAAATCCAGAAAGTGAATAAAACCCAAAAAAATAAAGAAAAAAAAGTCCAGAAAGGGAATAAAAGCCCAAAAATAATGAAAAAAAATCTAGAAAGTGAATAAAAACCCAAAAAAAAAAGAAAAAAAATCCAAAAAATGAATAAAACCCCAAAATAATGAGAAAAATCCAGAAAGTGAATAAAAACCCAAAAATAATGAAAACCTTGCAGAAAGTCAATAAAGCACGAAAAATAATAAAAATAATCCAGATAATCGATAAACTGTAACAACCCTCTCTTTTCGGAGGCTAATTTTATATTAATTTACCGCATAAGGTAATTATATAAAATGTTGGAACCGAAGTAAATATTAATTTAATGAGTTAGAAGTTAATATTTACTAGATTGATGCATATTTACTGTATGTGAAAGTAAATATCATCAGGTTGCTTGTGTTATAGTGTCATATATTTTAAATGACATTATGGTTTAAATGAAATTGGAATTGGAAATAATTTATAAAATTTCCGGATGCCAGTTAGAGGATGTAGTTAGTCTCGGAAGGTGCGAGACAGTAAAAATAAGTGTCATATTGTATTTTTGGGTTTCGGGCACTTTTGTCTGGTTTTAACTTAAACGCGTATTTGGGATTCATTTTAATGTGGTATTAACCACTTAAGTTGGAGACTTTAGACTTAAGCCACGATTTTAAGTCTTACCCCTTATTTCATTTCCTCATTCTTATGTCTTAAACATAGAGAGAGAGAGAGAGAGAGAGAGAGAGAGAGAAAAGAGGAGATTGAGAGAGAGATTGAAGATGGATGATATGGGATTTGCTTCTTCCTCAAACAAATCTGAGATATCAATCCTAAGGCAAGTTTTTTACTTGCTAATATGTGATTTAAGTTGAATAAATTGTGTGATAGTTGTGTATTTGCATTTATGGATCAAAAATAGAAATTTATGGAATTTAAACCCCAATCTTAGTTTATGATGATGAGATTTTGGGTTATAGTAGTTAAGAATCATGTAGGATGAATTGGGGTTGATTAATAATGGTTGGATGTGTATAAAAATGAAAAGATTTAATGTTTGGAGAAATTAGGGTTTATAACCCTTCGTAGCCATTTTTGGCAAATTTGCAGGTCCGGATCGATTCGGCTCTTTGGGCGAATTGATTCGCTAAGGGAAATTTATAGGTCTGAAGAACCCAAATATATTCAGGTTAAGGCCCAATCGATTCGACCAATTGCAGAAAGTTGATTTTCCTGTCCGAACTGATTCGCTTTTTGGGCGAATCGATTCGTTTTCCTGCTGTTTTTTAGTTGTTTTTATAACTCACTTTTGATTATTTTCTTTAAATCTAGGGCCTAGGAACCTTCTTGAATGATGTAAACTTAGAGTCCTATAATGTAAGAAGAGTTAGTTGAATTACCTACATTAGGAATGGGTTATGTGGGGACTTTTCCGGGGTTATGCCTATGTATGATAGGGCATACTTTTCTTCTAGTTAATTCCTATAAAACTAGAAGATGTAGTGTTATGCTTAGGAGAATTTAGAAGCTCAATTGATCTATGTTAACCTTGATGGTTCTTAATAACACCATAAAGGTGTGTTTGGAGAATAAATTGAAAGTTCATTCATTCCTTTGAAGGATGATAATCTTGGGGTTTTAAAATAACACCCTAAAATGTTTGGAGATAATGAAGAGTTTATTTACTTCTTTGAGGTTGTAGTTACGATATAAGTTATCGTATGGGTCCGGATAATAAGGTCAATTATCTACAATAATGTAAATAAGTATAGCTTCAAATAAAATGAAACACATGTATAAATGGAAATGAAATGGTTATGGTAATAATGATGGTAAATGATAATTACTTAATCATGAATATGGTAAATGATAATTTACTTAATCATGAATATGGTTAATGATGATTTACTTGATTTTTGAAAATGGTAAATAAAATGGTTGGAACACACCTCTCTAAATGACATCATAAGGGAAGTTCGCGCGTGAGGTGAAGCCCCCTGACTAATGAATGCAGGGTGGATATAGTCCTAGGCCATGTGAGCGTTTGTTATAGGGGTGTTCAAAAAACCGATTGGACCGACGGACCGAACCGAATCGAACAGCCCTATTTTTATTGGTTTTTTTTATCACCGGTCCGGTCTAGGTTTTTTTTTCAAGACCGGTCTAGTCGGTCCGGTCCTTGGTCCGCCATAATAAATAACCTATTCCCGGACCGGTTGTTCATATTACTACATATATTTATTATATTTTTATATATAAAATAAGTTAAATAAAGAGGGAGGGTACGATCGTAAATAAAAAAAGCCTAATGCCCTAAACGGTTTATACTAAACCTATCCCCTCCCTTTTTTTTTCTTTATTTCTTCCCTAGGCCTAATAGTCGTTTTTCTATTTATGTTTTTCTCATCTCTCTCCGCCGCTGCCTCTCGTATTGGCTACCATCGCCGGAGTCTCCCCTCCCTCATCGCAGCTGCTAATAAACTACCCTCTATCTATTTCTGGGATGAGTAAAGAACTCATGCTTTATTGTGCTAATAATGCTGAGATTATTAATAGTTCAGATAGGGATTTAAACTTTGCATAAATAGATATGCTAAAGATTAGGTATATATTAGTATTAATGTCGCAACTGATGATGTAGCTAACTACGATGATTTTTTTTCATTGCTGAAAACAATAGTTGGTTTTGAGAACACAATTGGGTTTCCTTGGGATTGTTAGCCTTTGTGCTTTAATAATCTGATTGAACCTTTTTTATCCTTTCTTTTGTTGGTCATATCATAATAATACTTGAAAAAAATTATATCATGGTTTAAACTACTGAAGATGATGCTTAATCCCAAGAAGATGAACTAATTCTTTTAACTCTCTTTATGAACACAAAACTCTCTGTTTAAACGAAATTTCAATGATGTACACAATTAATTTATTAATCTTAGGACCGATAAGTTAGACCGAACCGATCTTATAAAAAACCGGACCGACAAGGGTCAGGTGACCGATACAGTCGGTCTGGTCATGGTCCATTTTTTTAGGATCGATTTAATCGGTCCGGTCCTTAAAAATCCTAAAAACCGGACTAGACCGGACCGCGAACACCCCTAGTTTGTTGTTATATATATTTTTCTAGGATGGGTAGGAGATTCCGGGTGTGGTCTTGACAATTCCGCGGGCACATGGCCGCTTCCCTACGTTTTGCGTTATAGGTGCCCAGGTTGTCTTATGATAGGCCCTGAAAGATGATGGTCATTTAGGAGCGCGGACAGTGGGGAAACCTGGACGGGCGGTCTTAGAATCGTTACATGTATATAAATATAACAATTCATAATCAAGTGGGACTTGATGGATTATATTCCACAAAGAGCATACTGAAGTGCCACAAAGAGCACATAAAAATGCCACAAAGAGCATTTGAAAATGATTATTTTCCTGATAAGAAAGGATTTTTACAAAAAAGTAAAATTGAGATAAAAATGCCATAAAGAGCATAAGATTGTGAATATATATATATATATATATATATATTTCCTATTAAGGAAATGATATATGAAATAATTGGTGCGCATGATGAAGTTTTAGATTAATGTTATTCATTTTATTTTCCTACTTAGCCTATGTTTTAAATTGTCTAGGTAGCTTCTTATTTCTCTTTCTTCATGACTTATCATTCATAACTGTCATACTTTTTATTCATCTGACAATCATATAGAATCGGGCCCCGACCCGTTCATATTTCTTATTGTACTTGTATCTTGTATCTGCTCAGGTACTCCGTCGCAAGGATGCCTGATTTGAATTCCGATTCTGGTGTCTTTGGCGAGCCGTGATGCTTTGCGGGTGTTACAGGGTATTTGGCAATAGACGTTGTCATCCTTGCACTCTAGTCAGGATCAAGTCTTTTTACTCGGGCGAGAGGCCCAAGCTTTTGTAATTGATTAATGTAATGTATTATGTAATTAATGAATTTGTTTAATTTTATTGTATGAGTCTGTGGCCGACAGCATATTCGGTCCTTTATTGTACATTTGTGGGTATATAAGATAATCTCATATGGATTTCCACTTTCTTTTATTTGGGTTGTTAAGTTATTTTCTTTTATTAACTCTAAAAATCAAAATTTTTGACAACCCATTTTTCTGAAATAAGGGGTGGTTATTCCGTATACTTCTTCTTTTGTTGTGATGCTGAGAATGATTCCATCCATGATTCCGTTATTTTGGAGTATCGGGCTGGCCACCCCCTATTTCGGGACAGCGGGTTGTCACAAATGATGTCAGAGCATCAGGTTCTAAATTCCTTAGGAATCTGTGTGAACGCTTTGCGCTTTCAGCGTTGCTTTTGATTGGATATAGAGCCTTAGGATTAAGATCGTTGAATTCTCTTGTGAGATTTTGTTCTTCTACCATGGGTAGAGCCTATAAAATCTTTTGCGCATTCGTGTGAGAATAGTAGGTCAATTGAAGAAGGGCGTCATGAGAAGGAATTACTAAGGACTGTAATTTGTGGTCCGAGATGAGGACCTCTTTGGAGGTCGCTCCTTTTTTGTAGCACTTTTTTTTGTCTTGCTACTTCGACTACTAATGAAGGTAGATTTATTTTTCCAGGTACCTCTAGAAGGAAGGGTGGTACTAAGCTTGAGATTTCAAGCGATGTTAAATTGAAGTAGAGAAGTGCCCAGAAGTAGGAGGGAGGAAAATCCTTCACTTGTAGGGGCAGAGTTGAAATGGTGGGAGCGTATTCACCTTATTTGTGGGCGCAGAAAGTTTTGCCCATGGAGAAACCCGATAGAAACTTCCTATCGCAAGTTTCTATGGGGTAACTGGAAGGAGGAGAAGGTAGATCCTGAAATGTTCACGCGAGGCTCAGTCAGAGGCCGACATGTGAAGAAGAGTTGTGCGATTAGGGAGATCGTGCACCAAAGAAAGGTAGGTATAAGGGAGAGCCCCCCAATGGAATGATAGGTTCCAGAATACGTGTCGCTAACACTTCTAATGGAGCAGTGATCATGAAACCGCATTAGTGGACATCTTCCTGGGAAGTTTTCATTGAACTGAGGACGAGGAGGCCGAGAGTGTGTTCTCTTTTATTGAGAAAGTAAAAGGAACTACGTGGGCTATTGTGACGTGGAAGGACCACGCATTTTCATTATGTTGATTGGAGATCAAGGGAAAAGATAAAGTTCCTAGTTGGGGGAGTTGATGAAAGCAATGTTGGTTCGTATAAGACTCGAATATGGAGTCTGAGAACCATTAGTATTGACCCGGAGTGATTGGCATGAAATGTTGGTGGTAATTCCACCTTATTAGTGGGTGGTGTATTCCTTAGGATAAGATTTAGTAGTATTATATCTACTATAGATTCAGATGTGCATATTGAGGTTGTGGTAGTATCGACGCTACTAAATAGAGTAATTATATGACTTCCATGGTAGGGAAGGTTTATATTTTCCTTCACTCGTTATAAAGTGAGTGATGATATATTTTATTTTTTAGTATTAATGTACGTTATGTACTCTGTGTATGATGTATACTATACAAGTATAGATATTTTGGTTTATTTGGGGTGATAGCAAGCAATTAAATTGCGAGGCTATCCTATTTCTAGTTTCAGGATGGAACTAGATGTTCTATAATGTCTCTCCTGGATACAGATTGAGACTTTATGTGGGTGGTTGAGGTAAGTAGGAGGTTTTATTACTTGTTGTGTTATCTTGTGTGTGTGTTTGGTTGATTGCTTATTTTCATTGTATGTGATTGGTATGCCTTATCTCCACGACCGAAAAGTTAAGTAGTAATGCGTTGGAGGGGTTCCTTATTTGGATTTCGCTTTTATGGGACGCTCCACGCGTGAACCTCAACGACGTTGGAAGTAGGGAGATGCTATTCCTTCTTCTTTTAAATTCATTTCATTTTATTTATTTATTTTATTGGTTGAAGGCTGGGTTGAAAGGTTTAGCCAAAAATTACGTAGAAGAGTGATTGAGGGCTATTAAAGTGCGAGATGGAAGCACTGTATATAGTTCTCTCCTCTTATCGATGTGAGGGAGACTGAGATACAAAGTCGAATTGAGACTTCGGGTTATGCCTTGATAAGAAGGCTATTTGAAAGATGTACTTATGTTATGGGATAAAATTTGTATGACTTCACAAAAAGTGAATGTCTGATCAGTTAAAATCTTTAATCATGCTATGGTAAGACGTAGAAGTAGAATTTTGTTAATATAATTACAAGTTAAAATTTACCGATCCCGATCATGTGTTTTAGACCGTCACATCTTGATGACCGACGATGCTAGGTAGTAGTGTAACGGGAGGGTTCCTTATTTGGATTTCGCTTCGGCGAGACGTCCCACGCATGAAACCGAGCGAATGTCAAAAGTTGAGATAGGTTTGGGGCTCTAGGGATATACTTAGTATTATATGTATACGACTTAGATAGTATATATATATATATATATATATATATATATATATATATATATATAGATCGACCTTAGGTTTATTAGGACGTAAGTCCATTAGGGCATGTGATGTTGATTTAGGAAGACTATAGGGAGTTGACCACAAATATATTGTGGGTTGACCCTTAAGGGGAGTAGATCCCTAGGAATGATAAGTGTGGAATCTCGAGAATTGACGGAGGTTGGGCTGATGGAGATGAGGTCTCTCTTAGATAGAAGGTTACATTGATAACCTAACTTTCAGGGGAGTTAAAAGGATGAGCTGACTTTCACTCCCGAGTTCACGTGCTTAGGTTCGGGGGTGAATTTAATGAATAAGTCTCTGCCAGGAGCGGGAAGTAATAATACTGGAGCATAGACCCATTGTCTATGCGTCTCACAAGCTTAAACTTGTGGGAAGTATTATCCCATGCTTGAATTAGAATTCGTCAGGGAAATTTAGTCTTTCTCGAGAGCAACAAGTGGTTGCAGTATAAGTATGTCGGGGGAGAAATTGAGTTAGTGTTTGGAGTTCTTAAAGAACTATCATTTGGATATTCTCATTCGTTAAGGAAATGTGATTGGGGTAGTAGATGCGTCATGTAAGAAACCCGTCGGAGATATTTGTGTTGGCATGGAAAGCCAAATGAAATAAGTATGACTCGAAAGACTTTATAGTGAGAGCATTTCGGTCTGTGATTGACCATTTCACCTACTCGTGTGAAGAAGAGTATCGATGGAATGAAGAAGGGTATATTCATAGATGTTGCATTGAATTTTCGGCACTGTTCTGGTCATGTTCCTATTTGATAACATTGTCGATTGTTTGACCAAACCGTTGCTTTTTCGAGCATTGCGGGCGAACGATATGTAGAGGAGTATGCTCCGCTTTTTATGGAGAAATGATAGAACTGTATGAGGTGCCTATATAAATGGTGGTGCACCGAGATTAGATATTCGTGTCGATGGTTCGATAAAGTTTCCATGAAGGAATGGGAACCGTATGGAGATGGCATATATCTTACTACTCTAAAGTGGATGAATGAATGGATGAAGTTGACTTAATGTCGAGAGGCATACTTCGAATGTACACCTTGGGATAAATGGATGGACAGGAGGAATGACTTGTGTGGACGGAAATTTTCCGTACAAGAATTTGAATCATTTCCTAAGTTATGGCACCGTGAGTGGCCTTGTGTAGCCGGGTGAGTAAATTGAATACTCGTTGAATACGGTCAGCGAATAATTGGTTCCTTGGACTTGGAGCGGTCCCGAAACATTTCCTTAAGGATCGTGCTTTTGAGCCATATGCTTTGAAGAGCTACGGATATGCAAGGAGAAGTTTAGTAGTGTTGGGGTTAAGCCAATTAGTGTTGGTATAGATATCCCCAAGGTGGGATGTAGCGTGATTTAGGATGTAAAGCATTTTGCGCCTAGTCGCGTAGTTAGCATCTTCCACCGTAGGAAGCTAGAACTGATAGTTTGTGAGGAACGCTTTGTGCTACGCTAGAGAAAAAAGATTGTGGACTAAGATCGATAGAGACGAACTTAGTCCGAGTCCATTTTGGGACGCCGTAGTAACGAGGGTTCGTTAAGGACGATAGAATGTTAAGTTTGAGATAGTATAACCTTTATGTGTATAGGGTATGCCCGAATTTTGGGGACAAAATTCCCTCATAAGGGGGGGGGGGGGAGAATGTAACAACCCTCTCTTTTAGGAGGCTAATTTTATATTAATTTACCGCATAAGGTAATTATATAAAATGTTGGAACCAGAGTAAATATTAATTTAATGAGTTAGAAGTTAATATTTACTAGATTGATGTATATTTACTGTATGTGAAAGTAAATATCATCAGGTTGCTTGCTTTATAGTGTCATATATTTTAAATGACATTATGGTTTAAATGAAATTGGAATTGGAAATAATTTATAAAATTGTAGGATGCCAGTTTAGAGCGTGTAGTTAGTCTCGGAAGGTGCGAGACAGTCAAAATAAGTGTCATATTGTATTTTTGGGTTTCAGGCACTTTTATCTGGTTTTAACTTAAATGCGTATTTGGGAGTCATTTTAATGTAGTATTAACCACTTAAGTTGGAGACTTTAGACTTAAGCCACGATTTTAAGTTTTAGCCCTTATTTCATCTCCTCATTCTTATGTCTTAAACATAGAGAGGGGGAGAGAGAGAGAGAGAGAGGAAGAGAAAAGAGGAGATTGAGAGAGAGATTGAAGATGGATGATATGGGATTTGCTTCTTCCTCAAAAAAATCTGAGATATCACCCCTAAGGCAAGTTTTCTACTTGCTAATATGTAATTTAAGTTGAATAAATTGTGTGATAGTTGTGTATTTGCATTTATGGATCAAAAATAAAAATTTATGGAATCTAAACCCTAATTTTAGTTTATGATGATGAGATTTTGGGTTATAATAGTTAAGAATCATGTAGGATGAATTGGGGTAGATTAATAATGGTTAGATGTGTATAAAAATGAAAAGATTTGAAGTTTGGAGAAATTAGGGTTTATAACCCTTCGTAGCCATTTTTGGCAAATTTGTAGGTCCGAATCGATTCGGCCCTTTGGGCGAATCGATTCGCTAAGGGAAATTTGCAGGTCTGCAGAACCCAAATCGATTCAGTTTAAGGCCGAATCGATTCGACCAATTGCAGAAAGTTGATTTTGCTGTCCGAACCGATTCTCTTTTTGGGCGAATCGATTCGCTGGGGCGAATCGATTCGTTTTCCTACTGTTTTTGAGCTGTTTTTATAACTCACTTTTGATTATTTTCTTTAAATCTAGGTCATAGGAACCTTCTTGAATGAAGTAAACTTAGAGTCCTATAATGTAAGAAGAGTTAATTGAATTCCCTACATTAGGAATGGGTTATGTGGGGACTTTTCCGGGGTTATGGTTATTGATGATAGGGCATACTTTTCTTCTAGTTAATTCTAATAAAACTAGGAGATGTAGTGTTATGCTTGGGAGACTTTAGAAGCTCAATTGAGCTATGTTAACCTTGATGGTTCTTAATAACACCATAAAGGTGTGTTTGGAGAATAAATTGGAAGTTCATTCATTCCATCGAAGGATCATAATCTTGGGGTTTGAAAATAACACCCTAAAATGTTTGGAGATAATGAAGAGTTTATTTACTCCTTGGAGGTTGTAGTTACGATATAAGTTATCGTATGGCTCCGGATAATAAGGTGAATTATCTACAATAATGTAAACATGTATGGCTTCAAATAAAACGAAACACATGTATAAATGGAAATGAAATGGCTATGGTAATAATGATGGTAAATGATAATTTACTTAATCATGAATATGGTAAATGATGATTTACTTGATTTTTGAAAATGGCAAATAAAATGGTTGGAACACACCTCTCTAAATGACATCATAAGGGAAGTTCGAGCGTGAGGTGAAGTCCCCCAGACTAATGAATGCAGGGTGGATGTAGTCCTAGGCCATGTGAGCGTTTGTTGTTATATATATTTTCTGCGATGGGTAGGAGATTCCGGGTGTGGTCTTGTCTATCCTGCAGGCACATGGCCGCTTCCCAACGTTTTGCGTTATTGGTGCCGAGGTTGTCTTATGATAGGCCCTGGAAGATGATGGTCATATTTGGGTGCGCACAGTGGGGAAACCCGGACGGACGGTCTTAGAATCGTTATATGTATATAAATATAACTATTCATAATCAAGTGGGACTTGATGGATTATATGCCACAAATAACATACTGAAGTGCCACAAAGAGCACATATAAATGCTATAAATAGCATTTGAAAATGATTATTTTCCTCATTAGGAAAGGATTTTTACAAAAAAGTAAAACTGAGATAAAAATACCATAAAGAGCATAAGATTGTGAATATATATATATATTAAGGAAAGGATATATGAAATAATTGGTACGCATGATGAAGTTTTAGATTAATGTTATTCATTTTATTTTCCTGCTTAGCTTATGTTTTAAATTGTGTAGGTCGCTTCTTATTTCTCTTTCTTCATGACTTATCATTCATAACTGTCATACTTTTTATTCATCTGGTAATCATATAGAACCGGGCCCTCACCCGTTCATATTTCTTGTTGTACTTGCATCTTGTATCCGCTCAGGTACTCCGTCGCAAGGATGCCTGATTTGAATTCCGATCATGGTGTCTTTGGCGAGCCGTGATGCTTTGCGAGTGTTACGGGGTATTTGGCAATAGACGTTGTCATCCTCGCACTCTAGTCAGGATCAGGTCTTTTTACTCGGGCGAGTGGCCCAAGCTTTTGTAATTGATTAATGTAATGTATTATGTAATTAATGAATTTGTTTAATTTTATTGTATGAGTCTGTGGCCGACAGCATATTCGGTTATTTATTGTACATTTGTGGGTATATAAGATAATCTCATATGGATTTCCACTTTCTTTTATTTGGGTTGTTAAGTTGTTTTCTTTTATTAACTTTAAAAATCAAAAATCTTGGCAACCCGTTTTTCTGAAATAAGGAGTGGTTATTCCATATACTTCTTCTTTTGTTGTGATGCTAAGAACGATTCCATCCATGATTCCATTATTTTGGAGTATCGGGCTGGACACCCCCTATTTCGGGACAACGGGTTGTCACATAAACCGCCCAAAATAATGAAAAAAAATCAAAAAAGTGAATAGCAACTCAAAAATAATGAAAAAAATTACAGAAACTTAATAAAACTCGAAAAATAATGAAAAAATCCAAAAAATGAATCAAAAGCCAAAAATAATGAAAAAAATCCAGAGAGTGAATAAAAACCCAAAAATAATGAAAAAAATACATAAAGTGAATAAAGCCCCAAAAATAATGAAAAAAAAATCGAGAAAGTGGATAAAAAAGAAAATAAATATTAATCCCAAAATTAATTTAAAAAAACACCTAGAAATTTATTAAAAAGTTAGAAACTTATTAATTAAGAAAACAAATAACAGAAAATTAAAAATATGCTCAGAATAATTAAAAAAACAAAAATAAATAAATAAAAGGATGAAAAAAATACAGAAAATAAATATTAGTCCCATAATTAATTTAAAAAACACCAAAAAATAAAAATCAAAAGCTCGGGAAATAAAAAAGGAAAGAGAAATCAATAAAAAAACAAATATAATGAAAAAAATGCATAAATGAATAAAAAAATAGAAAATAAATATTATCTCCTAAATTAATTTTAAAAAACACCTAGAAATTTATTAAAAAAGTAAAAAAATTATTAATTAAGTAAAAAATAAAAGAAAATTAAAAAAGTACTCAAAAAATAAAAAAATGGAAATGAATAAATACCCTAGCAAACTATTTAAAATGAAAATATTTGAAAAAAATTAAGAAAAATAAGAGAATTAGAAAAAAAAAGAACAGACCTAGCGATAGGGGGACGAAACAATTAGGGATTAGGGTGGGGTCTTGGTGGATTTGGTTTTTATACTTTCTTAATACTTTTAATACATTTTTTCTAGTTGTTTTTTTAAAATTCATTGTGGGGTTAATATTTATTTTCTGATTTTTTATTCATTTTCTGTATTTTTTTATTTCTTTAATTTTTGGATTTTTATTCATTTATTGTGTTTTTTTTTTTATTTTTTTGGTTTTTTTTAATTAATTTTCTAATTTATTTTTATTAAGTTTTTGTTTTTTATATATATTTTCTAATTTTTTATCATGGAAAATTTTGGGAATCAAACACATAAAAGATGAAAAATAGAACATTTTTCTCCTGAAAAATAATTGCAATCAAACAACACCAACAAATGTTTTCCATGGAATATATTTCTAAGTTTTCAATTCTTAGCACTTATTTTCCATTTTTTTTAATCAAACACACCCTTAATGTATAAGAAATTAACTGTATTGACAACTTAGACTTGCATTATGATTTAATGAAATATTAAAGTGTCATGTGTGTACTTTATTATTCGTGTCAAGAAATATTTTTTTCTTGTTATCGATTAACATACGTTTGCATAATATTTTTTTGGTGCGTGCATGAGTATTTTTATTACATTGATTATATGATTGTGGACTGCACTTGATGCGCGCGCGCGGGGAGGGGGGAGGATTGGATAGAATTTTCAATTTTTGAATATTAACATGTAGAAAATAATTTTTTATTTTTAACGAATGAAAGCATTTTCTAATTTTTGAACAAAGTTTTCAGGTTTTGAATATTGATATGTAGAAAATGATTTCATACTTTTAACCAATGAACGCATTTTCTAATTTTCCAAAATTTTTCACAAAAAATGAAAAATGAAAATAAAGATAAAAACTAAAAACAAAACCAAAAACAAAAAAATATATTTTCCACAACTAAACGGTCCTTAAGTTTTTCCTTTCCATCAAGTTTTTCATTTTTTGTGGTTCGAGTAAGAGAGAGAGAGAGAGAGAGAGAGAGAGAGAGATTACAGTAATGAATCTCTATCCAGTCTTTAGCATATCCGGAAGAGGTTAAAAATCAATGGATCTAGCTTATCTAGAAGAAGAAATAACCTAACAGATCTATGAATCATCTAATTTTTAGGTGGCTAAATATAAATAGTGCTCTTACCTTTAGGTGTGTACTATGAATAGATGTAAGGTTACAGTGGGTATGTTTTACGAATAGATTTAAGGTTACAGATTCGAAAATTTTAATTAAGAAAGGGGGGTGAGTGAATGTGGTGATGAGAATGCCTACACAGGTCTCTGGTGGTGGCTGACAGGTTGTAAGACCTGTCTGAGAAAAATGGAAGCTGTAAGATCTGTTCGGGAATGATGAGATTGCGTATTTGATGCTTCATAGTCTGTAGACTGTCGTCCTCCAATATCTTTGAGAAACTCATATCTTTGCTGTTGTGAAGAACATATATTTGTTCCACATGCATGGAAAGATAAGTGTTTTTAATGATTTTAGTAAGGAAATTCGGCTTATTCATGTAAAAGCAATATTCAACCCCCCCCCCCCCCCCCCCCTCCCCTCCCCCCCTCTCTCTCTCACTCTCATCACGGTGCCCAGCTCTCTCTCCCCTAGCTGTCCAAAAACAAAACAAAAGAAAGAAAGATACACAAAGTGGCCAGCTATTGAGCATGAAAAAAAAAAAAAAGAAAAGAGAAGTGTTGAAATAATAGCATGAAGAGAGAGAGAGAATGTCGAGCACACAAACATCATAGAAATGAGAAATCCACACAAATATACTCACACGCACATGAACTCACACTAACACAAAGTACCCACATCTAACAGTACCATAGAAACACACAAACGCAGTAGTTATAAAATGGCAAATGTGTGACGATAACTACCAGAATAGGATCTTGACCTATGATTCAAAGGTGAGTGAAAGAGTGAGATAATATATATTTACCTATAAGCCAAAGCCCCATAACTCCCCACATTGTGAGTCCTAATGAGAGCCATCAGTACCCAATATCTATATACATTACCCAATGGTTATTTCTAATTAACAATCTAAAATAATGTCCAACTTTTATGTGCTAATAACCAATATCACATGGTCTTGTTGGAGCATTTAGGATCGTTGGATCGACAACATTAATCTGAACCACTATTTGGATGGTTACGATGAGAATGACCTGATTTATCATATAGATCTTCAAATGTCTTTTCATAATATTGTATAATTGTAATTTTTAACATACATTTTAAGTTCTATATCATAAAATAGCTATTATTACAGATTTACAATGAAATATAATTCCCTGCATGTTTTGTACCATGCACACCTCACTTACATCAGTCGCACGCCCAAAGCTGTAGGGAAACATTAGCGCCTTGTTGGGTCTCTTTTACAACTTATTCAGCTATTCCCCAATGGTTGAATGCTCAGATTATTAACCAGTTGCAGCATGATAGTTTCATAGTTAACACTTGCCGGATTCTACTGATGTGCAAATTGAATGCCAACATACTAGAATAGGGAAGAAAGAAGAAACGAACAAAGACCAAATGAGAGAAGGAGATTGTGCGAATGCTTAGATTTGCTGATACCATGTGAAAGATCGGGTTTTTTCTAACAAACACTGAAGTTCGAATAAAAAGAAGCAAAAAAAAGAAAAAAGTAATATGCTCCTCACAAATGATCACACACATCTATATAATATAATAAATATAATATAATAAGAAGTAGGATGATTTTACTATTTAATAAGATGATAATTTAATGAGGGAGGATTAAACCAACTAGACACTAAATGTAGGGTGAGATCAGAATTCACACAATAAAGCTCTACAACTCATATCACGTAATTTTTTAATTCATATGACACTTACAATTTTAACATACTAAAATTTACTTCCCCCCTTATTTTCCTTTTAAAAATTTCACTATAATTCAAATACAAAGGGTATATTAGTAATACATTAAAAAGAGAATATTTTCTCTCTCTCGTTCACTTCCCCAAACTCTCAAATTCTGCCAATCCCCAAACGAAACCCTATCTCCCTCTCACTCATTTACGATTTTTCTCTCCTCCAACCCCACCTCCGTTTTTGCCACATCTCTCTCTCGGATTTGTTGATTCTCGACATCATCCCTGGAGTCTCAGAACGTCCCAGATTGTCCACACTTTAGGTAAAAATGTGTGATGAGTATATTTGTGTAGATGTGTGTGATGATTCTTTTTCTTCTTTTTTTATGTTTAAAGAATTTGCACAAGAATTAGCAGTTATCATTTCACACATTTTATGAAAGCGGTAAATGTTTTTGGTGTTTACAAATTTGAAGTTTGACAAATTATGACCATTTCAGTTGCATGGCAGGTGTTCGACAAAATGGATTCAGTTCAACAAATACAAATACAGTGTAACAAATGGTATGATACGTTTCACAAATTTTGAATGAATTTCGGTATTATACACAAACTTAAATGTTCGAAATTAAGATGAACTAACATAGAAAGATATTGAAATCTATTTTAGGTCTTATTGGTGTTTATATTTTGGGTTTATTTTTGTTATTCAGGTACTAATGAGTTTTTTTTTCTTTCCTGGGTTGAGGGGTTCATGTTATCTTAGGTATAATCTCTACACTCTCTACTCTCTCTTTCTTTGTTTATTTTGTTGGCGATGTGTATACACACAAGCTGTTTGATGAAATACCAAATTCAAGACACACTAGATAAACTTCATCATCCTTGCTATGTACCAAAAATTCACATTGTAGGAGGGTAATGAGACTGGGGTCTATGAATAACTGGAAAGGGTGAGGCGTGACCCACTCCAATGGACGCTGCCTGCAAGGTCTTCAAGGTCTCCTGGTGCAACTTCTGAAGAAAACTTCTCCTTCTGGTAACAATGGAACTCAAGCTTCAACTCACTCCCTACAAGAAGATGAACTTTCACAGCAAAAATAGTAATTTTCTCAAGGGAAACACCTGAGAGTGATGGCTGTCAGTGGGGAGTGAAGGAGCAAGGCACTCAGCACTATGAGAATGAGCAGGGAGAGAATACTTAGGTAGGTCTGGTGATATTTTAGCAGAGTAACAGTGCAATTTCTATTGTCTCTCTTTTTTTATCATCCCTATGACCTTGCGCAAGGGTCCTATTTATACTTGGGCACTAAGGATGGTTTGGCACTTTTGGCGCCAAAACATAGAGGGTTGGTGAGGGACAAAGTCTGCAGTGTACTATTTGTCCCTACCTGCAGGCAGGTCTGCCTGTCCCCTCTGGCAGATGCCCCCTGGCATCGACCAAAGTTCAAAAGCAAATATGTCTTCTAATGGAGACAAAATATCTGATTTTCTAAATATCTTTTGAAACGGTAAATTTGATACAAACTTTTTAAACTTGAGGGGGGGGGGGGGGGGGGCTCGAGGACCACCTCCTCTAAAATATTTGCAAGCTTGAGGGGGGTCTCGAGGACCCCCTTCTAAAATCATTTTTCTTGAGAGGGGTTTAGAGGACCCTCTCCTCTAAAATCATTTTATAAACAGTTCTTTTCTTGTGAGCAGCCAGCCCTTTGGCTTCTCACTTCACTTGTGACTAAGTGTGAGGTGTGTGGGGACTGGGTGACCCTAGGGTCTCCTACTAGTATTCTCTCAATCCTATAGTTCTAAGTGGTTGAGCTTTCTCAACATACCTTGTCCCTCAGCCGCCAAGCCAAAACTCCCGGGAGGTCCCAACGCGCCAGTTCGAGCCCTGTTTGCTCGACTAGTCAACCTGTACAAGAAAGTAAAGTGTTAGTGATGTTGTTCATTTTCAGACTGATATTTCATGATGAGGAGTTGCTTGTTATAGCTACTCCCTCAATATGAGTTTCTGTCGAACCCTTGTAGCAGTACCTCTCGAATAACATTTCTGCAGTGACCCTTGCAGTGGTGCCGAGCCTTGCAGTGATGCTGACTCTCTCGACTGTCATTACTGCAGTGACCCTTACAGCGGCGCTGACCCTTACAGCGGTACTTCTTAATTTTGGATTTCTGTGGTGACCCTCGCGGGCACCTCTCGAACGTTATTGCTGTAGTGAACCTTGTTGTAGTGGCGCTGACCCTTGCAGCGACGCTAACACTTGTAGCGGCACTGGCACTTGGAGCGGCGCGGACACTTGCAGCGGCACCGAACCTTGCAGCGGCGCTGACACTTGCAGCGGCGCCGACACTTGCAGCGGCGCCGACACTTGCAGCGGCGCCGACACTTAAAGTGGCGCCGACACTTGCAGTGGCGCTGACCCTTGGAATGGCGCAGACACTTGCAGGGGCGCTGGTACTTGCAGCGGCGCCGACCCTTGCAGCGGCGCCGACACTTGCAGCGGTGCTGAAACTTGAAGCGGCGCTGGCACTTGAAGTGGCACAGACACTTGAAGTGGCGCTGGCACTAGAAGTGGCGTCGACACTTGTGGCGGCGCTGACCCTTGCAGAGGCGCTGGCACTTGAACCGGCGCTGACACTCTCAGCGGCGCTGACCCTTACAGCGGCGCGGACCCTTGCAGCTGCGCTGGCATTTGAAGCGGCGCTTACCCTTGCAGCGGCGTAGGCACTTGCAGCGACACTGACACTTGCAGCGGCGCAGACACTTGAAGTGGCGCTGGCACTTGAAGTGGCGCCGACACTTGCGACGGCACTGCGGCGCCACTGACCCTTGCAGCGGCGCTGGCACTTGAAGCGGCAATGACCCTTGCAGCGGCGTAGACACTTGCAGCGACGCTAACACTTATAGCGACGCAGCCACTTGAAGCGGCGCTGGCACTTAAAGTGGCACAAACACTTGAAGCGGCGTTGGCACTTGAAGTGGCGTCGACACTTGCGGCGGCGCTGACCCTTGCAGTGGCGGTGGCACTTGAAGTGGCGCCGACCCTTGCTACGGCGCGGACACTTGCAGTGGCGCTGGCACTTGAAGCGGCGCTGACACTTGCAGTGGCGCTGGCATTTGAAGTGGCGCTGACCCTTGCAGCGGCGTAGACACTTGCAGCGGCGCTGACACTTGAAGCGGCGCTGGCGCTTGAAGTGGCGCCGACACTTGCTGCGGCGCTGACCCTTGCAGCGGCGCTGGCACTTGAAGCGGCGCTGACACTTGAAGCGGCGCTTACACTTTCAGCGGCGGTGACCCTTGCAGCGGCGCTGACACTTGTACTGGCGCTGACACTTGCAGCGGTGCTGACCCTTGCAGCGACGCTGACACTTGCAGCGGCGCTGATACTTGCAGTGCCGCTGGGGGTTCCTGCTGAATATGAGTTTCTGCCGGGACCCTGGGGTGGCTCGTCCTCAATAAGATTTTCTGTCGGGACCCTGGGGTGGCTCCTCCTCAATAAGAATTTCTATCGGGACCCTGGGGGGTTCCTGCCCAATATGAGTTTCTGTCGAGACCCCGGGGGGGTTCCTGCTCAATATGAGTTTCTGCCGGGACCCTGGGTTTCTTCTCAGTATTTCTAATAAAATAATATTTTTATTTTTTTATAAGTAGAAACCCTTCTACATTAGCCCCTCGTGCAAAGTCTTTTGTGTTGGGTAGACCAAAAAGCTTTGTACGCCATAAATTCATTTTTTTTCAGGGACCCTAGGGTTTCTTCATCATTCCTCTTAGGGTCATTAAATGTTATGTCACTTCATCTCAAGTTTTGTAAATGAGGCCACTTATAGTGGATCTCCTTATCAGGGTATAAACTTGGTCGGAGGGGTTACTCGCGATGAGCCCCTCATTTTTAGCCTTCTTCTGTGGCCTTCTACTTTGTTTAAAGGTGTTGCTCATGGTGAACCCCTCGCCCTTGGCCTTTTTTCTATGGCCTTATATCTTGAGCGGAGGGGTTACTCGCGATGATCCCCTCGCCCTTGGCCTCCTTCTGTGGCTTTTCATCTTGGGCGGAGGGGTTACTCACGGTGATCCCCTCGCCTTTGGCCTTCTTTTGTGGCCTTCTGTCTTGGGTGGAGGGGTTACTAGTGATGGCCCCCTCACCCTTGGCCTTCCTCTGTGGCCTTCTGCCTTGGGTGGAAGGGTTACTCACGGTGTGCCCCTCCCCCTCGGCCTTCTTATGTGGCCCTTCATCTTGGGCGTAGGGGTTACTCTTGATGAACCCCTCACCCTTGGCCTTCTTCTGTGGTCTTTTATCTTGGGCGGAGGGGTTACTCGCGGTGAGCCCCTCGCCCTTGACCTTCTTCTGTGGCCTTTCATCTTGGGCGGAGGGGTTACTCGCGGTGAGCCCCTCGCCCTTAGCCTTCATATGTGGCCTTCTATCTTGGGAGGAGGGGTTACTCGCGGTGAGCCCCTCACCCTTGGCCTTCTTCTGTGGCCTTCTATCTTGGGCGGAGGGGTTACTCGCGGTGAGCCCCTCACCCTGAGTTCTTTTCTGTAGCATTAAGTTTGGGAAGAGAGGGCACTCAAGGTGGATCCCCTCGCCCTAGGCTATTTTCTGTCAAACTTGCAATCTTGGGCAGGTGGAGCCACTATAAGTGGATCCCCACACTCCAAGCTATTTTACTATTTGTTCACTTGCTTGAGGAATTCTCAATATTAGCCCCCTCGTGCAGAAGTGTCTTGTAATGTCGAGAGACTTGTGCACGAAACTCTCGTACCTTTTATTTACACTTGGCAGTTGCTCAAGACTGTGAGCACTCCGGTGCCCTTGGAGTCTTAGGTGTTAAACTATCACACCTTATATTTGTACTTGACGCTTGCTCAAGACTGTGAGCGCTACGGTGCCCTTAGAGCCTTAGGTGCTCTGCTGGCGCACCTTATATTTATACTTGACGCTTGCTCAAGACTGTGAGCGCTCCGGTGCCCTTAGAGCCTTAGGTGCTCAGCTGGCGCACCTTATATTTATACTTGGCACTTGCTCAAGACTGTGAGCGCTCCGGTGCCCTTGGAGCCTTACGTTTATGCTTGGCATTTGCTCAATACTGTGAGCGCTCCGGTGCCCTTGGAGCCTTACGTTTATGCTTGGCATTTGCTTAATACTGTGAGCGCTCCGATGACCTTGGAGCCTTGGGTGCTCATCTGGAGCACCTTATGTTTGTACTTGGCCTTTGCTCAAGATTGTGAGCGCTCCGGTGCTCTTGGAGCCTTAGGTGCTAAACAGTCGCACCTTATATTTATACTTAGCACTTGCTCAAGACTGTGAGCGCTCCGGTGCCTTTGGAGACTTACGTTTATGCTTGGCATTTGCTCAATACTGTGAGCGCTCCGATGCCCTTGGAGCCTTAGGTGCTCATCTGGAGCACCTTATGTTTGTACTTGGCCTTTGCTCAAGACTGTGAGCGCTCCGGTGCTCTTGGAGCCTTAGGTGCTAAACAGTCGCACCTTATATTTATACTTGGCACTTGCTCAAGACTGTGAGCGCTCCGGTGCCCTAGGAGCCTTAGGTGCTCATCTGGAGAACCTTACGCTTATACTTGGCACTTGCTCAAGACCGTGAGCGCTCCGATGCCCTTGGAGCCTTAGGTGCTCATCTGGAGCACCTTATGTTTATACTGGGCACTTTCTCAATACTGTGAGCGCTCCGATGCCCTTGGAGCCTTAGGTGCTCATCTAGAGCACCTTATGTTTATACTTGGTACTTGCTCAAGACTGTGAGCGCTCCGGTGCCCTTAGAGCCTTAGGTACTAAACTTTCGTACCTTATATTTATACTTGGAGTTGCTCAATACTTTGAGTTACTCTTTTTAATATGAGAACCTCAAGATTGAACTTCCCGCTTCTAATTGTGGGGTATTTGCATATGAGATGAGCGAGTTAAAATTTTGAAGTTGCCCCTCTAACTGCGGGGCACTTGCATATAACTGAGCAAGTAAAAAAAATTGGACATTGCCCCTCTAACTGCGGGGTACTTGCATATAGCTGAGTAAGTTTAAAATTTTAACAGTTTCCCCTTTAACTACGGGGTACTTGCATATAACTGAGCAAGATGAAATTTGGAAGCGGCCCCTCTAGCTACGGGGTACTTCTTGCATATAGCTGAGTAGTTTATAAATTTTAAAAGTTTCCCCTTTAACTGCAAGGTACTTGCATATAACTGAGCAAGTTTATAAATTTTAAAAGTTTACCCTTTAACTGCGGGGTACTTGCATATAACTGAGCAAGTTGAAATTTGGAAGCGGCCCCTCTAGCTGCGGGGTACTTCTTGCATATAGTTGAGCAGTTCATAAATTTTTTAGCACAGCCCCGTGTGACTGTGCAGTACTTTTAGTGCAACCCCATTTTGTTATGCATATTCATTTCTTAGGAAGTAACTAAGAGATGGGTTAGCCCTTCTCCTTCCACAAACTTTGAATAAAATTACACATATATCATAAATAAAGAAATAATTATTTCTTTATACAAAAAAATTTCCCTTGGTCTGCAAGGTCCTTGTTCCAAACTTTTCTTAGGAACATTTTTTTTGTCTTTATAAGAATAACAAGTTTAGAGAGGGGTTAGACTTGCATCTCCCTATTTTCCGAAAACTGATCAATTACATTTTTCTTGAGAACAGAGGTTAGGACTTGTTCTCTAGGCTATAAATCTGTATGGAATAATAATAAAAACGTAGATTTTTATTATTATTATTATTATTATTATTATTATTATTATTATTATTATTATTATTATTATTATTATTATTATTATTATTATTATTATTATTATTATTATTATTATTATTATTACTAGGAGGATAACCCCCAACTGGTCCTGTCGGGTCTTAGGGACTTTACTCAGTATACTTTTACTTTTGGGTTGGATATATCCCCAAGTATAATGAGGAAAGTTACTTATATCACAGGCCCTCTTCTAATCTACTGAGAGCTTCTACTATACTATTAAGAAAGAGAAATCATTAGTCTGGTGTACCTTTTGTTGAGAAATTCTACACCCTTGTGTCTACATTCCGGTCGCTTTTATTTTTTTTGTTTAAATGCATCGGGGGGTTCCTTGTGCAAGGTATCAGTCATGGAAAGTTCTTTGTCTGGGATTCTGGTCATCCCGGGTTCCTCTCTTATAGCATCGCCGATGACGGGCTCCTCGCCTGCCTCTTCGCGCGCTAAGGGTTCCTCGCCTACAACTCGAGTTGAGAGGCGCATTTTTCTGTCTAGGTCTTGGAACGTATGGGTTCCTCGCCGAAAATAATTTTTCATCAAGGGTCCTCGTGCGAAGTTTTAACCACAAGGGGTATCTAGTTTTCTATTTTAACTTCAAAGGGTCCATCGCCTGCTACCGAGGTTATGATAGGTTTCTCACGCCGCGGGTTCCTCGCGATCACCGTCAATCAAGGTGGGTTCCTCGTCCAAATCATTTGCGACGAAAATTTCTCCTTTCACCACGTCGGGTTCCTCGATGGCATTACTGCCCATAAGGGGTTCCTACCCAAGAACTTTAGCGTGAGGAGTTCTTCACTGCTTCTTGAGATGGGGGAGGGGTCCTCTCACATAGGCTCCTCGTCACAGTCTGCTGTCGCCGACAGTTCCTCATTAGAAATCCCATTAGTCTTGGGTTCCTCGCATTGTGGTTTGAACCTGGTTGATTTTTTACCATTGCTTGAGGTGGGAGAGGGTTCCTCGTCGGACCCAATATCCGAGGGTATCTCGACATTGAATTTCGTCAAGGGTTCCCCGACCTTGTGCCACGTCGAGGGTCCCTCACGCGTCGACTTCACCTCCAAGGGTCTCTCGACCTAACGCTTCATCGAGACTGTTGCCATGACTTTTTTTGTTGGCGGTGAGGAATACCCAGGGTTCCTCGCCCATGAGTTCCTCGCTCCTCGACTTCCTATCCGGGTGTCTCGACCTGTGATGAGTGTCTAGACGCGGAGGGTTCCTTGTCTGTTGGAACCAGTGTTGGAGAGAGGGGGGTCTCGACGCCCGTGATTTTTCTGAAGAAGGGGGTCTCGACCCGTGGTTTTCTACGAGGCGACCCTACGTCCGAGGATCCCTCGCCAGCTGCCTTGGAGTCGTCATAACCCCTAGTTTCTTTGGGAGGGTGTGTCTCGACGCCTTTGAATTTTCAGAAATAGGGGTTTCGGCCTATGGCAGTATGGTGGCCTCTCGTCAGCGGCCGTGGGTCTCACGACCTGGCCTCGCGTCTACGGGCCCCTCGTCACTGCAAGGGGGTGTCTCGACATGTGCCGGCGCTGACGGGGTTATCTCGACCTCGGGTGTCTCGATGCCCATGATTTTTTTTATTTTTGCTGAAGAAGAGTGTCTCGACGCCCATGATTTTTGCTGAAGAAGGGTATCTCGATGCCCATGATTTATACTGAAGAAGGGTATCTCGACGCCCATGATTTTTGCTGAAGAAGGGTGTCTCGATGCCCATGATTTTTGCTGAAGAAGAGTGTCTCGGTGCCCATGATTTTTGCTAAATAAGGGTGTCTCGACGCCCATGATTTATACTGAAGAAGGGTGTCTCGACGCCCATGATTTTTGCTGAAGAAGGGTGTCTTGACGCCCATGATTTTTGCTGAAGAAGGGTATCTCGATGCCCATGATTTTTGCTGAAGAAGGGTGTCTCGACGCCCATGATTTTTGCTGAAGAAGAGTGTCTCGGTGCCCATGATTTTTGCTGAAGAAGGGTGTCTCGACGCCCATGATTTATACTGAAGAAGGGTATCTCGACGCCCATGATTTTTGCTGAAGAAGGGTATCTCGACGCCCATGATTTATACTGAAGAAGGGTCTCTCGATGCCATGATTTTTGCTGAAGAAGGGTCTCTCGACGCCCATGATTTTTACTGAAGAAGGGTATCTCGACGCCCATGATCTTTGCTGAAAAAGGGTGTCTCGACGCCCATGATTTATACTGAAGAAGGGTATCTCGACGCCCATGATTTTTGCTGAAGAAGAGTGTCTCGACACCCATGATTTTTCTGAAGAAGGGTGTCTCGACGCCCATGATTTTTTCTGAAAAAGGGGGGTCTCGACCCATGGTTTGTCGCGAGGTGACCCTACGTCCGAGGATCCCTCGCCAGTTACCTTGGATTCTTCGAAAGACCTAGTTGCTTTGGGCAGTGGCGTCATGGAGAGTATGCAGCTGCTGCCATGGACACTTTATTGACGACGAGAGGTACCCAGGGCTCCTCGCCCCTGGGTTCTTAGTGATTTGTTGTTTCTACAGGGGTCGCCACTTCCGCTTCCTTCTTGGCGGCGGGGTGTGTGTCGACTATTGTTGGTACTACGGGGGTGTGCTATTGGCCAAGGGTTCCTCGCGACCCCCTTGCTAGTTAGAGGTTTTCCATTTTTTTGGATTTCCACTATGGGACCCACTGTCGAGGGTCCCTCATCGTTAGTTGCTGTTGCCGTGGGTTCTTTTCTTAAGGGTTCCTCATCGCTATCATTGAGCGAGAGGAGTTCCTCGACCATACCGAATTCCTCGCCAAACACTTAGGGTTCCGGGGGTTCTGCCAGTGAACTTGACGATTGTCACAATTTGCTCCAGTGCCGTCCTTTGTGGCTGAGCTACTTCTGCCGGAATCGCTGCGGGAACGGCTGCCCCTCTAGAGGGGGTTGCTGCTGGTGTTACACAGTCTTAACCCAAACTTTCCAAGTCTCAAAAAACATACTCATAAGCGTCTACCACCGGAACTGCTACCGGTGAGCTGGTCTGCCCTCCCGGAGGAGCAGGTACCTTTGCTCCGATCACCACCACATCCACCTGAGTGGCCTTGTCTCTTTGAGCTCCATTTCCAGATCGAAAGTCTTCAAACACTAGATGCTTAGAAACATTAAAACCTTCTTTGTCCATGGAAGTGAGGATACCTCCCCAGCAGAGTCGCCAAATGTAGGAGGGTAATGAGACTGGGGTCTATGAATAACTGGAAAGGGTGAGGCGTGACCCACTCCAATGGACGCTGCCTGCAAGGTCTTCAAGGTCTCCTGGTGCAACTTCTGAAGAAAACTTCTCCTTCTGGTAACAATGGAACTCAAGCTTCAACTCACTCCCTACAAGAAGATGAACTTTCACAGCAAAAATAGTAATTTTCTCAAGGGAAACACATGAGAGTGATGGCTGTCAGTGGGGAGTGAAGGAGCAAGGCGCTCAGCACTATGAGAACGAGCTGGGAGAGAATACTTAGGTAGGTTTGGTGATATTTTAGCAGTGTAACAGTGCAATTTCTATTGTCTCTCTTTTTTATCATCTCTATGACCTTGCCCAGGGGTCCTATTTATACTTGGGCACTAAGGCTGGTTTGGCACTTTTGGCGCCAAAACTTAGAGGGTTGGTGAGGGACAAAGTCTGCAGTGTACTATTTGTCCCTACCTGCAGGCAGGTCTGCCTGTCCCCTCTGGCAGATGCCCCCTGGCACCGACCAAAGTTCAAAAGCAAATATGTCTTCTAATGGAGGCAAAATATCTGATTTTCTAAATATCTTTTGAAACGGTAAATTTGATACAAACTTTGTAAACTTGAGGGGGGGTCTCGAGGACCACCTCCTCTAAAATATTTTCAAGCTTGAGGGGGGTCTCGAGGACCCCCTTCTAAAATCATTTTTCTTGAGAGGGGTTTAGAGGACCCTCTCCTCTAAAATCATTTTATAAATAGTTCTTTTCTTGTGAGCAGCCAACCCTTTTGCTTCTCACTTCACTTGTGACTAAGTGTGAGGTGTGTGAGGACTGGGTGACCCTAGGGTCTCCTACTAGTATTCTCTCAATCCTATAGTGCTAAGTGGTTGAGCTTGCTAAACATACCTTGTCCTTCAGCCGCCAAGCCAAAACTCCTGGGAGGTCCCAACGCGCCTGTTCGAGCCCTGCTTGCTCGACTAGGCAACCTGTACAAGAAAGTAAAGTGTTAGTGATGTTGTTCATTTAGAGACTGATATTTCATGATGAGGAGTTTCTTGTTATAGCTACTCCCTCAATATGAGTTTCTGTCGAACCCTTGTAGCAGCACCTCTCGAATAACATTTCTGTAGTGACCCTTGTAGTGGCGCCGAGCCTTACAGTGACGCTGACTCTGTCGACTGTCATTACTGCAGTGACCCTTGCAGCGGCGCTGACCCTTGCAGCGGTACTTCTTAATTTTCAATTTCTGTGGTGACCTTCGCGGGCACCTCTCGAACGTTATTGCTGTAGTGACCCTTGTTGTAGTGGCGCTGACCCTTGCAGCGGCGCTGACACTTGTAGCGGCACTGGCACTTGGAGCGGCGCGGACACTTGCGGCGGCGCCGAACCTTGCAGCGGTGCTGACACTTGTAGGGGAGCTGGTACTTGAAGCGGCGCCGACCTTTGCAGCGGCGCCGACACTTGCAGCGACACTGACACTTGCAGCGGCGCTGGTACTTGAAACGGAGCCGACACTTGCGGCGGCGCTGACACTTGCAGCGGCGCTGACACTTGAAGCGGCGTTGACCCTTGAAATGACGTAGACACTTGCAGCGACGCTGACACTTGCAGCGGCGCAGACACTTGAAGCGACGCTGGCACTTAAATTGGCGCCGACACTTGCAGCGGCGCTGACCCTTGCAATGGCGCAGACACTTGCAGGGGCGCTGGTACTTGAAGCGGCGCCGACCCTTGCAGCGGCGCGGACACTTGCAGCGACGTAGACACTTGCAGCGGCGCTGACACTTGAAGCGGTGCTGGTACTTGAAGTGGCACAGACACTTGAAGCGGCGCTGGCACTTGAAGTGGCATCGACACTTGCGGCGGCGCTGACCCTTGCAGAGGCGCTGGCACTTGAAGCGGCGCTGACACTTTCAGCAGCGCTGACACTTGCAGCGACGCTGGCATTTGAAGCGGCGCTGACCCTTGCAGCGGCGTAGGCACTTGCAGCGACGCTGACACTTGCAGCGGCGCAGACACTTGAAGCGGTGCTGGCACTTGAAGTGGCACCGACACTTGCGATGGCACTGACCCTTGCAACGGCGCTGGCACTTGAAACTGCAATGACCCTTGCAGCGGCGCTAACACTTATAGCGGCGCAGCCACTTGAAGCGGCGCTGGCACTTGAAGTGGCACAGACACTTGAAGCGGCCCTGGCACTTGAAGTGGCATCGACACTTGCAGCGGCGCTGGCATTTGAAGCGGCGCTGACCCTTGCAGCGGCGTAGACACTTGCAGCGGCGCTGACACTTGAAGCGGCGCTGGCGCTTGAAGTGGCGCCGACACTTGCGGCGGCGCTGACCCTTGCAGCGGCGCTGGCACTTGAAGCGGCGCTGACCCTTGCAGCGGCGCTGACACTTTCAGCGGCGCTGACACTTTCAGCGGCGGTGACCCTTGCAGCGGCGCTGACACTTGCACTGGCGCTGACACTTGCAGCAGCGCTGACCCTTGCAGCGGCGCTGATACTTGCAGTGCCGCTGGGGGTTCCTGCTGAATATGAGTTTCTGCCGGGACCCTGGGGTGGCTCCTCCTCAATAAGAGTTTCTGTCGGGACCCTGGGGTGGCTCCTCCTCAATAAGAATTTCTATCGGGACCCTGGGGGGTTCCTGCCCAATATGAGTTTCTGTCGAGACCCTGGGGGGGTTCCTGCTCAATATGAGTTTCTGTCGGGACCCTGGGTTTCTTCTCAGTATTTCTAATAAAATAATATTTTTACTTTTTTATAGGTAGACACCCTTCTACATTAGTGGTGGATGTCAGTGGGGAGTGAAGGAGCAAGGCACTCAGCACTATGAGAATGAGCAGGGAGAGAATACTTAGGTAGGTCTGGTGATATTTTAGCAGAGTAACAGTGCAATTTCTATTGTCTCTCTTTTTTTATCATCCCTATGACCTTGCGCAAGGGTCCTATTTATACTTGGGCACTAAGGATGGTTTGGCACTTTAAGCGCCAAAACATAGAGGGTTGGTGAGGGACAAAATCTGCAGTGTACTATTTGTCCCTACCTGCAGGCAGGTCTGCCTGTCCCCTCTGGCAGATGCCCCCTGGCACCGACCAAAGTTCAAAAGCAAATATGTCTTCTAATGGAGACAAAATATCTGATTTTCTAAATATCTTTTGAAACGGTAAATTTGATACAAACTTTGTAAACTTGAGGGGGGGGGGGGGGGCTCGAGGACCACCTCCTCTAAAATATTTGCAAGCTTGAGGTTCTAAAATCATTTTTCTTGAGAGGGGCTTAGAGGACCCTCTCCTCTAAAATCATTTTATAAATAGTTCTTTTCTTGTGAGCAGCCAGCCCTTTGGCTTCTCACTGTACTTGTGACTAAGTGTGAGGTGTGTGAGGACTGGGTGACCCTAGGGTCTCCTACTAGTATTCTCTCAATCCTATAGTGCTAAGTGGTTGAGCTTGCTCAACATACCTTGTCCCTCAGCCGCCAAGCCAAAACTCCCGGGAGGTCCCAACGCGCCTGTTCGAGCCCTGCTTGCTCGACTAGGCAACCTGTACAAGAAAGTAAAGTGTTAGTGATGTTGTTCATTTAGAGACTGATATTTCATGATGAGGAGTTTCTTGTTATAGCTACTCCCTCAATATGAGTTTCTATCGAACCCTTGTAGCAGCACCTCTCGAATAACATTTCTGCAGTGACCCTTTGCAGCGGTGCCGACACTTGAAGCGGCGCTGACCCTTGAAGCGACGTAGACACTTGCAGCGGTGCAGACACTTGAAGCGGTGCTGGCACTTAAAGTGGCGCCGACACTTACAGCGGCGCTGACCCTTGCAATGGCACAGACACTTGCAGGGGCGCTGGTACTTGAAGCGACGCCGACCCTTGCAGTGGCGCGGACACTTGCAACGACGTAGACACTTGCAGCAGCGCTGACACTTGAAGAGGCGCTGGAACTTGAAGTGGCATAGACACTTGAAGCGACGCTGGCACTTGAAGTGGCGTCGACACTTGCGGCGGCGCTGACCCTTGCAGAGGCGCTGGCACTTGAAGCGGCGCTGACACTTTCAGCGGCGCTGTCCCTTGCAGCGGCGCTGACACTTGCAGCGGCGCTGGCATTTGAAGCGGCGCTGACCCTTGCAGCGACGCTGACACTTGCATCGACGGAGACACTTGAAGCGGCGCTGGCACTTGAAGTGGCGCCGACACTTGCGACGGCACTGACCCTTGCAGCGGTGCTGGCACTTGAAGCGGTGTTGACAGTTGCAGCGGCGCTGGCATTTGAAGCGGCGCTGACCCTTGCAGCGGCGTAGACACTTGCAGCGGCGGTGACACTTAAAGCGGCGCTGGCGCTTGAAGTGGCACCGACACTTGCGGCGGTTCTGACCCTTGCAGCGGCGCTGGCACTTGAAGTGGAGCTGACCCTTGCAGCGGCGCTGACACTTTCAGCGGCGGTGACCCTTGCAGCGGCGCTGACACTTGCACTCGCGCTGACACTTGCAGCGGCGCTGACACTTGGAGTGCCGCTGGGGGTTCCTGCTGAATATGAGTTTCTTCCGGGACCCTGGGGTGGCTCCTCCTCAATAAGAGTTTCTGTCGGGACCCTGGGGTGGCTCCTCCTCAATAAGAATTTCTATCGGGACCCTGGGGGGTTCCTGCCCAATATGAGTTTCTGTCGAGACCCCGGGGGGGTTCCTGCTCAATATGAGTTTCTGCCGGGACCCTGGGTTTCTTCTCAGTATTTCTAATAAAATAATATTTTTACTTTTTTATTGGTAGACACCCTTCTACACACATTTTGGAAAAAAAACTCAACATGTTTGTTTGTTAATATCCCATTGTAATTCTATTTTCTATAATTTTATTTTGGTTGGAATACTTTTTTAATATTAGTGGTATGATCAATTGTGAGTTATAACTTTTCCTTTTCCATTTTCTACTAATTTTATATAATCATCTTTTTTATTCTATTTATTCTATGAAATGAAGAGTAGTCCAAAGTTCATATTTTCAATGGTGAGCATAAATTCACTGGATTTTAAGAAATCTTATTTCCATAGTTTGGTCATTAGCTTGAAAATACATCTCATATATATGAAATGGTTTTGCTAACATAGAATTATTATATGACTTTTTTAAGATTTCTTTAAATTAATGGGTTTGCAAACATATAATTACTTTTCTGTTTTTTTTTTGGTAGTAGAAAGCATCAATTTCATGGTTATATTATGCTATAGTTTTGGTTATTATAGTATGTGCTCTTTACTCAAAGGTTACCAAAACTTCTTAAAAGAGTGGTTGGAAGAATACATGGGAAGCACCTTATACCTTTGACTTACTTAAGTCTATATTGTATATGTGTTCATCTAATTTGGAAATAGTGACAAAATTTGTTGTCTAACCTAGAATCCAAATAACCTCAGACTTATTCACTCTCTAATCCTATTCAATGATACAAACAAGATATAAATTGAATCACACTACACACATTAGAAGTGCATACATGTGTATATATTGCTCATATTGATTGTGTGTTAAATTTCCCTTAAAATGTTGTTTTAATAATTTTTTTGGGAATTTTTAAACATTTTTAAAATAATGTTTTCTTTAATAAAAGTGTGTTTATAAACTTTGTGGGGGTTAAAATGCTATTATGAAAAATTAGTTTTTCATTAGAATGTTTGATTGGGTAGAATATCAATGCGCCAGAGACTTTAGGGTGTTGCATGTAATTACTTTTGACGCGCGTTTGCCAGCCAATGAAATGCCAACACTTGTCATGCTTTTGTTATCTCATTTGTGCTTGTTTTGTGAGAGAACTACCTGGTGTATTGTGGATCGTTAGATCAAACGTTATCTATGGCCTGTATGTGTTTAAAGCCTATCCATGTGTTATCTCTGTGGACCAATCACCTTCATTTTAACCACCGCTATTTCACCACCCTTGGATCAAGTCAATATAAGGAAGACTGAATCTCAACCGTTGATTGCTATTAGAGATCCAGAACCTTCCTTGGCTCCTATATAAACCCTCTCATTCTCAGCATTTTAAGACTTTTGGCAGTCATCCAAATTGAGAGAAAAAAAGTGAGAAGAGAGAAGTGAGAGAGAAGAGAGAAAAGAAAAGAGAGAAGAGAGAGAAAGGGAAACTGAGTTAGAAACCCTAACCCTAACCCTAAAACAACTTCAAACCTTCGTATATTAAAAACCCCAAACACAACCTTGAGTGTTTGAGAGAGATTGGTGTTACTGGTTTGATAGTTTGTAGCTGTAACCTCTTGATCTGTGATCTTGTTACCAACTTAGACATTTTGGTGAGATCTGTATTTCTTTTTCATAGAAATCTTAGATCTACACTATTGCATGTTATATATCACTAGATCTGCATATATGTTTCTCGTTTTGAGAAAATATTTGTTGATTTAGATCTGTAAATGTTTTATGTTTTCTGTTCTTGTGAAACTTAACCTTGACCTAGGTAGATTCTCACTTGGAGGTTTTCAATCTCTAAAATCCTTTTTCAAAAACTGAGATTGATTAAGATCTTGACTGATTTTGAAGCAAGATATCCGTGGAATCTGGGATATATTAAAAGGTCAAAAAGGTTTCAAGTTTTGTAAGAATGAAAGAAAAGAAAATCACAGCATATAGTCTTTATATGTAATTTTCTAGGATTGTATGTACAAACTAAGTGTGTGTGAGTTCATGCATGTGGATAGAAATCACATCACAAACACTTGACACACTACCACACTGAAAGTGTTGAGAATAAGATCAAAGATTATTGAGTCGACGAAAAGAAAGCTAAAGCAAAATGGAAGTTATCAAACTGGAAGAACATCATCCACAATCAGATCTACAAGAAGTTAGAAGGACACCAAGTGGGGTATATTCCTAAACTTAGAATAGGCTGAGTTGTGTGCATGTATGTTGTATTGTTTGTAACTGTTATTTGTTTTTAGTGGATTTTCACTTTCGTGACTTAGAAGTCACCGTGGATGTTTCCTCTATTGGGAGAGGTTTTACCACGTTAAAAATAGTGTGTTCTGATTATCTTCATCTCCTCATCTCATTCTATAGTGTGCTGATATTTTGAAACTATCTTAGTTTTAAAACTGGTTACAAAGTCTTGGTTATTCTCGTACATAAGTTTTAGTGAACACATCTTGTTGTTTATCATTTTTATTTTCAAAAGAAAAGGGTTTCTTCAACAAACAACTCGGAGTTGCTTATACAGTTTAATCATTGTATTAAACGACATTAGTAACGTTTTTCAATTGGTATCAGAGCCCTGTAAACTTTTATTTCAAAAAGGATCTTGTGTTTCTGAAATCGTTTTCTGAAAATCTTAACTATGGACGAGAAGAATGAAAGGTTTGGTAATCTGTCCAGACCTCCACTCTTTGATGGAAACAACTTTGCTTACTGGAAAGTAAGAATGGTTGCCTTCATCCAAGGGACTTTAGGAGATGATGTATGGGACATTATTGAAAATGGATATACTTATTCTACTAAACCAGCCACTGAAGGAAGTGATGAGAGGGTAAAGAAAATCTTAAGTGAGTTTACCTAAGAAGAGAAAACAATTTCTCGTAATAACAATAAAGGCAAGAATGCCATCTTTATGTCTATTAATGAGTATGAGTTCAAGAGAATCTCATCTTGTGCCACTTCAAAGGAAGCTTGGGACACATTAATCACTGCCCATGAAGGAGACTCAAGAGTTAAAGCTGCTAAAACTCAAATGCTTACCCAGCAGTACAACTCTTTGATTATGTCTGACTCTGAGTCTTTTGATGACTTTTTTATGAACCTAACTGATATAGTTACTAAGTTTCATTCTAATGGTATAACATATAATAGGAATGAGATTGTTTCTAAAATTCTAAGATCATTACCACAAAAGTTTGACAACAAGAGGTATGCTATTGAGGAGATGAGTGATCAAAACCTCACCCCTGAGTTACTCAGTAGCAAACTTAGGACTGTGGAAATGGAATTAGACTTTAAGAAACAATTAAATTAGTCTCAAAGAAAACAACCCAACTCTAACTTGAGTTTTTCCTCTAAGATATCTAAACATGATACTAATTTGACCAACTGTGAGGAGTGTGATATAGACAAACTAGATAATCAGATTTCCTTAATGTCCAAACAATTTAAGAAAATTGTTAAATTTAGAAACATACAGGCATCTAAACAAGGCAAGCCTAATTATCTAACTGTGTCTAATCCCAAACCTCATGAGAGAGGGCATGACAAACATCCTAAGGACAAAAACTTCAGACCTAACAGAGATCTTAAAAAGATTGAATGTTTTAGATGTGGGAAACTAGGTCACATTGCTCACGATTGCAGAGTTAATCTGAATAAAACCAACACACACAATAGAGCCAATGTCTGTAAAACTTGGGATGATTCGAGTGACTCTGATGAAGAGGAACTTGAGTCATCAAATGTACTTGACCCTTGCATGTCCTTTTTTGCTAAGATCATTTACAATGATGATATGCCTGTGTGTGATAATGATACCTCTACTCATGCTTTTTTGAACACTGCTTTGGCTGGCCTAGATGCCTTGTTATCTGAAAACGTTGCTAGCTCTACTTCCGTGTGTGTGAGTCAAAGTGATATCGATAACGACGATGTAAATGGGTGCATGAGTACTAAAACTGAATCGTTAGGGGTCACTGCACACACTTCACTTAGCGACTCAGACACAGATGACCTCCCAGATATTCATACTTTGTATGCTAAAACCCTTAAAAAAGGCACTAGACTGGAGAAGACTGTTAGAGACCTGACTAAGAAATTAGATGATCTAAGTCTTATTGTGAAGCTGAATACCGAAGAGTACACTAACCAGTGTCTGACACATCAATCTGATATTGAAACTTTTGATAAAAAATTAAAAGGGTTGACTAAAACTAATGAAACCCTGGAAATGAAATACAAGGGAACATTATTAGAACTGGAAGAAGCAAAAACAAAGACAACAATTGTTTTCAAAATAATTTCTATGTTTGAAAACAATTCAAATTGTTTCACTGACTTTGTTGTTGACTCCAAGACCAATTCTGATGATAGAACCGGTATTGGATTCTGCCCTAAGAATAAACTACAAACTAAAAATCTTGAACCTATTAAGTTTGTGTCTGGGGGAAAAAGACCAATCGAAACATGTCCAGATTTTCATTTTATTAAAAAGGAATATGATCAAAAGCAACAACAAAAAGACATTGGAGAGTCTAGTAACTCTAAGGCTGACAGTACACTTGAGACTAAATACGTCTGTCCTTTGATCAGAAAGGCTGAATCTACCTTTAAAACCATACCTCCTAGGAATAAGACTTCTCAACAGAATTCTGATGGTTTATTTGTCTCTCAAACTAAGTATGCCTTAGATCTTGTTAAGAAGTTTGGTTTAGATAATGGTAAAGTTGCCAAAACGCCTATGAGTACTACTGTTAAATTATGTAAAGATGAAAATGAAATGTCAGTTGATTCCACACTTCATCGTAGTATGATTGGTAGTCTACTCTATCTAACTACCTCACGACGAGATATAATGTATGCTGTATGTCTGTGTGCTCGTTACCAGAATAACCCTAAAGAGAGACATTTATCTTGTGTAAAACGTATATTAAAGTACATAAAAGGCACTCTTAATCTTGGACTTAGGTACACTAATGATACCTGCAGCACCATCATAGGATATACTGATGCTGATTGGGTCGGTCGTACTGATGACCATAAGAGTACATCAGGTGCCTGTTATTATGTCGGCAATAATTTAGTAGGTTGGAGTAGCAAAAAACAGAATTGCACATCTTTATCTATGGCTGAGTTCGAATATATAGCAGCAGGAAGTTGTCGTGCTCAATTGTTATGGATAAAACAAATGTTAAGCGACTATGGGATTAAAGAAGATCAGTTAAAATTGTATTGTGACAATCAAAGCGCCATTAACATATCTAAAAACCCGGTTCAACGCTCGCGAACTAAGCATATTAAAATAAGACATCACTTTATACGCGAACTTGTTGAGACTAAGGAGTTAGAAATTCATTACCTACCTACTGATTTGCAACTTGCAGACATGTTCACTAAACCTCTAGACTATAACATATTTCTGTATTTGCGTAATTCTATAGGTATGGTATGTGCTGATTAATCTATTAAGACCATAATTTTTTACCCTTTGTCCATTTGAGACAAAATGGGGGAGAAATTTGAGTCTTACGGGTTTAATGTTTTGTTCACATTTCATCTAAACTACTTGATCTTAGTGCATATTTGCAGGAACCTCTTCTACTGATTTTCTACCATTTCTCTCTAGTGTACAAATTTGTAAATAGTTGAGTTATGTAATTTTTGACTTTCTTGGAAATGGGTAGATAGTATCTTTTGTATAGGACTAGGTTTTATTTATTTTTGGTTCCCTAAGAGTTTAAGCTAACTCAAAGGAGATTTTGTCTCATATTTCCAAAGGGGGAGATTGAAGCACCTTATACCTTTGACTTAGTTAAGTCTATATTGTATAAGTGTTCATCTAATTTGGAAATAGTGACAAAATTTGTTGTCTAACCTAGAATCCAAAGAACCTCAAACTTATTCACTCTCTAATCCTCTTCAATGATCCAAACAAGGTATAAATTGAATCACACTACACACATTAGAAGTGCATACATGTGTATATATTGCTCATATTGATTGTGTGTTAAATTGCCCTTAAAATGTTGTTTTAATAATTTTTTTGGGAATTTTTAAACATTTTTAAAATAATGTTTTCTTTAATAAAAGTGTGTTTATAAATTTTGTGGGGGTTAAAATGCTATTATGAAAAATTAGTTTTTCATTAGAATGTTTGATTGGGTAGAATATCAATGCGCCAGAGACTTTAGGGTGTTGCATGTAATTAGTTTTGACGCGCGTTTGCCAGCCAATGAAATGCCAACACTTGTCATGCTCTTGTTATCTCATTTGTATTTGTTTTGTGAGAGAACTACCTGGTGTATTGTGGATTGTTAGATCAAACGTTATCTATGGCCTGGATGTGTTTAAAGCTTATCCATGTGTTATCTCTGTGGACCAATCACCTTCGTTTTAACCACCGCTATTTTACCACCCTTGGATCAAGTCAATATAAGGAAGATTGAATATCAACCGTTGATTGCTATCAGCGATCCAGAACCTTCCTTGGCTCCTATATAAACCCTCTCATTCTCAGCAATTTAAGACTTTTGGCAGTCGTCCAAATTGAGAGAAAAAAAGAGAGAAGAGAGAAGTGAGAGACAAGAGAGAAAAGAAAAGAGAGATGAGAGAGAAAGGGAAACTGAGTTAGAAACCTAACCCTAACCCTAAAATAACTTCAAACCATCTTCAAACCTTCGTATATTAAAAACCCCAAACACAACCTTGAGTGTTTGAGAGAGATTGGTGTTACTGGTTTGATAGTTTGTAGCTGTAACCTCTTGATCTGTGATCTTGTTACCAACTTAGACATTTTGGTGAGATCTGTATTTCTTTTTCATAGAAATCTTAGATCTACACTATTGCATGTTATATATCACTAGATCTGCATATTTGTTTCTCCTTTTGAGAAAATATTTGTTGATTTAGATCTGTAAATGTTTTATGTTTTCTGTTCTTGTGAAACTTAACCTTGACCTAGGTAGATTCTCACTTGGAGGTTTTCAATCTTTAAAATCCTTTTTCAAAAACTGAGATTGATTAAGATCTTGACTGATTTTGAAGCAAGATATCCGTGGAATCTGGGATAGATTAAAAGGTCAAAAAGGTTTCAAGTTTTGTAAGAAAGAAAGAAGAGAAAATCACAGCATATAGTCTTTATATGTAATTTTCTAGGATTTTCTGTATAAACTAAGTGTAAGTGAGTTCATGCATGTGGATAGAAATCACATCACAAACACTTGACACACTACCACACTGAAAGTGTTGAGAATAAGATCAAAGATTATTGAGTGGACCAAAAGAAAGCTAAAGCAAAGTTGAAGTTATCAAACTGGAAGAACATCATCCACAATCAGATCTACAAGAAGTTAGAAGGACACCAAGTGGGGTATATTCCTAAACTTAGAATAGGCTGAGTTGTGTGCATGTATGTTGTATTGTTTGTAACTGTTATTTGTTTTTAGTGGATTTTTACTTTCGTGGCTTAGAAGTCACCGCGGATGTTTCCTCTATTGGGAGAGATTTTACCACGTTAAAAATAGTGTGTTCTGATTATCTTCATCTCCTCGTCTCATTCTATAGTGTGCTCATATGTTGAAACTATCTTAGTTTTAAAACTGGTTACAAAGTCTTGGTTATTCTCCTACATAAGTTTTAGTAAACACATCTTGTTGTTTATCATTTTTATTTTCAAAAGAAAAGGGTTTCTTCAACAAACAACTCGGAGTTTCTTATACAGTTTAATCATTGTATTAAACGGCATTAGTAACGTTTTTCAATACCGATAAATAAAACACACTTCTTTGGGTATCTATGTGATGCCAAAGAATGAGTTTTGAAAACATTTACTGCTTATGTTTTTTTTTTTGCAAGTTTTGATTGACTAGATCCTTAAGGATATTATGCTACATCTTTGTTTACTGTTTTAGTACATCATCTTAATGATTCTCTTATTCAGTTCATTATAAATTTAAAAGTGTGGGTTTGTAAATGTGTTGTGTCTAAACACACTTTATAAGTGTGTTGTGTCCCAATATTTCCAAAATCTTGACATTTACAAAACCATGGGTTTGGTTGTGTCTATAACTGTGCTGAATAACAAAGGCATATTTTTCCCTTTCTATCTTTTTCGAAACTCGTTCTTTGGCATCATATACATACCTAAAGAAGTGTTTTTTTATCTATCGGTATTGACCCAATCGATAGACCCTAAAAGTATTGCCTACTATGGTACCTAAAGTGGCCTCTAATGCCTACATACTACCAACCTTGCCTACATTAGCAGTGAGATTAATTCTAAGAATTACTTGTCTACACTAGCAAATAACCTCCAATGCCCATATCATTCCAGTCAATTATACCATTTGTGGTATGTTAATCCCTTGATTGGTATTTAAAAAGAAATTATACCATATGCGTAGTTTTTTTAGCCTTTAGTTTTGACAGTTTGAACTGGAATCATAATTGGTTTTTTGAATGATATTCTGCCTCCTAATATACTTGATTCTATTATTTCTCTTCAGATATCTCATTCTCATGTATGGAGCATCATGATTCCAATCAAACATTAGCATTCATGTGGAGACTTATTCCAATATTACTTCCTCTTGATGACTAGGTAACTAAACATGGAGTTAATTTGTGCTCCAAATGCAATTTCTACCCTTAAGAACATGTTGATCTGTGCTCCACTAATTTGGTCACTTGGTGGAAGTACTCTGATTAGTTTCATCCACCCCTTATAAAACAAAAGTTCACTCTTTTTTATGTGTGTTTATTTCTTACTACCTTGCATTATATAGTGAAAAATAGGTGTTTCTCTCTATTGATAGTAAATGTTATTGAATCTTGAACACCTCTCTCATAATTAAGTAGATTTAGGACTTTTATTATTAATCATCCATTTCTTAGGTATATTATAAATACTTAGAAACAATTATATGGGTGAAATGATATTACATTACATTGTAGCACTCTGATACGAAACTTTATCTTTTTATGTGAAATTGGAGTTTCATGTGAAATTGGAGTGTTCTTGAAACTGACCAATGCCTTATTGTTTGGTCGCAATTGGAGGTTTTGAAAACATATAGAACATTTTGAGAGATTATCTGCTAATGTGAATTAAATAGATAAAGTTTGTCAGCTAACGACCTCGATAAAAGTGGTGGTATAATTATGGATAAGTTTTGGGTACCAAAAGCTATTAACCCTAACTATATTACTTAATATTTTATCCCTGCATTGCTTAAACAGTAAAATACAGTGCAAAGTTATGGAACTGAAATTTGTTAGGTTCTTTTTTCGCCGCGTGTAATGTTATGATATATGCTTTGAATGCCTTTAAAAGTGAAAAAGAGAGCAAATGAATAAACTGTATTATCATAGTTATGGATAAGGTTTGAATGCTTTGACAAATGTTTTAATTAAAATCTCAAAGAAGCATGGATAAAGTTTTAAGGGATTATGAAAGTTTTCAAATGTTTACTTATACAAGTGTATGAATTATATTCTTTTTATTCTTTGCTTATTTAATCTCTCTCAATATTCTTTTATCCTCATATCTTTTTTGTTATTTCTTATCTACTTTGATCTTCCCTTTATGTAGGGCATTGGTTAGACCTGCTGATTTGTGATCATATGGGGATGGATCAACGAGTTTGTTCTTCCAATTGTTCTAAAACTTCCGTTCTGTCTCAGACTATATATAATCTCACAGAGGGGTTCTTTTCCAAAGGCGAGTTTTGAGACCACCTCTCGGTTTGTCTCAGACTATATATAATCTCACAGACATAAGTTATGTATCTTTCTCATGTTCCTTTATATTAGCATTCAGTTTTAACCTTTCTGGAAGACAAAATAATTGTTGGCATTAACAGATAGCTATTGTTGCTCCCGTTAGCTATTGTTTCTCCTGTTAGTTGTTGTTGCTCCGGCGCCTCCAGATAGCTACTATTGCTCAAACTCCACTTTGAATTAGGCAATCAAATGACAATTGATGCAAAACTGATGCAGGCTCAATCTCAATTTGTTGCATTAGGAGTGGCAGTCGTTGCTATAACACCACATATAGAGGTTGGTGATGTTCAGTTAGGACTCTCTCAGATATGATGTTATTGGTTAGCTTGAGAAATCTCCACTAAATTGCAAAGGGAATCTTCAGTGGAGTTTGACCCCAATGATTGTTGGCCGGATAGCATGATATGTTATGACTAATATGTATATAGTACCATAACTGTTATTGAAACGAATATTTTGGTATGTGAATTTTGCTGGTTTCATGTGGAACAATACATTGTTTTTATGGAGATATGGGAATGTTTAGCGGACACACTGCAATAGTGGATGGAGGGAAAGAGACGAGGGTCAATGGTGTATGCACTACAGTCAACAATTTTAGATTTGGGAATCCCTAAAACCTTTTACATCTCTGTCTCCAATCATTAATGATCTAAAGTGTTTGTTTTATGACGGATACTTGCAAAATTCCTACACAATTAATTGTAATTGTCAATTTTTGTTTATTTTTGGAATTTTATGATCATAATAATTTATTTTTTTTGTGGTGAACATTATTTATCATGAATAAATTTCTTAATATTGAAGTCCTATATACCATCGATTAGAATCTGTAAACAGTGTTGTATTTTCAGTCATAGTGATATAATATGGAAGTTTGGGGCTATACTTTTTATCTTTCTAATTTTATTTGTCATTTAACGTGTATGCATTGGGTATGACCGATTACTCGATAAAATTACATGTGTGCCCATGACACAATCATGTACTATTAGCATTAATGTTATGGGCTATTAGTTTTGTTGTTGGATTATTTTTTATATTTTAAATAGGGGAACTTTGCATAAATTTTTTAAATTGTTAACAATTATTTGTCCTATAAAAAACATTTTGAAATAAATTAAGTACGTTTTAATTAGAGGTGGCAATTTGGGTTTGTCGTGTCATTTTCGGGTTGTGTTAATTTTTATTTGAGTTTAAGTTTTGATTACTCTTAAATCTGTATGAATTAATCTTGTCATTTTAGGGTCATTTCGGGTTATCGTGTCAAAAATTGCCTGCGGTAATTCTAATACTTTGGGAAAAAAATTTCGTGCCTTCAGGCACGGGCATTTCGCTAGTGTGTGTATATATATAAGAGTATGGTAAATACTGGAATTACACAAGTTTCCTTCATTACAATACTATTTACTAAAATGCGCAGTATGTTGACCAGCGTCAACACTGCTCTGCCTTGAACATCTTTGCTCCATTAATGCTAAAACTCCTCCTTTGTTATCTTATAAATTTCTAGATATTATGTGTAGGAGTGTCGTTAGTTGTGGGTTTGGGTTGATGGAGTTTTTCCCTCAAGGGACCAAGGTGTAACCCATTTAAGGAGAGCCTGTACCATAATAGTGGAGATAAATATACACATTTGACACAGATTTTTACGTGGTTTGGCAAAGCCTTCATCCACGGTGGTTCTTCGATGTTCTCATTCATACATGTTATCCAAAAGGCTCTTAGAAGTGGGGGAAGGTGAGATTCTTTACCATTTTCCGGGGGGGGGGGGGGGGGGGGGGGGATGGTGGATGATACATAGATAATGATATTCTCTACACAAGTGTTTCTAGCTCTCTTCTCTCTCTAGTTGATATAAGAATACCCCTTTCTTTTTCTATCTTGGCTCCCATTTTTTTTGTAGCGAGGGGGTCTTCATGTAGTCTCTTTGGTGGTGGGTGACAGCTCAACCCCACTTTTACAATTATACCCCACTTTTATGGACTTCTACAATTATATACCACTTTTATGAAGTATTACAATCATACCCCCTCTTACCAAAGCCCACTCGCGAGCGTATACCCCACTTTTAGATTTCGTTTGATCTTCGAGGCTTTTGAGATCTTGGTTGGTCTTTGAATCTTTTGAATTCTTCACTTGTGTTTGTGATCGAGTGCGAAAAGTAGTGCATGTAAAGACGCTAATCGTTGTTTTCATTTCGCCAACTCAATACAAAAAAACCTAAATTACTACTACACTCGCGAGGCAAGCACAGCGGTAAGTCGGGTATCAAAAATCCACAGGGACGAGATGCTAGAATTTAATTGATTTACTACTTCAGAATAAAAGTGAAAAAGGTGAATTACAAACAAAAAAGTAAAAGATACATAAAAGGGAAATGATTATTCTTGGTAAGTGTATTGAAACTCACTACACCATATCCTGCGAATGGTGACGCCCAGTGAGTCACGGCCCAAGTCCGCGACCAGTTGGTTGCGAACTTGGGCCGTGACCCACTCAATATTTGGCGTGACCATATTAATTATCACACTAAATATTCTATGTTCTGGAAGTGGTCACGGCCCAAGTTCGCGACCACTGTGGTCGCGGACTTGGGTCTTGACCATATTGGCGCCAAACTCGCGCTAAAATTCCCTCCAAGCTTGGTCGCGGATGTGTCACGGCCCAAGTCCATAACCCATGGCATGATAAAGAAGAAAGTACACACATTGAGGGTCACGGCTTAGGGTCATGACCATTTCTGGGTGTGGGTCACGGCTATGGGTCATGACCATCCCTCATTCAAGCACTAGTGTTGATAAAAATGGTCGCGCATCACAGATTGAGGGTCACGGCTATGCGCCGTGACCATTTCTTGGTATGGGTCACGGCTATGGGCCGTGACCAATAGGCAATACACATCCCACTTAGCTTCATTAATGGGTCGCGGTGGGTGGGTCACGACTCTAGGCCGTGACCACTGTTAATCCTAAAATAAAACAAAGTGCCTCAAAATTTTCATTTCCCCGCTCATCTTGTTTATTTCTTCCCCAAACTTTGGTAGGAGGTATGGCGTTTCTTCCCCAAACACTGGTAGCAGGTATAGCCGTGTATGGAGGTTGGGGGGGTTTTTCAGGAGGGCAACGATGAGGGTTATTGAGGCAGGGTCAATTTTCAACTGAGTTCCGATTAGCGTTGGCATTTGGGCGCATATGAATGAAAATGGGCGGGTCGAATTTGGGTTCGGGTAAAAAATGGGCGGGCTAGTTTTGGGTTGACAAGCGGGCAGCCCGGATCAACTCAGTGAAAAATCTTGGTTTTCATCGGTGTTGATTAATTCTTGAAATAAGGGAGCAGCGATTGGGGTACGACTTGAGAGAGAGAGAGATGAGATAGTTGGTAGAGAAGAGAGAGAGAGAGAATGAGAAGCGGGTCCACATCTTTGTGAGAGGTTTCTTCGTAAACCCACACCACTGCCAGTGCTAGTTGCGATTTTCAACTGGGGCGATTTTCAATTGGGTTCGATGAGGGTTTTTGGATTTGGGTCTCGATTTTCCACTAGGTTGCTGTCAGAATTCTGCCCGGTTTAAATCCGGTGGGTTGATTTTTATTGGACCAAATCGGGTTTGGGTAATGGAGCTATAACACAGTGGGTACATGTATTGTCAATTTTAAAATTTTGTTTTCATAATTTGTATCTTCTTTTTTCTTAGGAAGATTTCAATTAGTAATTTTCTTTTCATTTTCATATCATCGACAAAAAATTTAGTGTGCTATAATTTTGTTTATCACTTCATCAAACATTTGGTGAGCTATATTTTGAGATTTTAAACTAACATCATACATTACTTGGCTGTATTTGTTGTTTGTACAGTAGGATCAAACATTTGGGGTGTTATATCTTGGAATTTTATACTAACGTCATACATTACATGGTTGTCTGTTTGTCCCGTAGGTAGTGATAAAATTGATAATAACGTTATGGAGACCTTTATTTGGGACACTTTTGGGCCAACACACAACAATCTATCGAGGTAATTGTAGTAATATTTTTTTTTGTAAATCAAAGTAAGTCTTTTTTTCCAATCGTTTTTTTAGAATAGTTTGAGTTAGTTGTTGTTTGGGTGTTAAATGATCATACCCACGCGGTTCTTTCTCTCTTAAGTATTTGAAAATGCTCACAAAATTTCTTAGACACGGGCAACTCTACAATGCTCACATGGGCATAATAAAATGGATTTCTAAATAGTCATAATGTGTTCATGTGTTGAAATTAATGATTTGGGCATATATGCATACAACAAATGATGTTTTTAATACTTTTTGTCATACTGGTTAGTAATGGGAAAGTCATAATTGATGCTGGGAGCATGACTTCCAATCTTGCCAAGGGCTCAGCAGCAGTTGCATCTCTTTTCTCTATTCTTGACAGACACTCACTCATTCAAGGCTACTGTGATGTAATTATACTATCATGTATCTTACTGTTTTTCCTTTCATATATTACGATGATAAGAGTTTTCATCTTTTCATCACACTTTTGGAAGACTAATGCTAAACATACAAATTAAATTGTACACTCCTCATTTTTTAACAAATTGAGATGCCATTCAGAAATCGAAGAATAAAAGAGAGAGCATTTCAAACGTGGACAATTATTGCATTTGAGGTTTTGATTATTTTCTCTATTAAGAAGTTGAGTATAAATTTTTATCTTTATTTGTTTTTATTAACCTTTTGACTAATTTAAATGTAGGGTTTCCAAACTTCAGTACTAAGATGTTGGATTTAATTGAACCACTACATTCATCGAGGTAAAGTTTTGATTATTTATTAATAGTTTTGTTATGCGTTTATTGTATTTGCAATTCTTTACATAGTTGATTGTAGTAGTCAAGATGATCGAGCAGGTCTATACTCCATCCACTCATAAACATAACAGTTGTAGGTACATTGGAGGTTAGCACAACGAAGTCGTGGCCATGAGGATCAATGGCATTAGTGGACAAGTGTTGAGGATGAATTGCAGATTTCACGTAAAAATATTCCATCCCTCTTCTCTTAGTATATGGAAGAAGTTCATATGTATGATTATTGCATCTTCAAACCCCAACCCAAGAAAACCAAAGAATCTAACTCAAACATTCCTCTACCTACGCAAAAACCAACCCCAACCCCTATTTTGTTTGAAGGAAGTTTTGTAGCATCCCATATATTTTTTTTAGCAGTCCCCGTATGGTACCGTACTTTCTTTAATTTTAAAAAACAATTCGGTGGTTTTGTGAGGTACTTTATGTAATTTTACATACCCGTTCTTCACAACACATTGTTTATGTATTGCAGGTCTAACCAATTGGATACCAGTTCTTCATTACATACCAGTTCTTCATTACACACTAGGTACTATGTACATTAACTAAAGTAGTTATATAATTTATATGCATTATCTATTAAATCTTTTAGATGATAGAAGGAGTGCGGGATAGTTGTTGATTTTGTTTGGTTTGGCTGTTGGATAATTATTGGTTGTTGGAATGTTGTTGGATAGTATTTTAGAAGGAGTATGGGATAATTAGAAGGAGTACAGGATAATTATTGGTTTCACTGTTGGATAATATGTTGAAAATATTTTAAACTCCCGGTTTCAGAATACGATGATAGGATAACTTGCAAATGTAGAGACTTAAACTTAAAAACATGGCACGAACACCTCACACAGGACCAATGAAACTCGTACGAACTGACCACGAGATCACGGGACCCCCGGTTTGATAATACGACAATAATTAAAAAATATTAGGACTTAAGCTTAAAAACAAGGCGTAAGATAGCAAAAACACGAAATAACCCTCGTACAAACCCGTGAGAGGCACCAACACCTCTCATGGGACCAATGTAACATGTAGGAATAGACTGCATGATCAAGTGACTCCCGATTTGAGAATACGACGATAATTTAAAAGTATGAAGCCTTAAGCTTAAAAACAAGGCGTTAGAGGGTGAAAACAGGAAAAAGCTCCCTAACGGCCCCGTGAGAGGCACCAACACCTCCCACGGGACCAATGTAACTCGTAGCAACTGACTGCGCAACCATGGGACTCCCGATTTGAGAATACGACCTTAATTTTCATATTTCTAGACTTAGGCTTAAAAACATGGCGTTAGTGGGTGAAAATCCAAAACAGCCCCCGAAGGGCTCCGTGGGTGGCACCAACACCTCCCACGGGACCAATGTAACTAGTAGAAACTGACCGCGCATCCACGGGACTCCCGATTTGAGAATATGACGATATTTTTCATATTTCTAGACTTAGTCTTAAAAACATGGTGTTAGAGGGTAAAAACCCAAAACAGCCCCCGAACGGCCCCGTGGGAGGCGCCATCACCTCCCATGGGAACAATGTAACTCGTAGGAATTGACCCCGCATCCGCAGGACTCCCGGTTTTAGAATACAATGGTAATTTTCATATTTATAGACTTAGGCTTAAAACATGGCGTTAGAGGGTGAAAACCCATAACAGCCCCCGAACGGCCCCGTGGATGGCACCAACACCTCCCACGGGACCAATGTAACTCATAGGAACTGACCCCGCAGTCGTGGGTCTTCTGGTTTTAGAATACAATAGTAATTTGCATATTTCTAGAGTTAAGCAAAAAATGGCGTTAGTGGGTGAGAACTCGAAATAGCCCCCGAACGGCCCCATGGCTGGCACCAACACTTCCCACATGACCAATGTAACTCGTAAGAACTGACCCCGCAGCCGCGGGACTCCCGGTTTGAGAATACGATGATAATTTGCATGTTTCTAGACTTAGGCTTAAAAACATGGCGTTATAGGGTGAAAACTCGAAACAGCCCCCGAACGGCCCCGTGGATGGCACTAACGCCTCCCACGGGACCAATGTTACTCGTTGGAACTGACTTCGTAGCCGCGGGTGTCCCGGTTTTTGAATATGACAATAATTTGCATATTTATACACTTAGGCTTAAAAACATGGCGTTAGTGGCTGAGAACTCGAATTAGCCCTCGAACGTCCACGTGGGTGGCACCAACACCTCCCATCGAACCAATGTACCTCGTAAGAACTGACCCCGCAGCCGTGGGACTCCCGGTTTGAGAATACGAAGGTAATTTGCATATTTCTAGACTTAGGCTTAAAAGCATGTTGTTAATGGGTGAGAACTCGAAACAGCCCCCGAACGGCCCCGTGGGTGGCACTAATACCTCCCACGGGACCAATGTAACACGTAGGAACTGACCCCGCAGCCGCGGGTCTCCCGATTTGAGAATACAATGGTAATTTGCATATTTCTAAACTTAGGCTTAAAAACATGGCGTTAGAGGGTGAGATCTCGAAACAGCCCCCAATCGTCCCTGTGGGTGGCACCAACATTTCCCGCGGGACCAATGTAAGTCGTAGGAACTGACCGCGTAGCTGCGAGACTCCCAGTTTGAGAGTACGATTGTAATTTGCGTATTTCTATACTTAAGCAAAACATGGCGTTAGAGGGTCAAAACTTGAAACAGCCCCCCGACCGGCCCCCTGGGTGGCACCAACACCTCCCATGAGACTAATGTAACTCGTAGGAACTGACCCCGTAGCCGCGGGTCTCCCGATTTGAGAGTACGACTGTAATTTGCATATTTATAGACTTAGGTTAAAAACATGGCGTTAGAGGTTGAAAACCCGTAAGAGTCCCCAAATGGCCCTTTGGGTGGCACCAACACCTCCCACGGGACCAATGTAACTCATAGGAACTGACCGCACAGCCGCGGAACTCCCAGTTTGAGAATACGATCGTAATTTGCATATTTATAGACTTAGGCTTAAGCAAAACATGGCATTAGACGGTGAAAACTCAAAACAACCCACGAACGACTCCGTGGGTGGCACCAACACCTCCTACGGGACCAATATAACTCTTAGAAACTGACCCCGCAGCCGCGGGTCTCCCAATTTGAGTATATGATGGTAATTTTCATATTTATAGACTTAGGCTTAAGAACATGGCGTTAGAGGGTGAGATCTCGAAACTGCCCCCGAACGTCCAAGTGGGTGGCACCAACACCTCCCACAGGATCAGTGTAACTCATAGGAACTGAACCCGTAGCCGCGGGACTCCCAGTTTGAGAATACGACGGTAATTTGCATATTTATAGACTTAGGCTTAAAAACATGGCGTTAGAGGATGAGAACTCGAAACAGCCCCCGAACGGCCCCGTGGTTGGCACCAACACCTCCCACGGGACCAATGTAACTCGTAGGAACTAATCCCGCAGTCGCGGGTCTCCCGGTTTTAGAATATGACGGTAATTTGCATATATCTAGACTTAAGCAAAACATGGCGTTAGTGGGTGTGAACTCGAAATAGCCCCCGAACATCCTCGTGGGTGGTACCAACACCTCCCACAAAACCAATGTAACTCATAGACACTGACCCCACAGTCGCAGGACTCCCGGTTTGAGAATACGATGGTAATTTGCATATTTTTAGACTTAGGCTTAAAAACATGGCGTTATAGGCTGAAAACTCGAAACAGCCCCCGAACGGCCCCGTGGGTGGCACCAACACCTCCCACGGGACCAATGTTACTCGTAAGAACTGACCCCGTAGCCGTGGTAGTCCCGGTTTTAGAATACGACGATAATTTTCATATTTATAGACTTAGGCTTAAAAACATGGCGTAAGTGGGTGAGAACTCGAAACAGCCCCCGAACGGCCTCGTGGATATCACTAACACCTCCAACGGGACTAATGTAACTCATAGGAACTGACCCCGCTGCTGCGGGACTCCCGGTTTGAGAATACAACGATAATTTGCATATTTCTAGACTTAGGTTTAAAAACAGGGCGTTAGAGGGTGAAAACTCAAAATAGCCCCCGAACGTCCCCGTGGGTGGCACCAACACCTCCCACGGGACCAATGTACCTCGTAGGAACTGACCCTGCTGCCGCGGGACTCCCGGTTTGAGAATATGACGGTAATTTGCATATTTCTAAACTTAGGCTTAAAAACGTGTTGTTAGTGGGTGAGAACTCGAAACAGCCCCCGAACGGCCCCGTGGGTGGCACTAACACCTTCCACGAGACCAATGTAAGTCATAGGAACTGACCCCGCAGCCGCGGGTCTCCCGATTTGAGAATACGATGGTAATTTGCATATTTCTAAACTTAGGCTTAGAAACATGGCGTTAGAGGGTGAGATCTCGAAACAGCCCCCGACCGTCCCCGTGGGTGGCACCAACATCTCCCATGGGACCAATGTAGCTCATAAGAACTGACCGCGCAGCCACGAGTCTCCCGGTTTGAGAGTACGATGGTAATTTGCGTATTTCTAGACTTAAGCAAAACATGGCGTTAGAGGGTCAAAACTCAAAACAGCCCCCCGACCGGCCCCCTGGGTGGCACCAACACCTCCCACGAGACCAATGTAACTCGTAGGAACTGACCCCGCAGCCCTGGGTCTCCCGATTTGAGAATACGACGGTAATTTGCATATTTCTAGACTTAGGCTTAAAAACATGGCGTTAGAGTGTGAGATCTCGAAACAGCCACCGAACATCCCTGTGGGTGGCACCAACGCCTCCTACAGGACAAATGTAACTCATAGGAACTGACCGTGCAGTCTCGAGCCTCCCGATTTGAGAGTATGACAATAATTTGCATATTTATGGACGTAGGGTTAAAAACAAGGCCTTAGAGGGTGAGAACTCGAATCAGCTCCCGAACGGCCCCGTGGGTGGCAGCAACACCTCCCACGGGACTAATCCAACTCGTAGGAACTGACCCCGTAGCCGCGAGTCTCCGAGTTTTAGAATACGACGATAATTTTCATATTTCTAGACTTAACCAAAACATGGCGTTAGAGAGTGAGAACTCGAAACAGCCCACGAACGGCCCCGTGGGTGGCACCAACACCTCCCACGTGACCAATGTACCTCGTAGGAACTGACCCCGCAGCTGCGGGTCTCCAGATTTGAGAACACGAAGGTAATTTTCCTGTTTCTAGACTTAGGATTAAAAACATGACGTTAGAGGGTGAGATCTCGAAACAACCCCCGACCGTCCCCGTGGGTGGCACCAACACCTCCCACGGGACCAATTTAACTCGTAGGAATTGACAGCGCAGCCGCGAGACTCTTGGTTTGAGAGTATGACGGTAATTTGCATATTTATAGACTTAGGGTTAAAAAAGTGGCGTTAGAGGGTGAGAAATCGAAACAGCCCTAGAACGGCCCCGTGGATGGAACCAACACCTCCCATGGGACTAATGTAACTCGTAGGAACTGACCCCACAACCGTGGGTCTCCCGGTTTTACAATATGACGGTAATTTGCATATTTATAGACTTAAGCAAAACATGGCGTTAGTGGGTGAGAATTCTAAACAACCCACGAACGACCCCTTGGGTGGCACCAACACCTTCCACGAGACCAATGTAACTCGTAGGAATTGACCCCCCAGCCGTGGGACTCCCGATTTGAGAATACGACGATAATTTGCATATGTGTAACCTTAGGCTTAAAAATAAGGCGTTAGTGGGTGAAAACTCGAAACAGCCCCCGAACGAGCCTGTGGGTAGCACCAACACCTCCCACGGGACCAATGTAATTCGAAGGAATTGACCCCGCAGCCGCGGGACTCCCGATTTTTGAATAAAATGGTAATTTACATATTTCTAGACTTAAGCAAAACATGGCGTTAGTGGGTGATAACTCTAAACAACCCGCGAACGGCCCCTTGGGTGGCACCAACACCTTCCACGAGACCAATGTAACTCGTAGGAACTGACCCCGCAGCCGTGGGACTCCCGATTTGAGAATCTGACGATAATTTTCATATGGGTAGACTTAGGCTTAAAACAAGGCGTTAGAGAGTGAAAACTCGAA